>JAMAFY010000012.1:600000-1041061 GCA_023625915.1 Talaromyces sp. PB3603 | reverse complement strand
TAATAATAATTATAACTCTATATTAATTTTATAATAAATAATTAGTTAGAATACTTATTAATTATTAATTTTATAATATTTATACTAGAGAAGTTTTATTTTATAATTTTAAAAGAATTATTATATAAATAACTTAAGAAAGAAGAACTAGAATTAAATATTAATAGATATTCTAAATAAGAAATTAAGAAAGTACTAATAATAAGAATTATATAAAAAAAACTATATTATTAAGTTAGTTAAATAGAATATAACTTTAATCTAAAATAATATCTAATTAATTATTTTAAAAATATATTATTTACTTTAAAAGCTTTTTATATAAAAAATTTAAAAATTCTAGAGCTATTTAAATAATTTAATAAATAAATAATAGTTATAAAAAAGAACTAATATATACTAGATACTAAAAAAAATAATATTCTAATTATAGATATTTATAAATAAGTATCTGTTAAGGGGGTTACGAGAGCGTAGTAGTACGGGTAAGAAGGCAGCCCTGAGCCAGGGTAGGGGTCTGTATTGTTCGCAGCTATTTGCTGCTCTCTAGGAAGCCTGGCTCTGCGGCCTCAAGATATGGCCGCAGCTGACTAATACGCGCTATTTGGCTAACCGAGGTCACGTGTCTCACGTGACCCGGATACATGAAGCTATACTCAGTGCCATTCGGGCCACGGCCTTACAGTATCTAATAAAAAAAGAAGTAATATAATAGCTATAGCTTTAATAAAATAATTAATAAAGTAATTATAATACTACTAAATAGTAAAAATATTTAATAGAAATTTTTAAAAATTTATAATTATCTAATTAAATACTGCTCTAGATATTTATATAAGAGATTTATATAGTGAGTTTATTTTTCTTCTTTCTTTCTCTCTTTATGCTTGATATTGCCTGTAGACCCGGTGCACCTAGATAGCTTCATTATCCATGGTTTTGACCACTGTCACAGAATAAACTGCTAAATTTACAGCTATTTCTGGCCGGATCTAGGCGCGCAATTTCAAAAATTCGATTCGCGCGGAGTTCTTCTGCAGGTGCCTGCCGATTATGTTATATCTTAGAACAATTGCTTCTAGATCAAAGCAAGTCTGATTTTGCAAGTATGTGATTAAGCCCAAAAAGTTGAAATGAAAAGAAGTCGGAATTTAGTGATTACAGATAATAATCGGTCAAGACAAGAAGATGGACAAAAAAGTGGACTCGCGGGGAATCGAACCCCGGACCACTCCCATGCTAAGGGAGTATTATACCACTAAACCACAAGCCCGCGTTGTGATTCGTTGGAAAGTGTTGAGATCTAAGTATTGTCATCATCTATCAATTCTGCTAACTTTTTCGCTTCGCGTCTCTCTAAGCTTTATTGCTTACCCCAATGCGAAATCATACATGCCATATGATATATAATTTGACATCGTTTGGTCGATGACTCAAACCCTAATCGTCCCTCGTCGTTATAGATATGGTCATTAGGGATATACCGCATATGATTAACATATACAGACGCCAGGACCAATTTCTAGCATTATTCAAATTGGTAGACCCTCGGATATGCAGGTTACGAAAGACTTTGACTTTGCATTTTCCGTAGCTTAGATCGTATACTTACACTTAATGCAGGTAATGTATACGAGCAATTCATACGTATGCTCTCTTCAGGTCTAGCTCAGTGGTATGGGTCCTAGAAAGTATTGATGGTCTGACTTGGCATTCACTATGCAGTTCTAGAATGTCGATAATCTTTAGTCAGCCAACATAGTCTGAGATTACAGACGAGTAGTACCACAACGTGCGTCATCCATATGATCGGTCCTAGCATTAAACCTAACTTTTATCTATCCTGGCGATATCCATAGAGATCACCGCTACAGTCTGGGATCGGCATCATGGTTATTGATCATCTGCCCATAGCCTAAGTTGAGTAGTCATATATTCACGGGCCAGACAAGAAAGTCGATGAATTGTAGTCATCACGTCAACGTCAACTCGACAAAATTCTACCACCATCAGAAACGATCGCAGTGCCATCGGCCGAAGCATCTTTCATGAAATACAGATAGGCCTCGGCAATATTGTCAGGTTTCCCCAGCTCTTTCGTCAAGGTGGACACCCTAGCCTCCTGCAGAGTTTTGGTTGGCAGACCACTTGCGAGTTCCGTCTCAACGATTCCGGGGTTCACCACATTCACGCGGATAGGGGCGAGCTCAACTGCTAGTCCAGCAGCGAGACCTTGTAGTGCCCCGGAAAGCATGGAGACCATCGACCAGGTAGGACGAGGACGAACATGGGCAGTTCCAGAAGTGAAAGTGAATGAAGTGGTTGGTGATTTTTCCACATAGTCACTTGTGGCGATGACTTTGGCTATTAGCGCCGGCGCAAAGACTCGTACCCCCATCAGAGAGTTGATGATCAGGATATCAGTTCCTGTAATTCCACCGGCAACGTTGACCTTGTCTCCAGCGGTGAAGACAATATGATCAATCTTTTGTTTTCCGCCATTTGAAGCAGCATGGAGGCTCTCTCGGATTCTGGCCTCTAGATCGTCTGACATACTTAGATCGCATGTCAAAGTATTGATTTGACACTCTTTCAAGTCTGCATAAGATGAATGAAGACGCTCGACGGTTTTCCGCAGCTTTTCAGGCTTTGATCCGGATATAATAACAAGTGCACCATGCTCTAGTAATGCTTCCGTGACAGCGTAGCCTATGCCGGAGGTTCCTCCGAAGATGAGGACGCGCTTCTCTTGCAATTTGTTGAGATACTTGAAGCCTTGCATTTTGCAGTTCACTTATGTTCAAGTTCGATGTGAAAGAGTGGGGGGATCTGGAGGGTATTCTTATGGAAAAGCAGCTGGGGCTATCAAAGGCGATCATGCTTCTCAAGTGTCAGTTTTCGAAGTGTATGACCTACTTCCTTTTCCGGTAATCCTTGAGACATATACGATTGCTGCAATTTGGGACTTCTAATTCTAGACAACGAGCAAGGCCGTTCGTTCAATTCAAAGTAAGTTATCGCTAGGTCGATGCATACATAGACTGCCAACCACTGGATCTGCCAATCCTTGAACTCGTTCTCGTTCTCGTTCTCTCATAGGCTGCTGTTGATGCAATGATGCTAAACCACAAACGGTAATTCTTGCGACGGAATTTGCTTCGGCAATAAGCATCCGGCTGATGATAACAGCTTCTCCTCTTACGCACCACTTCTATTGTGTTACTTTCGGCAGAAGAATTTCTATTGGATCTCATAACAGATCTGTCTCGAGTGGAAGTGGGATGAAAGCGCAACGTTCGGCTATACGATGGTTTACCGCGGCCCTGCGAGGGGCTGTCAAAGGTGTAGAGACCGTCATGTTAAGGCAAGAAATACTATGCAGCTACCGACTGCCCTCCCAAGATTAATTGATATGTTAGTGTGACCTTGAACGTCCCGTGTGCAGACAATGCGCCAAGCTGAAGATCAGCTGCCCGGGATATGGTCATGAGCTTGATGTGAATCTCAGAAATCAGACCGCATCTGTTGTATTTCGCAATCGAGGAAAAGATGCACGACGGTGCTGGGGGCAGTCCTCTGATCGGCAGACGCCTATTGTTTATTCTAAGAGTCCCTCGCAAAGTGTGGAGATTCGTGCATTAACATTTTTGTTCACGACAAGTACTATGGTGTCCAAGAGAGATAGAAGAGCAAGTCATGGACACCTTGACTTTCTACGACCCCTCTATGACGGGACTACCTCAAATTCAGCCCTGGCACTTACAACGACATGGGTTGCTGTCTTGATTCTGAGCTTATGCGACAAGAGCAGCACGTGTTTCGACGACGAAATAGCTCGGTTGATGAGTCGTGCAATTCGAAGCATTTCAGATGCCATCAAGGATCCCAAAGACAGTATCACCAATGAGACATTGGCTGCTGTTATCCTTCTTGCACGTGGAGAGCATTTGCAATACAACAAGAAAGTGCAAGTAACTAGCCAGAGTGAACCGAAAACGAGGCTACTGGTCCATCAAGACGGCGCAGAGGCTTTGATTAAGAGAAGAGGGACGCGGAACTTTCGTGATAGCACGTCCGTTGCGCTTTTTGATGCCGTTCGTCACAATGCTGCTGGTATGGCATTTGCTGGTATGAGATCAATCGGTGAAAATTGGGCGATGTGGACTGCGAATAGTAATGATGGGGTCCGTCAATTATGTGACTCTTATACTATCGCTACTGAGCTGGATGCGTGTTGTGTTTTGATGCTATCCCTAAAGAATAGAATAATGTTCATGGACGTCACTTCTGCAGATATGCAAACAGAGCTGACGTCGCTCCTTGAACGCCTGAAATGTTGGTCACGCTCCCTTCCGAACGAGTGGTTCGTTGATTTGCCCGGTCACCATTCACAAACCAAGTCCTTGGAAATTTGCTATCTTTTCAACGACCGGTACCTCCTTCAACTCGCAGTGAGACATCTCCTGAAAGAACTCAGATCGAAACTTATAGGCTCGGGGATCTACGCTTCCGACTTTTCCGATGAGTTGGATTTGATAGACAACATCATGGCTTCCGAGTCTCTGTTCATCAGGTCGGAACGCACTGTCCACTCTGCACTCGAGGAGATCGACGAGGAGAGCCAGAATCGAAGACTCTTCTTTCACACAATTGAAAAGCTTGACTTGATCGTCTCGGATGCGTTGCAAAGATTGATTTTGCCGCATACAATCGCACTGTGCTACCGCGAAGTATTGTCTTGGGCAAGAAAAGAGCGCTGATATGTCTCTACTCTGTGCCTGCACCCTTCTGCTGGTGGGTATGAGCTGCTTCCCGAGAGAGAAGATAACCTATCGGTTTTGGAGTTTCAGTCATTGATCGACATACTGTACCTTGGATGTTGAGCATCGTGATTGGGGCCATACTTACGTTGGTGTGGATTTCGGCTAGCGGACGTGTGGCACTGGTTTGCTTCATCAACTGCGTTAACAGCCTCTGCCTCGAAGGCTAGTACAGCGGCTATGCACGTAGCGCGTATAGCTTCAGTCGCTTAAGAGCCTACGAGCGCAATCATCTATTAGCTCAATCGAAATTGGTTGAAACAGCTCGTAAGATGAATTTTCAGAACCTTCTTATGATACCCTAAAGAAATCGTTCAAGACACAATGGAGGCTGTGGGTCTCCAATACTAGTAGTCAGAGAAAGACATCAGGGACGAGCTCAGGAGGGTCGATTAAAGCCGAGCTTGCTTGATAATAAGCCAAGTGGAGAAAGTCTATATGTCCTTGTGTGTATATATCCAAACAAATCAATGCTCTCACTCGCATACGCATCATTGAAGGATGATATATGAGGAATCATTTTACGGCACGCGTTGATATCATATCATGTTCAAGCAATCTTCGCAACGTGGTCTTCGCCTACTCGTGGAGTACCAGCAGCCGCAACAAACTCATCACTGTGTGCTGAATCCTTCTCCCGAGACTCTGTAATTTCAGCAGGACCGAAACCGTACTGGATGGCCATACGCTCAATCTCCTCGTCGGAAAGGTATGGTAGTTCACGAGCGGCACGGACGTAGCTGATCTTTTCGGTGTAGCCTTTGGCAAAAATAAGATCGATCTCCTCAAGAGATCGTCGTGCAGTTTCCGGATACCAGACGTAGATGATTGGCAAGAAGCAGGCGTTGACGATAGCGAAGAAGAGGTAGGTTCCCCAGCCAATGTTGGAGATCATGACGGGGGTAACCATGACAATCAAGAAATTGAATAACCAGTTGGTGCAAGTTGAGAGTGCGTTGGCCTTGGCTCGAGTTTTGATCGGTGAGATCTCAGCTGGGTACAACCAGGGCAAGGGGAGCCACGTAGCACCAAAGCTGGCAATGTAAGTGAATAGACCGACGGCAGCACCCTTGGCAGCGGTCGGAGTACCAGGAATCAAGCAGGCAAAAGTCAGGACCATAGACAAGCACTGGCCAACAGTTCCGTAGAGGAAAAGCTTACGTCGTCCGACACGCTCAATCAGAAACCAGGACATGGTGGCAAAGATGGAATAAACGATCATATTGACACCACCCAGAAGCAAAGACAGGGTGTGTGTTTGGCCAATAGACTTCTCAAACAGAATCGGGAAGTAATAAATCACCGCGTTACAACCGCCAATCTGCTGCATGAGCTGCGAGGAGGCACCAAGCATCATACGACGGAAGTGCTGGGTCGTGCCTCCGGTGAAAACCGCAGACAGAGGGGTCGATTTGCCTATCTGACCTGATGCGCGGATAGAGTCCAAGACCAGGATTTTCTGCAATTGCACGCCATGGGAATTGGTCTCTTCATTCATCAAAGCTGCAATAACCGCCTCACCCTCCTGGTAGCGCTCTCGCGTGAAGAGCCAACGGGGAGATTCGGGGAGGAAGGCCATTCCAGCAATAATGCCAAGCCCAAAAACGACCTGAAAAGCAATGGGGAAGCGCCATGTCAAATCATCCGGTCCATACGAGGCGCCGAAGTCAATCCAGTAAGCGATCAATGTACCAAAGGCAATTACACCGCCCTCAATACAGATCAAGAGACCACGGTTAGTGGTGCGAGAACACTCCGCCTGGTACGTGGGGATGGTAGAAGTGTTGATGCCGTTGCCGACGCCGGTAACGATACGCCCGACGATGAATTGAGCAAGGGGAACATGGCCCGGATACGAGGTGACCTGGATCACGACACCGAGAATCATGATGGATGCGCCCAACATGATGGATTTGCGACGGCCCAGCCAATCGCCAAACCAGAGGATGAACATGGCACCAAAGAGACAGCCTATCGTTGGGGTTAGTGTCTTGCTTCTGAACGTGATGTCGAGGGGCTAGCACCATACCGATCTCATACAAGGCAGTCACGGTACCTTGCATGGTAGAGTTGTCATCTGTCGCAGTGAAGACGGTGTTGAAAGGCTTTGCGCTGATGATGCCGCTCATGACACCCTCTGCAGAGAAATGTCAGCATAAGTCTCTACCAAGGCAGGTTTTCACGTGTCATGTGCAAGACAGCCAGACTTACGGTCATAGCCGAAGAGAAGAAAGCCCAGTGTTGCAATGGTCGAGATGGACCACGACAACCTCTTACCGGACATGCCAGCGAACTGAGGGACGGCCATGATGATGATGATGATGATGGTGTCCCGTGTCTCGACCTATACTCGAGCGAGGGTATACTTTTGTTTCGTCCTTCGCGAACCAGGCCTGGGAAGAGACGGGAACGAAGCATTCGAGGAGAAGGAATGCGGGGAGAGGTCAAGGAAATGCGGAGGAAGCAACGATCTACTTAAGTGAGTGCCTGCCTGCCTGGGGCAGGCAGGCAGACAGGCAGGTAGCACTCTCCCCCAGCATCCCCGGCTTTTTCCTTTCCGGGAAGATGCTGCCACGTTCAGGCGTGCCAAGAGACACGCGCTTTCCTCGAGGGTCGTTTCCAAAAAGGTGTATGTACTAACGTTGTATGTAGTTACTGTGTTGAATCAGTTGACTACGTAGTACTTGGTTAGTCAACTAAATACAAGGGTTAGCATACATAGTACAAAGTAGACCGTGTGGTCCTGGGTGGGCGGGCCCTGGCTTAACTGGAACAATGCCTGACGGAGGAGGCAACCCACGGCCAATGGGCGTCTGCTGATCTCCATAGAAAACGGGGTATATACTGCATATATACTTAGACTATAGAGTTACTACCAAGTTACTACTATATATTCTACTATTATATACTACTATACTACGTATAGTGGAGAGAATTACTGCTTTGAGGTACGCTGGTGGTTGTAGTTATTCCCGATTGGCTATGAACTACACAGCACCCGCATCTATCTGCGCCGCTTCTCTACGGCTGACTGCCCGATTCATCGCCGACTTTCCATGAATCACAGACAATACAACATACAACATACAACACACACACCACACACACACACACACACACACACAGTAAATACTGCTATCAACTTACGCCTCAGCTCGTACATTCTACGTCGCCAGTGACTCTGAGGAAGCTCATATCGCGTGCAACCTGGTCATCGAAGATGTATCCACACGTGATCGATTCCGGGCACAGACAGCTATGAACAGGTACCTGCTCAGACAGGTACTCAAGTAAGTCGCTTTCACTCGCTCGGCTTGCCGGACATACAAAGCAGACCAAAGAAAGAAAGACTCAAAACACATACTTGACTTTGCTAGCAGTGCATCCAAAGAAGGTCATTCTTGATTCTCGGTCCGTCAAGCACTTACAGTGGGTGGGATTAGGCTGCAAATTGTGCTAGAAATGAAGTGCGGGGAAGTATCTCAACTTTGTGGTCTCCTCTTCCGGTACATTTGGAGTACATACTACACAGTACGTACTGGTAGTGGTTACTCGTGCCGAAAGATCATGCGACACTCGCTGAACAATTCACTCGGCGTTGTCGGCTTGGTCCGATTTGTCTTCATTCTCCCTGGCAAGACGAGAGCTGCTATTCTAAGCCGTGCCATTGCTTGAGGCTACTTCAGAACTGCATAGGATACATCAACATGTTATTGAGCCCCTCTTCCCCGCTCCGATTTCTACCCCTGGTCAAATTGCCAACTCTGTCACATGTGCAAAGGAAAGATACACATGGCTCATTCCTTCTCTATTCTGCAAGCTTGACGAGCGTCTCACCCTGCAATCCGTCCGTTCAAGATTAGAGTATTAGCCTCGCTTAGCACTTGTTAGCAGTCTCCATCCACGGCGCACCTCAGATCCACCTCAGATTGACCATAGAGCCCATCACAGCCATTCACATAAGCGTGTAAGCCGGCTCGCCTTTGATTCTCTCGCATCGTTAGCAGCTCATGGCTGTTACTTCGTAGCTTAAGTAGACACAGTAGTATATGCGGTTGTCATGGGCATTGGCGAATGAAGGATCACTCCGTCAGAAGCCTACGCCCGCGCATTGTCTCGAATACAACATTTGCCTTGGGCCGTATTCTAACTGGTACAATGTTTACCATGCAGCAACGGTAGGCTTGGTGCTCCTCACGCACTTCCCCCTATTGTGTCCTGCCTGGAAAGACCGTGCCAAACACGAAGCGATGGACATTACACTGTCGCTATAGCTCCTAATACTAGCCACCTATGGTAGGGCATCTAACATCTGTTTGAGGAGACGGAATTTGGATAGTACGTCAAATCCCATTCCAGTCGCATACCACCGATAAGATCTAACAAAAAAGAGCAATCAAATCCTTACGTTGATCGGTCACGGAGGGTCTACTCCGGCTAGTTCACCCTAGGTACATCTACAGTGGGAAGTTGTTGGGAGAGATAGTTCCACGTTGTTCTTCGCTTCCCATCACTTAAGTCCGATTGGAGCCCTCAATGGAGAAATTTTCGCTGTTGTGGTAGTATCACATTTCGTGACGAAGACTGAACCAGCCATGCCGAGCTTCACAGGACCACATTGTGTCTTACCAAATCTAATTCAAATGCAGTAATATTTCAAGATGATCCACTTTACGAGGATTGATTGACGGACTCGCTGCTAATGGCCCAGTGAGCTGTTCAGGATCGGACAGTCCATATCACACCTATATACAAGGAAAGGTATCGTAACAAGAAAGGAAAAGAGGACAGAAAAGAGTCTGTCCCAACGACGAGTCTAATTAGGAACTATCGACACGTACATCATCATGTCTGTATAGTCACATTCCGTCGTCCAACGGCTTCCTCAACGTGGAAGCCAAATACAAGCCGGAACAAATCTCGTAACCATGTATATTGCCCGTTTTGCACCATTGATTGCACGGCTCGTGCTACGTCCACAGCTCCCGCAAGACCTGGCGCTCCTACCACCCTAAAGGCGGGATCGGTAGTGACTAACTTTTTATATTGTTCAAGCAGTGACACTTGCCATGGCAATGTGCCAAAGGAATCTGACGAGAGAGACTTGCTGAAGGAAGACAGTGTCTGATTACTGCCTCGCTGATATCCCGTGTCCATGGCTGCTTTGGTAATGAGAAGCTTCAACCGGATGATGTTCGGATCTTCGGCAGACGTCACCACTGTGTTGGTCGAAGATGTATGTTCCGAAGTACGTGACCGGCCCGACAATGTCGATGAGCTGGACGACCATTTGTTTTGACTACTTTGAGCCGCCTGTGCGTGTCCGAGCACGAGAATATTAGGAATCGGTGCATCATCCGGTGAGATCGTTGCAGTGTCCTCGAAGATCGTAGTCGGAGTCTCGGGATTCAATTGAGAGGCCGAGTCCTCATCCACCATCATCACTGGCGTTTCTCTGGCTTTCTGCATGGCCTCGGAGAAGCTAATCTGACTGGGCCTAGGAGTTCCCCGGTCTGGCCGAATCTGCGTCCACCCCTCACGGAAGAGATCACAGAGCTCCCAGCAAGCTTGAATGGCCGACCCCAAAAGTTCCTCGTCAGGGCTCTTGCCCTCCCGCTTGCTTTGTCGGATGCTAAAGAGCATCTCAGCCAATGACCAACATGCATGCAGAAGCGAGTCCGTCTCTTCCTCTAAATGCATCCGCTGTTTCATCAGTCGATGACACAACGTTATATAAAAGTCAAGGGTACGCTCCCGAAACACTGGCGGTAAATTGTGATCGCTGGCATTATAAAGGTGATTGTTGAGCTCAAAGCTGACTCGCAACACAGAGTCCGCATCTTCATTCTCTCGAGCGCGGACCTCAAATAACGCCTGACAGAAGTCCCGGCACAAGTCCAAAGTAGGGTCGACTTGCGACGCGTAGTCATCCTCTCGACCTTCGTACAATTTCCGACATAACTTCCAGCATGATTTCCATGCCACTTCCTGCATGTCCCCTTTGCTCGTCGAATTAAAGAGACGTTCGCGATGATTGGAGCTCAAATTAGCTAAAGTATTACAAAAAGTCCAGCACTCATCGAGCGCTGTCCACAGAGCCGCAGTCTCATCCCTCTGAGTTTGTATACCCGAATTTGGGAATGAGAACCTTTTCCTAGGTGTCGGGTCTGCATTGGCTGTTATCATCGCTATTGGCGAGTTGGATGTTGCCGACATTACTGATACATCAACATCATTGCCCTCAGGTATGTCTACCAGAGTCAGTCTAGTCATCTTCAAATCTTGATAAAATCATACTCACCCTCGAGGCTGGTCGAATGGCGTCGATCGAGGTCTTCAATTTCCTGCCGTGTTTGAGCGCGTGGGGTTGCTCTATCTGACCAGTCTTTCGCTGGAGGAATAGTCGTAGTTAGTGGAGGTGGGGATGCAGGGCTGTTGGCGGACTTCTAAGTAGAGCATGCATGTCAGTCACGGGTAACATAATGATTGAACATAGAGTTGCTGACCTTGTCCGATAATCGATCATTGTTGACTATTGTCTCTTTAATATTTGGGTCGCCACTGACCGAGGACTGTCCGTCATTCTGGCGATGAAACTGGCTTGAGCCGGATTTCTGTAGTGAGTGTTAGGACTGTTGTATGCGCTATTCAATTAAGATACCAACACTAACGCCAATAAACTCGCCGAATCCTGCCGGAGCATGAATGACAGATTGTGGAGCATCCTCGTCGGATCGTGGCATCGAGGTGAGGAATTGGGCATTTGGAGTTTGGATCTGCGCAGAAGCATGATCAGTATATGCTCTTGCAGGTGTAGATGACTGCCGCATACCGTGAGTTCGGGTTGCATTGAAGTCAATATCCGCTTCCCTTGCGCAATACTTGGAGGTGTTGTTGGCTTTGGTTCTTCCGCCACAGGCTCCTCCACATCCATAATGTTGGATCCGTGATCGTCGTCGGACGAGATTCCATGATCGATTGAATTATTCTGGTCCATTCTCTCGATAGAGGACGGTGCTTGGTGACCGGACGCAACGCTAAACCTAGTCGCAAGCATTAGCAAGCAACTATCGTACTGCGCAAAGATGTGGCTTTACATTGATCGTTCCGACACCGCAGAAGCTGACTGACTGGAGTTTCGGCGATTCGTCCGCGAGGGCCCCAGCTTACTTAACGACACGGGGATCAAGGGGGACTTCAGGGAAATCATTGCACGAGTGGTGGCTAGTAAAATGAACCATCAATCTTTGGAGGTTTCACTTTGCCGAAGGATCGTAAAGACTTACCATAACACCTTCACACTGCGATTCGGTGACAAACGTATAAGCGAAAATAAGCTGCGACGTGAGATGATCGAGACAACTGGCCAATGGTTGCACAAAGTTGCTTTTGGTGAGCTGAGCGTGGTGCGCAACACCAGTCGCGGATGAGATCAGGATAGATATAACTCAATCAATGGCCAGCTAGCTCATGACTTTTACCAATCTTCAAGCTTGCTCGAGGCGTATATAGCATTGTCCGAATATGCGCATGTTATTGAACGATCGAATGAGACGAAAAAGAATGGACGAAAGGTAGTAGGAAACGTAGGCAGTAGAGACGAGTGGGGGAAGAGCTGTCTGCCTTATCTGGCGGAAGTCCGAGGTCACGAGTGTTCAGTCAGAAACAGTCATTCTGGACCAATCCTTCTGACCGAGCTGAGTAAATGCATACACACAGACAGAGAACAGACGGGGAGTAAGTTCAAGGATAAACTGTTGTTGGGAGGTGGTAGCTACCTGTCAATCAGACAGTCGCGGAGAGGGGACAAAGCAGGACGGGCCGGGGTAAATGGTAAGTACTACGGAGGAAGGAAAAGAAAGCAGAGAAAGAAGACTCAGGCGCCTGCTGCGTGACGGCTCACCAATTGTTG
This sequence comes from Talaromyces sp. PB3603, assembly GCA_023625915.1. Lineage (NCBI taxonomy): Eukaryota > Fungi > Ascomycota > Eurotiomycetes > Eurotiales > Trichocomaceae > Talaromyces > Talaromyces sp. PB3603. Next base: position 1,028,329 of record JAMAFY010000012.1, on the reverse strand, counting down.
CAGCAACACACCCACGCGCATTGGCTGCCTGTTCCCAAGGCGCTGGTTAGCCCGTCTTTGGCCGTCTTAGCATGCCCTTAGCATGATGCTAGTATACTGACTAGACTGCACTGGTCCGAGTCTGGAGGCTAACTCCGTGCGCTGATTGGCATCGCTGCAACGCTCCTGCACCTTAAGCGCCACTAAAGTCGCGCCTTTTCCTATTGGCGACACCGTTGTTTATGACACATCGTAGTAGCCACTGAGATTATGCTAGGTAGTTGTAAAACAGGAAATCGGCTGTGAGGAAGCGATCAGCCGTCGTCCCAATGGCCTGGTTCTATCAGATCCAATGAAGTGTAAATACTGAATACTAGATACGAAGTAGTTGTCTTTGAAATCCTGTATCCCACGTACGACGTATTAGATAAAGATGATATCTCGTACTGACAAAGAATGGAGGACGGGGAAAACGCCTGCTAATGCGTCAAATTGACAAAAAAACTTTTCTTCATGACTCGAGACTCTTCAAGAACTGGACACCAGAGCATTAATAACGTCCGTGAAAAGCGCCGTTGCAGGCGGCAATGCAAACGGCGGTGCTCGGTCGAATATGCCTTCAAGGTTTTCTAGTTTGAGTGTCGACGTTGTTGGTGCTTGACTGCTACGTGTCTGCGCCAACGTCTTCTGATCGGTGCGACCAAAGATATTATCAAGGCCAGCGCCCGCGGCTGAGGAATGCCGTTCCGATCCCTCTGCCGACACAGCCAACGCTTGGATTGTCTGGTTGGGATGACTGAATCGCCAGAGATTTGCCGCGACATCAAGGACAATGTAGCCTCCGCGGTTCGGATCGGCGAAAAACTTGATTGGAACTTTCTCTAATTCAGACTCAGATAACGGAGTCATGGTCGAAGCGCTATAAACGGCAATGCTATAAGTTGTCCCGCGGCTGGGTTGGCCAGGCAAATTTAGTCCCAAATTCTTGGTCAAAACGGCGAGCGTATCTGTAGACGTATCGACAGCCAACGCGATATTTTTGAGTGAGGCCGAGCTTGACGAGGCTGAATTTGCAGGTGTCTGTACCACATCGTCGACCACGTTCCACACGCCAAGAGACTGTTCGGACATAATGACCAGATACCGACCTTGGAACTCGACGCTTCGAATGCTATCAATGGAGAAAACTTGCCGACTGGAATAAATAGACCATCGTCGAGTGTCAATGAGGTGTACTGCATTCTTCAGACCCACGGCAAGAATAGATCCATCTTCAGAAAAGGCCATCGTGCCGGCAGTAGCATCGTGGCCAGCGTATGACAGATCTATCGAGGTGAGGTTCTTCCAAGTATGTTCCATTGTGTTCGGACGAGGTTGCGACTTGGCAGAAGCGGTGTATCGAGCAGTCGGCTGCCAAATCTTGATCGTAAGGTCGGAGCCAAGCGTGACGAACTCGGAACGGTCCGAGCGAGCTCCGAGCGAAAGAATCCGGATTGCTTCTCCAGATACTGCCAAGTGAGGAGTCTCAACACGTGTCGTAAGCTCCCATATCCCTTGTGCTTCGCTCCAATGCCAGAACTTCAGAAAAACCTCGGTGCGCTTCTGCAATTGGGCGTCGTCGAGCAATGGGCCTAGCGATGCCGCGACATCCTGCCGAGGCGGGTTCCAAGAATCTATAGTAGCGAGCCACTGGCCGTTTCCACTGAGTTCCATGAGTTCCACATTGGGCGGCAAAATTGGTGTTCCTTCAGGCCCTTTGTTGAGTATCGTCACATTGGTTCGCGCAAGAGCTTGTCGGGAAACCTGCAGTCCAGTCTGGATGTTGAAAGTTTGAAGAAATGTGAGACTTGAAGAATCACCGCTAGGGCTTGCTAGAAGTAATTTCTCAGGTTGAAGAGGATGAAGTATAGCAGGCAAGCCTGTACCAACAAAGCGCTCAACGCTTTTCTCGTCGATATCGGTTAGTGCCTCGAGTGATGATGGTAGCTGTAATCCGTCTATCGTAGCCACCGAATTCATCTCAGTGGCGGAAATGACTGTGATAGACCTGTCTGCTAGTTGAACTGCATACAGAGCCCCAACCGAAGAGAGTGTGATACTGCGAATTGGAGAAGGCAGATGAGGCAAGTAATTTCGGCGACCGGAATCAAGTTGCCAAAAGACTAGAACAGACTCTTTCCCTCCTGAAATGATGTAATTGCCTGATTCTTTATTAGTCGTCTGTCATGACTTTTTGACTCAGATTCAGCAAGGCCGAACTTACCATCTCGTGACCACCGAAGAGAAGCGACGGCCTCACGGTGCCAATGCAGCCGTTGGAGCAAAGGTAGTCCAGATGTGCCTTCACGACTAATAGAACTCAAAACATCGTTGTAGACCAGTATAACACCTGAGGCATCGCCAATCGCTATGTCAATTGACGGTGTCGTATTATTCGCAGAAACTGATTCTCGAACATCCAAGCAAGTGATCTGCCTAACAGGGAGTCTATACTCTCTCCATTCATATTCGTCATACCCGCCCATTTCCTTAGACTTGGGGCTCAACGTTCCAATCATGAGTTGCTGGCGAGCACAAGCGACGATAAACTGACCGCCCTGAACCACCTGTAAATGTGTGATGGCATTTGCAGTGTCAAATAACAGAGTCTCGCCGGAATCCTTTCGTTGGGTCCAATCCGTGTTCACGGCAATATGGCAACGGGTGCCTTTCGTCTTGACTGCGAAATATGCCATTCGCGGGCTTTCCTCCGCTTGATCTTTGAGCGGAACAATCTCGAATAGTGACACTTTGACAAAATTGGCTCGAGTAGTGACTTCTCGCCCTGTCTCCCAATCCCATTGTATGAGCTTTCCGGACAGGGTCGATACGTATAGGTGCTGAGGATCCGATGATAAGAGCTGAAGTCCTGTGACGTGGGAGGAGTCTTTCATCGTGAGAGTCTTCACGGGTCGCTGCGTCGCCATCGAGTATACTTGAACGGCATCTCCACGACTCAAAAAGAGATATCTAGATAGCCTTAGAGTTAGTTATTGACCATCTATCACCAGAATCCAAAACACACTTCTCATCAACCGATAAGATCGGATCAATGTTGAAAATATTCCCCCTAAACATCAAGTCAAGAGACCAGTCTGCAGCTCTCTTGTTGTTGTTCTTCGTTACCGACAATGCGACGTTAGTATCGCCTTTGTGCAAGACTACATCAGTCTTGAGACGTTTGCTCCGACCAGCCTTTGCATCTTGACCGGCATCTGCAGGCCGTGATCGCTTGGCTGCTTTTTCTGGGGGCGGCATACTTGCGACAATCGACTGAGCGCAGAAAATAGACAGACAAGCGTATCAGCAAAGAAAGCAGATCGCTGGAGTAATTGCGTACTATCTTTGAATCTTTTTTCGATAAAAAATAAAAGTGGAGAATCTCAAGCATACTGAGCTAGCGTCTTGGCATGAAAGGAGCCAATGGAAATGCCGCCCAGCTGCTTTTAGCGTCGTCGAAATTCTGTCAGAGTAAAGGTACCGCCTGTTTCAACTTCTTCCTCTTTGCACGCTTCAAGACTAAAGCACAAACACACGCTTCTGAGTCGCTGCTTATCTGAGCGAAAGTCGACATTCGATACAGAATGATCATTCCCGTTCGTTGTTTCTCTTGCGGCAAGGTAAGACGGCTTTATCCTCAGCGTGTCAAACGGATGAAAATCTGACTAGTTCTAGGTCGTCGGCGATCTCTGGGAACGTTACTTACAACTTCTCGACGACGGTGTACCCGATGGGTGAGATCCAGTCGCTCATTTCTGCGCTTGTTGCAAACATCTACTGACTGCTCATAGTGATGCTATGGATCAACTTGGTTGCAAACGTTACTGCTGCCGAAGAATGGTTATGACACACGTTGACTTGATCGAGAAACTTTTGCGGTATGTATATCACACATTCGGTTAGCAGGAAAGATGCGCTAATTCAGAATCATAGATACAATTCATCGGAACGAGAGAAAGCCAAGACCCAGGCCTAAGTCAAGGACGCGCGCTGTTACGATTTAACGATATCCGAGTGTAATAATATGCAATGGTTCTTAGAATGGATTGATCATTTGGTCTACTATATCTTCATCATCCTTTTGGACTCAAACAAATCAAGAAAGATGCCTTTTTGCCATGCATGTGGCTCAGATATGCATCTAGCTCGTCGTCCTCCTCGATCAAAAGCAATACTTCGCTTCCTCCTTCATCCTTCTCAACACCCTCAACCCTCGTCACAATGGAATCGGGATATTTTGCTCCGACTAGATTTTGCAGCTCCGCAAGAGACGTCGAACTTATCTTGCCAATCCACGTCCTAGATGCAGTGTGGTTCTGGCTTTGCGGACTGATTCGGAAATAAACGGGTATCGATGGGTTCTGGAGCAAGGTGTCAACATAGTTAAAGGCTGAATCGTTGTTTTGTTGGAGCGCTCGAGCAAGTGATGTGTCGTTTGCCGCTTGGAGTAATGATGGGTCTATTTGCATTTCGCCAAGGTCGTTTGATGCCATGGATGCACTTGCAAGCGCTTCGGAGGCCAAAGTACTGATTCCATGGGTATATGCATTGGAAGTAGTGTTTTCTGTACTACTGTGATTTCGTACTTTGGGTTGCTTGGAGCTAGAAGTTCGTTTCTTTAAAGGATCTCGTTTGGCTTGGTCATCTCGAAGGCGTTTCATGACATCGCGGCATAGCACTTCAATAGCCTTGACCTTGGCGGAGTGGTTAGGATCAGAGAGACCTGGCGCTAGAATCTGTTGCAGTAGTTCCGATCCTTGAATCCATTGCTGCTTGAGTTCATTCCAATGTTCGTCTCCTGCTTCCAACTTGCTAGTAAAATGGTCGGCCTTCAATGTACTATAGAATGCATGTCGGATCTGCCTGCTTTCTTCCGGGTTTATTCCTAGCGCGTTTTTGGCTTCCGCAATGGTCATTCGACTTTCCAAAGTCCTCATGCGTTTGGTGACATCGGTACAGACCACATCTAACGCGAGGTTTTTTGCCTCTAGCTGAGTATCGTCCGGTATGCTTGGGTCTACATAAAAAACATTTCTCAAGTGCGGTGATTCGCGTATTAACCTATTCTTGGCTTCCTGCCATCGTTCAGGACCGGCAATCGTTTTCTTCAGGAAGCCAGCCTCCTGACATATTCTTTGAAACTCGTCGCGTACCTGGCGATACATTGCAGCGTCCAGATTGAGGTACTGTTTGCTCTCATCGAGCGTAGTTTCTGAGGGGAAGCGCGGTGGTCCTGGCGGATCAGCTGGCAAGCCGGCCCAGCCGCGAGTTCGACGCCGCCGCTTCTTCGTTGCCCACCGTTCAGCACTCTCTGCTTGTAACCGCTCGAGACGTTCCTTTCGCTTAGCAAGTACTTCCGGTGATAAATTCGGTGAGAATGATGACAATGCGGACGGTTGCTCCGTTAGCGCTTGATCCTCGTCGCCTGGAAAGTCGTCATGACCGTCATACATCTCATGTTGTAATGCAAGTACGCCTTCCTCCACGGATGTCTCGACTGGCGACTGAACGGCTGTATGCGATTTCATGCCATTGGGAACCCGGAGAAGCCATCGGTTTTTGGCGCGAACACGCATGAGTTCTCTTTCTTTAATGTCGTAACCTTCATCATTCAAGATCCTTAACATGTCCCGTTGGCATACATTCCGCTCCCAGAGCTCCTTGACCCGAGCGACGAGTTGTGTGTTTTTGTGGGCGGGGTTTTGTTTCGAGGGAAAGCCCCATCGTTTGAATTGTGTTTGAAAGGCGCGTTTACTGTTCAGACGTATGGATTAGCTTCAATAGATATCATAATGAAGTACCATGTGACAATTTCGGCCTCTTCTCACCTCGGAGCAAATTGGTATGCATTCTTCATGTACTCCATAATTTCGTCCAAACCCTTCTTATCGGCAATGTACATCTGATAGCATAGCTCTCGTTTCCCTTCCCACTCATATACCATCTTGGCTTATACGACAGCCAATGTGCCGCGAGCAATGAAACCGGGACAATAAAATGGCAAGACAGCGTCAATGAGAGTGCCACGGGATCACATATCTCGAGCACTGCCTCATCAAAGGGATCCGGGGAGTGATATATAGTTTGACCAGAAATGAGAGCTGTAGACAGAAGCTGGAGCTGAGTAATGGCACTCCGTAGTAGTATGCGGAGAAGGAAGCAACGAGGGATAGCGACCATAGATGCACTTTCTGTTTCCGTGTCTGTCTGTTTCTGCGGCAGTTGCCAGGGGGGGCGTCACGTGCTCCGTCAGGCCCAGACCGGCCGTTTATTTACTCCTCGTCGTCCGTCAAGCCGTACAGTCCACGCCAGATGAGTGCTGGACTACCCACACCGGTTCTCTTTTCAAACAAATCATACAAAAAATTACCACGTCCGATGTTCCTCATTCTGTTTCATCGAAGATAGTCGAAGACTGATAGTCCTACCACAATAGCACAGTAAGCATGACCAAGTAGCGCGATCCTGATTGCCCCTTCGCGACTAGTGGCGTTGGTTGCGCGCTTCGGCCGACCCTATCGATAGGAGGGACGGAGTACGACGGCTATCCCATCCCTGTTTCCCACCAGTTTCTACCACCATACGATGGTCTTTTTGACACTCGAGAGACGATAAATCAGGCATGCACACTGCAATCCAGTGATGAAGATGCGTGATTTTGGGCAGTCGCGATATTAGTATTGATTTATGAGAAGAAAGAGATTGATCGCAACTCTTAAGTACCACTGCCACGGGTTAACCACTGCTTGTAATGTTCGCAAACACAGCTCAAAAGTCATGGCGGGATCACCATTCTGGAAAGTCGTCTCCTGACTCCTACAGGTATTCGTCCAGTCTGAGTTCCCAAGTTGCGCTCGACACGCCGAGTACAGAGCCTGCGACGCCGGCAGAGGTCCCTCTCCTCGTCCTGCCGAAACGACGGGGTCATCAGCATGCAGGAAAGACCAACACCAAACCGGCGCATATACGAAAGCCTTCCCGTGATGAGCGATCCTCGACGTCCATCGATCTGTCGAGATCGTCAATCGAGCTCGAGGGGCTTGGGATTTACACAAATCTAGAAAGAGATATGAGGTTCCAACAGAATCGGCGCAGTGTATCGAACCTTCACCGATCGATCAGTGAAATTTCACCGTCCCCAAGTATAAGCAGACTAGGCCAAGCTTATGTGCATCCACGACGGCAATTACCCACCCCGAGCAGTCCGCTTGGTATGCCTCAGCGTCATTCTGTGGATGGAGGCTATTTCCCGACCGTGAACAGGAGTCTGACGGGAATCACGAGTCCAACACTTTCCATTCCAGATGACGAGCACGAAGACATCGACAGCACATCTTTTGATGAAGCAGATACACCAACAACTACTTCTCTAGAACTACGACGTTCTACCCCAATTATACTGCAAAGAGCGCAAACCGACACAGCGATTAGCAGAGCTTCCTCATGGAAGGAATCCGAGTTCCTATCGTCATCTGAATTGACATCTCATGCAGCCGCTGTGCGAGCTGCTCGGATCGCCTTTGCAGAAAAAGAAGCCTCTAAGGCGCGGAAAATCGAGGAACAGCAGAAGAAGAAAACGCAGGTGCGTGATGAGCGTCGGCACCAACGATCAGCCAGTCATATGGTGAAAACGAGACCAATCACCACTGCTGGTGATGAAGAACGACATCGGCGCACAATCAGTGAAGCGTATATCCATCCCAACCGTAACGGACACCACCACCTACGGGAGTCCTACATAGACCTGGAGGAAGACATGGTCCCGGACCGAGTGGCTTCTATTCCGACCCTCCCAGGCAGACCAACAACAACACCGTCATCCGCCCTGAGCCCACCGAAACTTCCCGCAGCAACAAAACACAACTGGAACAAATTCCTCACATGGGGGAAAACTCGCTACTATAAAGCAAAGAGAAAGGTATCCGTGCCTGTATCGACTTTGAGGTGATATTGCCTACGTACCTGGAGTACAGTCAACGCATGGGATGAGAACAGCACGTGAACGGCACGTACATGAGAAGAATAGTTTGTATATAAGCGATGATAGCGTTTTAGCATGCATTCTGGGGATTTGATGTAAATAGTCCCGCGAGTTGAGCGATTGCATTTCTCTTAGTCTTTCAATCTGCACCAATCACTCTGATGATTTAGACTTAACTTGGTACACGACACAAGCATTAAGTTTTCTCGTGGCTAATCTTGATGTCAATGTACAATTCAACTCCTAGCTAGCTATGTGCAACTACCAAGGCTTGATCTCCCCTGCGGCCGGCGGCTCAACCCTGACAGTCTTATCACAGTTTAGTAGGCATAACGGATCCAGCGCGAATTTCAACTTGGGACACGTCAGTACTTTTACATGAGTAGAACGATGAGAAATGCAACTCACCTTGCGCATCACGTCTACTGTCGTCTGGCCAAGCTCATGAGGCAGATAGTCCCTCTTGATGAGCCCGACGCCGTGTTCGCCTGTGACGGTACCTTCCAATTCAACTGCGTTCACGACCATGCGATGCACAACCTCTTCAGCGAGGGGTTTCTGGTTGTCGCTAAAGAGTATGATTGCTATAGACGAGAATTAGTCAAGCCAATGAGGTTGCACCACGAGTGGAATGGAGGGACTCACCGTGAAAGTTACCATCGCCTACATGGCCGCAAATACCAGCCAGTAAACCACTCTGCGTCAAATCCTTCTTCGTCCTCTCGATAATATCGGGTAACCTGCTAATTGGTACTGCGACATCTGTAGTCCAGACATGGTCACTTGGATGCTTCTTCATGGCCAAGACGCTCCAAAGGGCAGCTTTGCGCGCGCTCCAGAGTTCTTTCATCTCTTCGTCATCACGGGCGAATTCGAATGTTTTGCCGCCAGTAGATTTGGATAACTTTTGAACTATGCCAATCTGCTCTTTCACTCCGGAGGGAGTACCGGAGAATTTGAAGAACAAGGTTGGTGCCTCGGTCCATTCGCGTCGAGTGGTCTTGCTGGCGTTGATGCATTGCATCTGTACATCATCTAGAATCTCGAGACCGGCGACCTGGATACCCTCTTCGACCACCCTTCGCGCACAGTCGGCAGCGTGCTGGACAGATGGGAAACTAGCCACGGCCACGCTTTCGCTCTTGGGCTTCACTGTCAACTTCAACGTTGCCTCCGTCACGAGACCGAGGGTACCTTCACTTCCGATAAAGAGTTTTGTCAAGTCGTAACCAGCACTGGATTTCTTGGGTCGTTGTCTTGTCTTGATCACTGTTCCATCGGCAAGGACTACCGTGAGGGACACGACCCATTCTCTCATCGTTCCGTAACGGTATGCATTCGTGCCCGAACAGCCTGTGCCGACCATACCGCCAATCATGGCTCCTGGACCGGGATCGGGAGGGAAGAAAAGGCCTTCTTTAGCGATCTCCTCGTTCAATTCTTCCCAGCCTACGGCGGGCTGTACCACGACATCGAGATCTTCCTTGTGGAAAGATAAGACTTGGTTCATGCGTCGAAAGTCAACGCATACGCCGCCTCTAGTCGGTGCATAGTGTCCTTCCAGACTTGTGCCGCCTGAATATGGTGTTACGGGGATCACCCGCTCATGGCATACTTTCATTATCCGCGAGACATCTTCCGTGGTTGCAGGATAGACGACAATGAAGGGTTTCTCGCTGGCCTTTTGTGAATAGGTAGAAAACTCCGATCCAGAGTGAGATTCCAGGTCGAAGTCGTCTGTGGATACATTTTCCTTGCCAAGTATATTGACAAAATCGGCCCAGGCAGCTTGCAGGTTTGCGGCAGTCGTGTTGTGTTTGACGGGTTGCGTTTCGGAGAGGGGAATTGTAGAGGACGTGGGGGGCTTTGATGGTTTGAGGGATCCGAGATAGTATCCGCCAGTGGTGAAGAATACCAGTACTGTTGCATCAGTCAGTATGGTCCACTTTCATCAATGGACAGCGATACACACCAAACATCAACGCCGCATACCGGGAGCCCGGAGATTGAGTCTGATATTGCGAGAAGCGTTCTTGTTCCGCGCGCTCTCGTTTCAACCGTTGCTGTGTGCTCTCATATAATTGACCCTTGAAGGACGGTCTGGGTTCTTCTCGGAGCTGTCGCGTGGACGACAGTCGACGACGGTGAAAAGGCGATGCTGATGATGATGGTGCATGCTCAGCTGCCAGCAGCGATTGCCGGAGGCATCGCACGGCCGGGTTGGCTCGAAGGACAGCTCGCCTCATGGTGGGTGAGTGTCTGTCTTGGATAGTGTACGATACGAGCAATGATCCGTTGCAGATGCCGAGCAGACTGTCTCGTTATGCGCAGAAGTTCTCGGTCGAGTCGACAATTCGTGATCGGCTTGGCGGCCAGATTAGGCTTAGCCGAGTGCGTCATTCTCTATCCATTGTACGTAGTCCGACTTTCGTAAACACCATGCTTCTACTGCTGGAACTACTCCTCTGGCCATACCAGATCATCTCTGAGACAATCGACACACAATTGAGGTTGACAGATGATGGACAGGCGCGGTTGGCCGAGCATCGCCTGGATCTACTCCGAACAGACATCGAGTAGGAGAAGTCAGGCACCGGCTAAATCCACGTCTCCGTAATTCCTGCGTAACGCGGCGGATAATATGCCCAACTCAGCAGACCAGCACGGTTAAATAGCCACACACACTCCATCTAGCCTGGTGGAATGCCAGCAATGGAGACACTGGATACAATTCAGAGTCTAGAACTGCGAGACGCTATCCACTTGGTGCTGGTGCCAGCGGGTTTGAGTCGTTGAGAGCAAAAGTTGAGCTGTTCACCTTCCCCGCATACCCTATGAGGGGACATTCTGGCAGACAGCTAGCTCATGGGCCATACACATGACCGGGAAATTTTGTGACAGCAATTGAATTATTCCTCCTTCTCTTTCTATTTATTTTCTGCTCTGTACGACCTCGTACTTTCTATCCACCCCTTTTGTAAGAACAAATACGCATAATGTCTCTCACACATACCAAGGCAGGTAATCCCCATCCCTCGGACGCCAGAACTATCCAAAGATCCCATACTAACTACCGCAGAACCTCTCTTTCGTCCTCGAAGGCATCAAAAAGGTCAAATTTGAGGAACGTCCAATCCCTGACATCATTGACCCCTACGATGTCCTCATCAACGTCAAATATACCGGCATTTGTGGCAGTGATGTAAGTCAACCCATTCATTACCAGGTTTGTCATCGCATTCTAATTGACGACGCAGGTCCACTACTGGGAACACGGTGCAATCGGCTCCTTCGTCGTGCGCGAGCCCATGGTCCTCGGCCACGAATCATCCGGCATTGTGAGCAAAATCGGCTCGAAAGTGACCACCCTCAAAGTCGGCGACAAAGTAGCCATGGAACCCGGTATCCCTTGTCGACGATGCGAGCCTTGCAAATCCGGTAAATATCATTTGTGTATCAACATGGCCTTTGCGGCTACGCCGCCTTATGACGGGACATTGGCGAGATACTATAGATTGCCGGAGGATTTTTGCTACAAGTTACCAGAGTCGATCCCGCTCAAGGAAGGTGCGCTGATCGAGCCGTTGGGTGTTGCGGTGCATGTTGCGAAGCAAGGTAATATTGCTCCGGGCAACTCGGTAGTTGTCTTTGGTGCCGGTCCTGTTGGTCTGTTGTGCTGTGCAGTCGCAAAGGCATTCGGCGCCAGCAAAGTCATCGTCAGCGATATCCAACAGGCCAGACTGGACTTTGCAAAGAAGTACATTGCAGACGGCACGTTCCAACCAGCCAGAGTATCGGCTGAGGAGAACGCAAATCGCCTTAAGGAAGAGCACGACATCCTCGCCGGCGCAGATGTTGTACTGGAAGCATCCGGCGCTGAGCCCGCTATTCACACTGGTGTCCACGTCCTCAGGACCGGCGGCACGTTTGTGCAGGCTGGTATGGGTAAATCAGAGATGAACTTCCCCATTATGGCGGTTTGTGGCAAGGAGTTGAATTTCAAGGGCAGTTTCCGATACGGAAGTGGAGATTACAAGCTTGCTGTTGAATTGGTGGCTTCCGGCAAGATCAGTGTCAAGGAGTTGATTACGGGCGAGTTCAAGTTTGAAGATGCTGAGCAGGCGTATGTGGAAGTCAAGGCCGGCAAGGGTATCAAGACTATCATTGCGGGACTCGATTGAGCCTACTACTACGGCATATCTTTTGTTCCAGGGTGCTGATTAGCGGTAGAACCGTAATAAAACCTTTCAACGAAGCAGACGACAAAGTAAATCAACTGTGGAGGGGTATATGACACAATGAAAAGAACGAATGTAGAACGCTGAAAAAGAAATCAGAGACAGCCACCAACCAGAACCAGGCGAGGACCAATCAGCAACAATTTCCTCGGGTAGAACTTTGTATTCGAAACACGTCCCCCCATTCTCCCCATGAACTACTGGTATTTCGTTTCCCGCCCCGCCTTCTTCTGCCGTGAAGTTGACTATTGCTATCGTCGACAGTCAATCCACTCCTCACGCTCGCCGCATCACTCATCGTCATTCCCCACGCCCCCGAGTCACCATACTGGATTCCACTCTGTGGATCATCCGGATCAATCTCCCCGAGCTCGATCTTGGTCAGTATAATCCTCGCAAGACGAGTAAACAGCTCATCGACATTCTGCCCGGAAAATGCAGAGACCTCAACGGCGACGGGGATGTTAGACCTAGTCGCCCATTCGATAGCTTCGAGGTCACTGACCTGTCGACCGTGCGATTTCGTAGTTGCCGTCAATTTCGTGCCAGCTGCAAAGTGTGTGCTTGTCACGGAGCGCAAGGAGCCCGCTCCTCCTTTTCCGCCGACGCCATCGTACATGTACGATGACGAGTTCTTGCTACTCGACACGCTGTTCGCCATGGAAACCGATGACGGCACATCCTCGTCTTCTGTGTCCAGAATTTCAGTCTGATCATCATCCGCCAATAAATCCGCCTTGTTCCCAGCCAGTATAGTCGTCAAATTTGGTGAAGCCAACGCCCTCGCATCCATCAAGAAAGTCGATAGCGCTGCAAACGAGGTATGAGACGAGACGTCATAGACTAATACTGCACCCGCAGCTCCCCGGTAATAAGATCGCGAAACCGAGCGGAACCGCTCTGTGCCTGCCGTGTCCCAGAGTTGTAGTTTGATGCGTTTTCGTCTGGAACCGGTGCCGATTTTGACGATTTTAGAAGAGAATTCGACGCCGATTGTTTGAGAGGAGAGGACACGCCCTTTGAAAGTTAGTACGACACGTCGTAGGGATTGTAGATCCAAGTGGACGTACATTCATCTTTGACGAAGCGATGGAGTAAACATGACCTGTCTCTCATCAGCATGTGTACCCAGTGTATTTTTGTTATTATAAATGGTAGCATACTTGCCAGTCCCACTTGGTCCGATCAGAATCACTTTTGCCAAATAGTCGTACATACTCTCAAGCTCCTGCTCGAAATGTTAGTTTTGTGGAACATTGATCCGGAGCACATGCAATACTGGCCTGATTCCGGTCCGGCAGGGAGGACGTCGAGGAAGCGCTGGAATGTTTCCTGTGACGAGGCATTGCGACTCATTTCTGTGTATTTCCGCCGGTGTTCAGAAATTTTGTTTAGAAAAGGGAGTGCGGTCTTAAAAAAGGACTCTGCAGAGATGCTTGATACAGAAGTTGAGGTAGTAAATAAAGAAGATAAGTTCGTCTTGCGCCGAGGTGGTTTACGTAGCTAAGGTGGGGCGTGACATTTCTAACAAACTTCATCGCTCAGCACGACTCTACAGCTTCTTACACTTACACGCCTCCAAAGGCAATATTCGCCCGATCTAGATTGACCTCAACATCCACACCCCCAAAAACGCCCACAGCAGCATAAAGATCAAAATCACCTTCCAGACCATACACGCCCTCAGCCTCTGAATCCAGCTCCTCATGCAAATCCCACCCTCCGACTTCTGCACCACCCCTCGTGAAGAACACCCTCACATCTGCTTTCTGCTGTGCACCAGCAGCACCAGCAGTAGCAGCAGTAGCAGGTAGGCTGAACCTCATACCTATACCTACGGTCTCGTTCACTCGAAACTTGGACGTAAACTCCTTTCCGCCGAGATTGTCATTCACGAATCTACATCCATCATCCGAAAAGACACCCACGCTTGCTCGATCCCACCCCGGCGAGCGCCATGAAGGGTACGGTTGGGCTACAAACCCCAGTGAAATGCCACTAGCGTCATCGCCAAACGGTCTCCGATGAAATTTATTGATCTTCACCTCGAAGTATATCGTCTTCGTCCGTTCCGTCATCATAGGTGAGTCGCACATGGCGTAGTATAGCGGTAACAAGGAAATTATGCTACAATCGCGACAGTGCTTGTCGCTGCGGATGCGCCAGATGCCGCGCCTGGGTGTGTCGAGATGGCCATGGTATTCGATGGGTTGGCCGGGCCTAATTTCGCCGTCTTGAGTGCTTTTATAGATTGCGCCCGAGGGCTTTCTTTTTAGTGAGCCTGTGAAAGTAGCACACGAAGTCTTGTAGAAGACGTAGATCATACCTGGACGGGCCGCCATAATGGCTTCTCATTACAAAATTCTTTTGCACGATCTATATCAAATCAGCAAATCATTCATCTTAAATCCCCAGACAAGAAGTGAACAACCAGCATCGTCACCCGAGGCATTCCCCGTCTCAGACTCGAATCTCGAAATCGCCGGCGGAGGTGGTAACATTGCTGTATCAGGCACTTGTTCCTGCCAATTGTGATATGGAGGAGGATTATCATAGGCCTCTTCTTGCTGTTGAGGCATCCAGCCTGGTGGCGGACCAGGAGGTGGTCTGTACATTTCGTCTTGCTGGGGAGTCCAACCTGGAGGTGGGCCGCGAGGCGGATGATACATTCTGATATCCTTCTGGGATTCACTAAGAGTAATGTGGTTTGGTAGAGGAAGAGGCTCGGTAGGTGAAAGGTTGATGAAGCCGGCAGAGTAATGAACAACATGTTGACAAGCAAACAACCTAGATCGAAAAAGCTGCCTGACAAAGGTACCTGTTGTGGCTGTGCAAGAGCTGTATCTAAATACGCTCATACATATTTGATGATGCTACTGTCTACTTCCAAAGACCGACTCTAAGTAAATACTCAATTATTAGGGCTTACTAAATTTCAAATTTGATAAGTGAAGCAGGCAACTACCGAAACATCGTACTAGTTCACTTAGCCGAACAAAACGCGCATCATTCTGAACGCAGCACCGAAAGCCATTCATAGCTCACCCAGAAACAGTCTGACATTATACCGAGACAAGTCTCACCGCAAGTCTGAGATATTTTCAAGTCTTGCGTAGCATTGTCTAACACTGACCAGTCATCGTTCCACCGTTCACGGTGCTAGTGTTGTCGCACGATGGATAAAAGTATGCCGACACCGCAATGATGACATAGGCAGCAATAAGCAGTGCACCTTCAAGGTAATTACTGCGACCGTCCAGCATGAGATAATTGACGATGAAAGCAGATGCGAACAGAGAAACAGTCTCAAACAAACTAAAGTAGAGCGACATCTCGGTATCCAAGATCCATCCGAGAAGAACAATGACCGGCGTGACAAACAGCGCAATCTGAATACTACTTCCAAGCGCAACACCAATAGCAAGATCCATTTTGTTCTTGCTTGCGACTGTGACTGCCGTAACGTGCTCGGCAGCGTTACCGACAATTGGAAGAATAATTAATCCGATAAATGCCTCGCTGACTCCAGTGGTACTAACTAGATAATCGATAGAATCCACCAAGAATTCGGCGCAGACGGCGACAAGAGCGGTGGTTATCAGTAAAAGAATGATAGCTGTGAGACGATCCAGCTTTGGCTTCTCTTCAGTATCGTCTTTGACCTCGGTCCTCTTCTTCGAAATAAGATGTGGCAGGGGCTGAGCAGATGGTATAGCTGTAGCCACTGCTAGCGCTGCTGGTCCCGGTACGGTCTTATTGAGACGATCTGGCAAAGAACTGGTACGACGGAGGCGGTTACTACCACTACCTCCAGGCGCTAGTGTGGACGAAGGACCAGGCTGTGCTTGCGATGAACTGAACACGTTTGGTGTCAGCACACGTGGCAGAGTGGGTTTGTATGAGATATTGCGTATATTGAATGGTCGTTTTGCGGCAGGGCCCTCTGCTTCACCTCCCGAAGGAGGAACGGGCATGCTCTCTTCAATGATGTCTTCCTCGGAATTGCGACGCTTCTGATCCTTGGATCGTGTGTAACGTGAACTCTTGCGCTTCTTTTCTTTTGTTGTGAGGCTTTCTTGGTTAACGGTGAAGTCCCGGGTGGTCACATCACCGGATGACTCGGTACTCATCTGAGGGTGTTCTTGCTCTGGAGTAACAGGCCCCTGACCATTGCGTTTGGCATTGGGAGAATGTGTCGAGCCGTCATCAATAACCTGGGAACTGGAAGATGCAGTGCGCACGAATGAGGGCAACGATGGGACCGAAGTGGTGTCCTTAGAGGCAGAGCTGGACTTGCGTCTACGCTTCTTGCGAAGAGCCCGTCGAATTCTCTTGACAGTCGTGTGTGACCCCGAGCTGGCATCGCTGTCATCATCACTAGATGACTCGGAGCTTGAAGACGAGTTGAGAATGTCTGCGAGCACACCAGGATGCGATTCTTCGTCAATGACGTGCTGAGGTGTGCTTTCGTAGATGTACGAGTGGGATTTCAGCTGGAAGAGAAGGTACAAGATGTAAACCAGGAGAAGGACCTGCTAGAATCAGTACTTGTGATAATAACACCAAGATCAGACAACTTACCACACTGGTACCTCGGCTGACCTTCAGGACGGCAGCGTCTGCATTGGCGATCGTGCTGAATGATGCATGAAAGGCGGTCTAGACAAGTCAGATAAGAAACGATCAAGTTTGGAAGAGTTGACTTACAGGCAAAAGTAGACTAATCACACTCAAACTCAACAGACAGGCGCTCATTTGCGTGACAGCAGAATTATATAGCTGTTCACGGAAGCGAAGACCTCCAAAAAGGAAACACATGCCGAGAATGAGTAGCAGATTAGCTAGAATAGAGCCAAGCAGAGAAGCCTGCACAATGGCGATTTCATCTGCCACCAGAGCGATGATGAAGATAATGAGTTCTACAGCGTTTCCAAAGGTAACATTTAATAGAGCCCCAATGGTGTCACCCATGTCCGCGGCGACACATTCGGTCGCGTATCCGAGCATCCATGCCAAGGGTATGATGGCAACGGCGTTGATTGAGAATACCACAGTGGGCGAAATGGGCCCATCATCTCCTGTGGAGCGTTGCACGGCGCCCAGGGCGATACCCACAGGAACGAAGAGGAGGAACCAGTTAACCCAGCTTGATAGAATAATGAGCTTAAAGGAGGTCCAAGCCTTGCGGAAGAAACCCGGCTTGGGCTCATCGGAATCTAGGGCGGATGTCTTCTCTCCATCGTGGGTATCCATGGGTATCGCTCTAATCGCGGAAGTATCGTAGGTAACATGCTGGGACTGTCTTTGTTGTTGGGGAGCTGGTTCTGGTCCAATTGGACCAGAAGCCGGGCGTTGTCCATCTTGAGTCTTGGGCGATTGGTTGGTTATAGGCAGGATGGAGCTGTCATGACGGGAGTTGGTGCCATGAGGGAGCACATTGGTGACATAAGAGTGTATTCGATCCCTTATACCGAGACGGTCTATAGGCGGTTCGTCAGTCTCGTTCATCGATGTCGATGCAGTAGCGGCACCAGTAGCTGGGGAGGTGTTGGAATCCAGGGTGAATAACGCGTTGATGGTTGAATCTGCCCGGGACGGGGTGAATAAGAAAAGAGGCTTGATGTGAGTCGGAAGATCTAATTGGGGAACAAAAAAGAAAACAAGCCCACGAGGGTTGAACAAGAGAGGAAATACCGGTAGACAGCTCAAGAGACGAGGGATCCTTTTGTAGGCAGTTACATATAGGACGGTAACTACTGTATCGGTAGGCTTGTACCGACACAGCGTCAGTGGCGATGCTGATATGAATTCGTGTCACGTATTTACGGTAACCACTGCGTGCGCTAGCTTAAAGGGGGTATCTACTCATCAAATCTGATGCGTCCCGGCAGCGCGATTGGTCTGCCCAGCTCCACTAGAGCTCCAAATAGTCTAGCGCCGCCCCGATGGAGCTGCTAGTGGGTCTGGGCAGTGTTTCGATTCTTGAATTGGAGCAGCAGAAGAGGCCAATAAGGCACGCGATAACGACGGACGGCTAATGATACACGCGTAATGATGCATTGGGAGTCATGGACCACCTTGTCGGGCATGTAGTTCCCCTACTGCTTAGTATGCTGTTCAGTATTGACTGTCTACATAGTATAGATATTCGACAGGTCAGGTATGCTGGATGCTGCCTCGGGTGTTTGTTTGCGTTATACTGCTTGAAGCAAGTGGTCATGTGTGTCCTGCCGCTCAGCCTGACTCGTCACTTGTGCATATTCTGGGCATCGAATACGCTGCATCATCGGAGTTCACGTTTTAGCTCCCGATTCCGCCAAGATCTCGCCAAGACCTCCAGGATGCACGATTGCATAACGCGGGCTCTCGTGGCTCAATCAGAGCTGACTACAAGAAGATTAATTAAGTATGATTGGCCAGCCATCGATGGCCTTATCAGGAAGGCTTCCAGGCTTCGGCCAAGATTGTTCTGTGTTTATGTAAGCAGCAGCCAGCCAATCGCAATACTTCGTCCCCCGAGATGCATCGATTGGGCAGGTTTCGAGGCTGCATCGCGACTGAGACAGCTCATCCCACACTGCCGCTGATATCATCGCTGACTTCGACTCGAATCATCTACATCCCTGCTTGATCTGCCCTAAAAACGGTCTGTCTAGACCCAACAGATCGTGTTGGAGGCGCAAAACCATACTCAAATCAGCTTAAGTTGACATATCCACGGGATTGACTGGCCAGCATGACTGAGACATACGTAGGGAAGAAGAGAAAAAATCTGCAAATGAAAGATAAATTGAGAATTTCACAGTTTGCTATTCGAGACAGGAGGAGTCGTTGATCAGCTTAAAGCCCTGGTTGCCCCATTTGACATATTTTGTGGGTGGGCTCCTGCTGTATTTGTATTCGCCCTGCTTGCCAATCCAAGGATCTTTCTTCACCCTTTTTAAAATATACCGCTTCACGGAGTTGTTCCACTCACAATGGCTGAGGTCGCCCAGTCCAGACGCTCAAGACGGTTCTCCTTCGCCTCAAGACGTCCTCAGAGCGCAATCGTTACCGAAGAGATCAAGTCACAGCCGCCCGTCACCACCATCGGCTTCCCGATCGACGCCCTCCCATTGCACTCCGAGGCCCAGCAAGAGCGTCCTACGTCGTCATGGAGAAACGCCTTCAGACGGTCTCAGTCGGTTGACCGGACTAACAGTAGAGCGCCGTCTGCAGATCGTCGAAGCTCGCGTCGTCTAGTCAAGAAGCAGGCCGCCAATGGATCACGCGGAGATACGAGCATAGCGTCACAGACGCCAACGTTGCCAAATGTGCCTCTACTATCGAATATTTCCACCCAGAGCCGGCGTGCTAGTGTGTCGAACAACGCCAGAGACGAGGACGCGGTGCCTTCTGCGGACCAACAGACTGCGCTTACCCAGCAATATGGCTACGATCGAACCAGAAGTAACACGGCGATGAATACACAGAGAGGACTACAGAATGATCACCGTGCTATTCAGAGAGATCTCCCTCCAGCTCCAGCGACTCCTGCACTTCGAAGGGTCGGCAGTCCTTTCTACCATACGGCTGCTGATAAATCTGCCATGTCTTTTAACCCCTCAGCTCCTACCGTGGAGGTAGAGCAGAGAACAGGTAGTGTAGACACCGCTCGCGATAATTCCATGATTCCTGCTTCTTTACGGGTTGGCCGGTCAAAGTTGGAGTCGGAGGGATGCACTCAAGACAGAGCGTCATCGCCAATGCTGGAACATCCGTCGTATCATAGTTTGCCTAGCTACACTCCTTCGGAGGTTCCGGCATTACAGGCAAATTACGACAGTATAACGTCTCTTATGGAGGGAGTCACCTTTCCTGAGACATTAAATGCTCCCGAGCAAGCTTCTCCAGAGGCAGTTGGGTCGGCTAAGAAACCTAACGAACAAATCAAGAATTTGCGCCCATTGAGGACAACGTCTCCTCGTCCACACCATGCAAAAACACCATCGTCGTCTTCTTCCTCATCTTATGGATCATCCACATTCTCGGCACTAGGCGAACCAGCAACTCCCGTCAGCACGAACGCATCTACCACGAATTTTGAAACGACATCCATCAGCACTAAAAGCAATACCAGCAAAAGGGGAGTACCACGAAATACCATGTCTCCCAAACACGACAAATACTTGGCTAAAATCTTCGTCGTCTGCTGCCATTGTAATTACTGGCACGACGTACCGTCCGGCATGTACGCACAGATGGTGATTCCAGAATCTCTATTGTTCTCTGGATTGCCAGAGCCCTCGACTTCACGAACCTCCAGATCGTCGAGCCAGGCACGCTCGGCGAAATCATCGGGATCCAAGCCGCAATCCATATTCTCAGAGACCTCTTCTTCATTAGGACCATCGTCGTCGCCCAAAGCCACGGTCAAGTGTTCATGGTGCCAGCATGACATGGCCAAATCATGCTGCGCTAGTTGGACTACAATGGTTCATCTGATTGAGAAGCATCATTAATTTTCACACTTTGCCGGCATTCGACGTTCCTGCACTTGTTTCATGTGACTGTACTTTTGGCCTCTTTTTCCGACTCTGAACGACATGCTCATAATGTTTAGCAACGAATCACGAATCACGATATGGATAATGATAGACAGAGAACAACGACTATTACGAAAATGAAGAGAGTTGCTCTCGGGAGATGTTCATTAGCTACCTATTTTATCTTAGTGGAGATGAATCACAGCATGATTAGTATATACAACGAAATTTCCCTCCTGCCTATCTATAACAACCCACAGAGGGTGGTCAAGCAACCGCGTAACAAGCGATCCTCAAACAATTTTCAACGTCCTGTTTACGAAATCCAGCCTTCTCGCCGAGGCAGACTGCTTTATAGATAAGCTCTGTCTTACATCGTTAATGGTCAAACTGGAAGTCCTCGGGGCAGAGAAGAACTCACGAGTTAGGAACATATCTACGTCAAAGATGCGCGTAGCTTGCTGTTTCGGGTTACTCTCTGTAGGCACTACCTTCGACGAGCCCCCTTGGGCTGTTTTCGACGCCGTCAAAGTCTCCAAAGATGGATCAATCGTCAAATCACCTCCTGTCGTCATTGGGCCCTCTTTGCCCTCAGGATACTCTAATTGCTGTGTGGAAGAGAGTGGACGGACATCATCGGGCAACGTGACAAAACTAGCCAGCGTATCAACCTGAATCCCCTTTTCGCGCAGATAGCCCTCGACGTCGTTGGTATCGAACCAGTCGCCCGTCATGCCTCGCGCGGAGACGACGTCTTCGATGGATGTAAACTCGTGCGGCGCCTCGGCTTGATGAAAGGGCCATGGCCCGATAAATTTCGAGACTGGGCAGAACTCCGTTGGTGCCGAAAGCGTCATTTGTGAATTGGATTGCTGGTAGTGGATACCTGCGTTTCCGAGGGTGTACGTTGCTGCCGAAGTTGTGTTGGCGGTGGCTGAAGAGGTTATTACATTCCAAAAACGATCTAATAGAGCGTCTTTGCTCTTGAAGCATAGCGAGAATCGGTATATGTAGGTGATGTCTTTTGGATCGGTGTTGGGATCTGTGAGTAGTTTATACCCGTATTCGGCGCATTGCCTGCGTAGACGACGCGCAAAAGAGGATTCGTGGAAGCTGTACGTTGATGACGGGGGAATGGTACTGGGTTGGAGCCACGACGATGTCTTTGTGTTGGTAAAGTCCTGGTAGACTGGCTCTGTGAAGGAAGATGGTGTAAGTCGCGTCGTTGTATTTTCGGCCAGTGTGTTTGGCGTTTGTTGGGGCTGCTGGACATTGTCGAGGTCATAACCCTGAAAGAGAGAGTCAAAGTTGATAGACAACGTACTGTCGGTAGAGCTGTATAGAGGAAAATTGAATTCGTCCAGATTCTCCATAATTTCCGGTGACTGATCGACGAATAATGCATCGCCGACTTCCAATGTGGAGGAATTGTTACTTGCAGTCTCATCCATGGGCGATGTGTTCGCAGACTCGTATTCCTCGTTTCCTGCAGAAAGCTTCACGAGTGCATCCGACTTTTGCACGAGCCTTTGCAAGCCATATGTCAAAGGGGTGTGTTGCGGCAATAGAGTCGAGCCCATCATTTCGTCTCGAAAGTTTCCTACCGTTGTATTCATGTCTCGGATAGCGGCGTCAAGCTCGGCAAGTCTTTTACTGAGTGATGAGATGGTGGCTTCTTTGCGAGAGCGGTATGCGCGTTGAGCGAGTCGGATTTGTGTCCTTCGTCTCTACGAGGAGAACACTTAGTAAGTCAGCTGAAAGAGTACATGGAGATTCGGTGACGAACCTCGGCGGCATTCTCATCCTTATCCAAGACACGAGGACGACCTCGCTTTCTCTTCGATACTTTGCTGTCATCTTCAGATGTACGACCGTTCTTTTGCTTTGCGTTCCTTTTTGATTTGCGTTTCTCCATTGTCGGGGTCATCTTCGGCGTCGCTTCAGACTCGTCATGTGGCAGCAATGTCAGGCCGCCGTAAAGGACATTATCATTGACAATCCTCTGTCCTGGGTCGAGTTGTGCTGGGACAGGATAGGAGGAGGAGGATATCAGATCAATGGGAGAGAGGGACAACGACATGATGCTGTCGAGGACTACGAATGGAGCGAATGCTGATGAGGAGACAAATGATTCAGCTGAGAGACCCACCGCTGCTTATTTACTTCCACTACTTGACTAGATTGATAAATTGACAAATCGATAAGAACAAAGCAGCGATGACCTCGGACTAGCTGTATAGTCTGCAATTGGCTGTGTTTCGCCTGGCTTACGTTACTTTCAGCCATCGCGAGCAATCGCTTAAAGCGGCGGATGAAGACCGTTGGATGACAAATTGCGGCTGATGACTCAGAACGCTGACTAAGAGAACTTCACACTGTGTTGTGTAACATCCTTCGCAGACTGTGTTGCGACGACAGTCACTTTTTTGTTCTCTTTATGTATCAAGTCATTGATGCAGGTGTTGTCACGTATCTGCCTGAGTAACACTGGGATATGATGATTTCCCTGTCGAAAGCGTCCCTGTGCCGGCCGAACACAGGGAAGATAGAGGACAGAGGGAGAAATATCTGACGCGCCTCCCTACGTCATTGGCCAATGGGTTACCTCTCGGTCAAGACCCTGGCAGGAAAAATATCTATTCTGTTGTGGTTAACCTCGTTGAAGGATCTCCCTAGCATCTCTCGGCTTTGTACTCTACTTTCATAGAGTTGATACTCACTATATTGCCTGCACGCATAGCTCTTGGTGGTGTGTATATATGGTCAACATGAGTTCCAAGTACGGACACCTACCCCGCTCAGCCTCGAAACCCTTAGAGTGCGGGCTGGAGGTGAGTCTACTCAACCACGCCAAAAGATACAAGACGTGCATCTCATAGTTGGTAGGGCCACGCTCTTCTCCACGACTCCTACTTCAACAAAGGATCAGCATTCCCCTCGCAAGAACGCCATGACTTTGGTCTCCATGGTCTGTTACCGCCCAACATCCAAACCTTGGAGGAACAGGTGGATCGTGCCTATGAGCAGTATTCCGGCCGGCCGGATGACTTGGCCAAGAATACTTTTATGGCCAGTATGAAGGCGCAGAATGAAGTTTTGTATTATCGGGTAGCCCCCCCCCTCTATCTGTACCTCGGAGGGTTGTGCTGACATCATGTCAGCTCATTCAAGATCACCTCAAAGAAATGTTTAGCGTAATCTACACGCCCACTGAAGGCGACGCAATCCAGAATTATTCGCGTATTTTTCGGAAACCAGAGGGTTGCTTCTTAAACATCCATGATGCCGACAGGATTGAGCATGATTTGAAACAATTTACAGACAATGGGACGAACGAAGATGTGGATTATATTGTGGTGACTGATGGAGAGGAGGTTTGGAAACGTCCCTGGATCGATGTACTTGAAGCTAGACTGACAGTTGAAGATACTCGGTATTGGCGACCAAGGGGTAGGATCAGTCCTGATATCAGTCGCGAAGCTAGTCTTGACGACTCTGTGTGCAGGCATTCATCCTGCAAGACAGCTTCCAGTAGTCCTCGACTGTGGAACCGATGTACGTATCCCTTTTCTTTCCGAAGTATTGACCTAGCTAACTGAAGCAGAATGAAAGCCTCCTCAAGGATGAGCTCTATCTCGGCCTGCGCCATTCCAGAGTCAGGGGCGAGGAATATGACAAATTCGTCGATCGGTTCGTCACAAGTGCAAAGAAGATTTTCCCCAACGCCTATATCCACTTGTAAGCAGAGCAGACTTACATCGTCGCCTGAATCTAACGATCACTAGTGAAGACTTCGGTCTGAAGAACGCCAGACGACTCCTAGAAAAGTACCGCCCGCAGATCGCCTGTTTCAACGACGACGTCCAAGGCACAGGCTGCGTTACACTTGCAGCCTTGATGGCTGGCTTACACGTCAGCAAAGTCAGTCTGGGCGATGTTCGAATTGTCCTTTTCGGGTCGGGTACTGCTGGTACCGGTATAGCAGATCAGATTAGAGACGCGATCGCTACCGAAAGCGGCAAGTCCAAGGAGGAGGCTGCGAAGCATATATGGTAGACCCTTTGTTTCGCCTGCTTCCAAGACTTTTACTGATGCTTGTGTAGGTGCATCGACAAACCAGGTCTCCTTTTCAAATCACACGCGGACAAACTAACACCGGCACAAATCCCCTACGCGCGCGAAGATTCTGAATGGGATGACCACAATCAGGCCGACCTGTATAATGTGGTCAAGAAAGTTCAGCCGCACGTGTTGATCGGGACATCGACAAAACCAAAGTCCTTCACCGAAGACATCATTAGAGAAATGGCCAAACATGTTGATCGACCTATCGTGTTTCCTCTGAGTAATCCTACCAGGCTACACGAAGCGCAACCACAGGATATCAATGAATGGACGGACGGCAAGGCGCTGATAGCGACGGGCAGTCCCTTTCCGCCCGTTGAGCACAACGGCGTGAAGAAGGAAATCGGTACGTCTGATACTTTCACTTCAATTACACACTAAAGCTAATCATCGGACAAGCGGAATGCAACAATTCTACCTGCTTCCCTGGAATCGGCCTAGGCGCAGTGCTGAGTCAAAGCCGTCTGTTATCAGACAAGATGCTGGTGGCAGCGGTCAAGGCACTCGCGGCCCAATCCCCCGCTCTTCGGGACTCCAACAAGCCTCTCTTACCGGACGTTGAAGACGTGCGTGAGATTAGCGTGCATATCGCCAAAGCTGTCATCAAGGCTGCTTTGGATGAAGGCTTAGCCCAGCAAGAAGGTATTCCAGAAGATGGCCAGGAACTGGAGCAATGGATTCGTGAGCAAATGTGGGATCCTGTATACCGACCATTGGTGAAGCCTCGGTCGGCTTAATTGGGATCAAGTGTACTGTCTTTTCTTTGCGCGTATACATAGACAACATGAGCAATGCACATACGCATGACCTGTATATGGTCCGTCTGTTGTTAGATTTCAAGGAGGCAGTGCTCAATTAATCTAACCTGGAGCCAATCAGCGCCAAGAGCCTCAGGCAGACTTGGCTCAGCCTCAGGCCTAAAATCTAATCTCCGCGGGGGGACGCTTTCCCCAATGGGGCGGCACGCTGCGCCTGCCGTGCCTGCCGTGCCCAGCACCAATGATGTAAACCGCGCATCGTTCGTCCTCATTGATCGATCGCTCATCGCACTTTTGTCTTTTTCGCCTCTTTCCTTCCTTTCGATATATAATCCCGTACATATTCTTTGACTGATTGCATCACCAAAATCATCCTAAGGTGACATCTTATTGTTCGGCTGCAAGTACCTTCTGTTCCATATTACAATCAGCATGAAGACATCTTTGGTAACCAGCGCCCTTCTCCTTCTCTCGCCTATCGTATCATCGCTCGCGGTGCCGCGGACGGACTTGATCTCTCTTGAAGAGCGAGAGGCACTCGCGGCAGCAGTCATCCCCGGTGCGATCGATTTAGAGAAACGACGTGGTGGCGGAGGCGGTAAAAGTGGTGGTAGCTCAAGTGGAAGTTCGAGCGGCTCTAGTTCCGGCAGTTCAGGCAGTTCGTCTGGCAGCTCCGGATCTAGTGGATCCAGCTCAAGTGGCTCAAAAGGTGGGAGTTCATCAAGTTCTAGTGGCTCAAGTTCGAGCGGTTCGAAAGGTCGAGGTTCCAATTCTGGCTCTTCAGGTGGCTCGAAAGGCAGTGGCAGTTCAAAGTTCTGGTTCTAACATAAATTCTGGTGCAGGCTCTTCGGGCAGTACCTCATCATCGAGGTAATACATCCATTTGCAAATGATCCGTTGACGATGCTGACCAATTAGTAACACCGGAGGCGCAACGAAGGCAGGATCGGGAACATCGAGATCCTATGGAGGTGGGAGCTACTACGCTGGTGGCGCGTCGACTCCTTATGCTGCCGGTAAGTCCTCGTCCGGCATCACACCGTACCTCTTCGGCGGAGCTGCTCTCGGCTTCGCAGCAGGCGCTGCATGGCACTATCCATATGGATATTATGGCTACCCTTATGGTACCCCGTACTACTATCACAACCCGGTCAACCACGATTCGCAGAATAACACGGCCAACTATACCATGAACGTGATTTGCTACTGCGAGCAATACAGCGAGTGTGGATGTGCCGATAACAACAATTCGACCTTTATGAACGAGCTCATTGGTGATCCTCCCAAGAACTCCAGCGCTGTGACCATTATCCAGAATGGAACGCACGAGACGGCGTATGTCAACGGTACTCTTGCCAACGGTACCACGGCCGCGGACCCTTCGATCTCCGGCGCATCGGTTTTGGCCGTGCCTTGGAAGGGTACATGGCCTGTCGTTGTGCTGGTGACTGGTATGATGTATGCTTTGTAATGATATTTGCGGCTTGCTGCACGTTGCTCTTCGCTTGTTCATACGTTTTCCGATGATACGGTCATTCGTTTGACCTGGTTGTGACTTGGCTGCTGTACATAGGAGAATTATACCCACTCGCTATAGCTATGATAATGTTAATTGCTACTTTGCTCCTATCGTTCTTATTTATTTGTCCGACAGGCATGTGGCGCTACCGTAGACGCGCAAGGCCTTACGTATGTGCCACGAAGCCTAGCTAAATTGATAACACGGCTGCACCATCGACTGTAGGTACTACCTACGAACACACCACAAGTATAACCACAGCAAACAATCATTTTCATAGTACTTTCGAGCAGCGAATCATTTTGTCCATTTAAAAACAAATTGAAGACATCGATATGAGGTCCGATTGACCGGGATCAGCTCAACCTGAAACTGTTCTTGCAAAGCCACTGTCCTAGCACTAAACCAAGTGGGCCTGTCTATCATTGTCTTCATAGTATTTTAACAAATTGAGATTCATCTCCACCATGTACTGATCGTTGTATGGGTATTCTCAACTTTCGTATGGCTGAGTCAAAGATGATCTGTCGATCAGCGTTCTCAAGCCTTCCATGCCCCAAACACATCCATCCTTATTAGCAGAATGACATACCGATCGTTCCCTCGCAACGACTGAATCCCACCAGGAATGTGTGTAAATAGGACGATGGGTGGTAATACGAATACCGTTCGCGTAATCTAAAGCAAATTAAGCCTCGTTAGCGCGGTCCTGGCCCGTTTCTCCATACGTCAGTAATTAATTTGTCTCCCGTGTTGATGTACAGTCCTTCCCTTTTATATCTTCTCTCGTCCTTGACCACGGCTTTGATAGCTCTTGTTCTTTCTTCACCTGCTTTTGCCCTCACTCACTTCCTGCCAGTAGAGTCAACACTCGTTCAGAACTCTTCTGTCGTCCATTCTTTGCATTCGCCAGTCGATCGCTCTTTCTCGCCAGATCATATCTCGATCATCTTTACGTATCGAAGTACTTGGAAGGACGTCAAATAAACGAACAACATGCATTTCGCTAAGCTTCTCGTTCTGCTCACGGCAGCTGCTTCCTCTGCGGTCGCTGCATCGACCACGACCATCACCCTCATCAACGCTCATACCACAACAACTCCGACTCCAACTCCCACGCCTACGCCTTCTTCGACTTCAATTTCAACTTCTATCGCATCCTCCTCATCTTCATCTTCTTCAGTGATGGTCATTCACACCCCCTCCTCTTCCTCCACCCCCTCTTCTTCCAGCGCCGTCATCAGAAAGTCCAGCTCCTCAATCATCGTCAAACCATCCTCATCTGCACCCGCCTCAAGCGTCGCACCCATAACCTCCGTCGTGGTCGCGACCGCCACCGGAACTGGACAGGCAGCTTCTTCAATCTCTTCGACAGCTTCAGCAGCTGTTTCTACCACCTCATCTGGAGCCGGGGCAGCACACAAACAAGTCGCAGCCGGTGCAGTGATGGCCGGCGTGGTCGCCGTTGCGGGTTTGGTCATGATGTAGATCGTCTTAAGGCATTACGAATGAAGACGATCAACGAAAGACATCAATCTATAGACATTGGATCAATCTTTGCGCACTTTGGATTTCAGCTGCAGCGACTCACTTCTTCGAGGATATACATACATACATTCGCCAAAATGTATATATCAAATATGACACGTCCGCATACACTGCAAGACTTGTCCTTCCGCTTTGATTTCTTTATACCCTTCTCTTCTTGATATGCCAGTCGATCTGTTTCAGTCGACTGTTTTGTTTATTACTTCTTACTTCTAATGATGTGCTAGTCACATCGGTCAATCAGTAGTGATTGACTATTTAATTTTCTTTGGATTAAACCCACTCACTTCTTTCCTTGCTATCTCGTACCTACATCTACCGTAGAAGTTGGTCAATTTGATTCAATTGATTGATTGATATAATACACACAGAACACAAACGAGTAAATCTAGTCGAGCAGAGCTGGGTATGTGCATTTTTCGAAGAACGAATAGTCTTTCTCATAGACTATACTTTGTTATACATAGAGATCAAACGGCAATCGTGCCATTCTTATGCGTCGCTTCATATCTGCTCATCATTAATTAGTATGTGTAAATCAAACCAAACAAGAAAAAGAAGAAAGAATGTACCTCTTTCCCCGGAAAGCCCAGATTCCCCAATTTCCAGCCGAGACGTCACTCGGATCCATATCGTTCAAGTCCCACCTCAAACTTCTGAATCGATTCTCACCCGGTTCGAGCAGGACATCAAATTCGCCCGCACACTTGTCACTGACCCAGTTGATGTCGCGCTCCAGATCGCCCTGCGTGTAACCAGTGCAGATGATGGGCACCTTCGTCTCGAGGAGTTTGGGCAGTGTTTCGGCCCATTCGTGGGAGCTCGCTGGGTGGCCCAAGCCAGGATGGAAGAGCATGAAGCAGTCGAAATACGGATCGTAAGGATAGAAGTATTGCGCGTCGTGCATTGTGTGGAAGTAGTCGACATAGGTTGTGATTTTCATTTGAGGACCTAGCCGGTCTTCGACAATGGCGCCAAACGGATTTGAGGCTGTGCGTTCCGGGAGAGGGAACTCGTCGTC
The DNA here is from genome assembly GCA_023625915.1 of Talaromyces sp. PB3603. NCBI lineage: Eukaryota > Fungi > Ascomycota > Eurotiomycetes > Eurotiales > Trichocomaceae > Talaromyces > Talaromyces sp. PB3603. The sequence goes on along the minus strand of JAMAFY010000012.1, from coordinate 998,596 downwards.
GCGGTTGGCCATGCTCTCGGGTCCAATGAAGATGAGGTTGATCAGGGCATTGGGGAACATGTGCGTGAGTTGAAGCCAGACTTCGCGGGGTAGGGAAGATTCGGCGCGGGCTCCGAGGATAAAGATGCGGACTGGTGGTGCTTTGAGTCGTAGACCACGGATGTCTTTGCCTTCTCCTTGTTTAGGGGGGTGGAGGGTGTATCGCAGGGCTTTTTGGATCAGTCAACCTTCGAATATACAAAGTGAAAAGAAATATATGGATATACAAACTCACCGCTGAAACTCTTCAATCCCTCAGCCGTCAGTCTTCCACCCTTGTGTACAGTATACGGGCTCAATTCATGAATAACACTCGCAATAGTTGTCGGATACGTCAACATTCGCGTCACCTGCCTCATGCTTCTTTCATTATCGATCGCCTCGAATTCCCGCGTATACAAAAATGTATCCCAATTTGTCATGTTCACCACAAAATTATCATCCTGCGGTCCTGGGTAAGCGAATTCAGGGAAGAAGCGACCAGAGACTAAATCGTGATCGTCTTCATTGATTTGTCGGATCGTCTCGCAGACTTCGAGGTGCGCTTCAAAGTCATCCATCCAGTGCTCTTCCGAGCAATACAACGGGACACCGCAGTCGGGACATTCGAAGTGGGAATGGGCCGGTGGAAGGGTTCCGGTAGCTAATTGCTCATCTTTGGCAGTGCCTGTCGGTGCGCGAGTTTGCTGATGGCTTGGATGCGGACAAAACGCATTCTGCTTGATGAATGCAGCTCGCTTCCGTATGATTGACGAAGGAGATGAAGAATAATGATGGAACAGATTATCCGGTCGCCGTAGGGCGGCTGTTTCTCGCGATACCGCGGGCGGAGGAGCGACTGCCGCGGCCGATTGAACATTGCGCGCAACTTGCTTGCTTGGTAACATCAACGAGCTTCTTTCAGCATGAACTGCCGCCGCAGAAGTCTTGTGCAGAGCCTTGAACTGATTGCCGTTACCGCCATTCGCGATTCGTACTGGGGAACTTCGCGGTCCCGTCGTCGTGGAAAAATTACATCTTCGGCTGGCCTGCGAAGGGAGGCGTCTGATAGTAGAGAAAGTCATTCGATGGTGAAGTTGAGGTTTCAGAACCTGCATACAGCGACTGCAAGTATACTCGCTCACCATTTCGAGGTCAATTGGGATAGACGTTGAGGGTGGTAGCTGATTAGCTGTTGTTTTAAATGTGGATGATTATCTGATATTAAATCACGTGATGCCAACGCTAAATATACGCTCAATGTGTATTCTCGGGATTCCTTCTTTGTCATTTGCCCATAATGGTATTATAATTGATGCATGATGTATGACAATAATATATGGTCGTCGTACTAATGGACGCAGGGTGGCAACAACCGCTCACACGTACTGGACACTGTACAGAGACCACGGAAGAAATGAGAATGACAAACTAATGGGAACCACAAAATGAATACCACTTAAAAGATATCCTCCGATTTGGACCAGTTGCTAACCTCTCTGCACCTCCAATACTCACCCGTAGACTGCCAATACTCCTCGCCAGTGATCGGACACTTGGCTTTTTGGAACCACTGAGGCACGAACTCTTCGCCATTCTTCTCTCGTTCACGCCGCTTGGCTCGCTGTTTCTCTTCAACACGATGTTTCTCCGATGCTGCAAAATCATACTCACCGTCCTCCATGGCTCGCTGGTCCGGACGCAGTCGGGTATCAGTGGGTGGTAGGAATGGTCGGAGACGGTCCGGGATAGCGTTTAGGGTTAACACGAATGGCGTTAGATTGAACGGGATGCCGCTGGGTCGAGCATTGGCCTGCCAGAGCAAGACGGCCTTGGATGATTCATCATTTTCTACAGTAGCACCCTCATGCCCTGATACCGGACGCGCAAAGATCTTGTCATTCCATCGTCCTCCAATGTTCCATCTTGTGACTCCGGCGGCGTCAACCACTTTTCCGGTCACTTGGTACGCAGAAGATGCTTTCCAACCACGGGCTTTGAAGTCTAGATAGCACGTCTCTCCGGTCTTCCAATTCTTGACCTCCATAGGTCCATAATTATCGACGGTAGGATTACCGGTGATGATACCAATCACTGAGGAAGTCACCTTCTTCCAAGTGTATACCTCCTCTTCACCTGTGATAGGACGCAGCTTGCAGAACCAGGTTCCCAACAAGTTGATGTCGAACGATTTCCCATAGAACTTGGATTTCAGAGCAGATTCACCCTACCAACTAAGTCAACACCTTTAGCTTCAATTTTTATTGAGAAAACTTACATAATAGTCCCAGCGAGGTGATTCAGCCCAGGCAGCACCAATTGGTGGGTGATGGCTGACTTGCTCAACGTAGAATCGATACTGTTTGTCTGGTCGAGTATATTCAAACGTCTCTCCTAAAAGAGGGTTGAAGGGTTTGGCAACTCGTCCGATTGTGGATGCATACTCGCTGATAGCATAAGCAGCGACATACAGTAGACGTTCCAATGGGTCGGTACGATCAGCAGCAACATCCAGAAGATCGGTGTACTCCATGTCTTCAGCCACACGCTGAAGAAGCGAGGTAGGCTCGTTGAAAGATACCGGAAGAGTCATCTTTGTCATGTCTTTACCGATCATAGACTTAAGAATGCCCTAACAGTAACACGTCAGCATGTGGGCCGTTTTCTGTTGTACTAGTTGACTCACCCAAAGAGAGATTTTTGGCCTATCATCCTTGTCCATTTTCAATCTCGTCCGTACAGGGTCTTCGTATCCCTTGTATGCTGGTTCTATAGCAGCAAGCTTGATAGATCGCAGATCAGCAGCTTCACTGTCAACAACTTCGGACTCGACCAATTTGTCGCTGGAAAGCACCGCGCCAACTTCGACGTCTTCATTATCAATGGCATCGAAAAACTCCGCATCATCGTCAGAATCCGACTCCGCGAGGTCTGCATATTCTGAAATAGTCTGACTCTTTGTCGCAGGTTCGTGAATTCTGACTTGCTTGGCCTCGCTGGCAGAGGTTTGACGCGTGCTATCATCCAAAGGTTCTGTTTCTGCTTCCTCGAACGTCTCGTTTTCTTCAGTGTGGGCATCGTGGTTACCAAACGGCACTCGTCCCACATCAGCTCCAGCAGAGTTTTCGAGAACCTCCTTAAGCGCCTTCTTTGTCCTTTTGCGCTTTTCCTCGGATTCGCCAACTCTGAGCTGAAGTTCTTCGTGTTCCTGCACAATCCGGGCCATGCTCTCTTCCCACATCTTGCGTGTATCGGACTCTTTGTCGAGACGATATTGCCAGTAAGCATCTCTATCGCGCGAAATTTTCATCAAGTTCGCAAGAAGATCGTTGAGACTACCCACGGCTGACTCGTAAGTCGACAAGGCTTGATCAATCACTGGATCAGACACTGTAAGTTCGGGGTTCTTGGTCTTCTCGGCTAAAAGAGAACCGGACACATTGGACAGCAGGTCCAATTGCAATTTCGCTGACTGAGCCGTAATGTAAAAAGCATCCTTGTTGGATGGTTGGGCATCATGGCTCGAAGCATAGTCGTGATAGTCCTCATAGTCAGCCTCTCCATCGAGACCACCAGATGCTCTGGCGGCACGGTTAATGTCAGTTTGAGCAACGCTTTGGGTATAGGAGTCGTAAGCCGAAGCATCATCATCGCCAAGCGGATCGGCAGTGGTGCGTGATGTGTGTGTATTGACGCGGGTGAAACTGGACTTGGGATCGGTCACCACGGAGCCCCCTCTCACGTTGAGCTTGGAGCTGACCGAGGCAAGCTCAGAGGCTGGTCCTTCGGATACACGACTTTCTACATTCTGTATTTTTGCCTGCAAGAACTCTGCGTCTCTGGTTCGTCGCTTTTCTTCTTCCTTGGCTTCATCTTTGGCCCACTGAATGGCATTGTTCAGTGCCCAGAACCATCTTTTGGCTTCCACTACATGGTTCGCTTTCAAATGGTACTTTACGGACGACTTCCCGATTATCTCGAAACGAGTCTTGTCCTGCGCGTCCATGTGTAGTTTTGCAATGCGCATGCTAATAGCACCTCGACAAGCGGAGCCGGCGTCATCTAGATATGTTTATATTAGCCCGAGTGACCACATTGTCCAAGAGATAATAGCAGCACTAACCCTGGTGTTTGTAGTAGCTTAGCACTCCATCTTCGAGAACAAACCAGCGCAACTTGAAACCTGACGTGTAATTTGTCCATTTCTTCAGGTAGCCCTTCATTTCTCTTGCATCCTTCCCAGCAAGTGTGACTTCGGCGCTCACAGCTCTACTAGAACTAGCAGCCTGAGAGGGAGCATTGCCTAGGATAGCTCTTTCTTGAATACCACGCTGAGCGATGATGGCAGCCGGCGATTTCTTCACGATTGCTCGCGTCTTGTCGTCTTTGGTCACGTCTTGGGGCAATTTGCCCTTCTTATCCCGTCTGAATGGATCGGCGCCGTGAAGAAGCAGTATCTGTAACAGTTTCGTATCCTTCTTCCTAGCACCTTCGTGAAGCAGTGTTCCTCCTGACTGAGCGGTAACAGTATCCGTCACGAGTTCCAGCGCATTTACATCAAGGTTGCCTTGTACTCGCGGTTCTTCGAGTAGCTTCTCCAGGCCTTCGTAGTCTGTCCGGACGACCATATCCTGAATCTGCTTTGTCTTGGTATCAATGAAGAGCGAACGAGATAGCTGCAATTTTTCGAAGATCTCAGGGGTACGCGCGAGGTCGAGTGCAGTCTGGCCCCTGTAGTTCGCGATGGAGTCATCAATTTGAGGCAGATCCAAAAGTGACTGGACTACCGAGTCCCGTCCAAGTTGGGCCGCGAGATGTAACGGCGTGTTTCCTTCACGATCCCGAGCATTGACATCGATATCTGCTCCGCTAGCCACGACATATTCCACAACTTGCAAATCTGCACATTGTATGGCCAGATGAAGTATGGTAGTACCCGCCGCTGGTCCACCGGAGGCACTTTGCTCTTTGGCTTCTCTCAGTGCCTTGGAAATAGCAGTAGTATCGCCGCTGCGCAGGATCTCAAACAGACGGAACGTTTTGACCGATTGTTCGATTGATGCGGCGCTAGTTTCAGGGGTGTTCTTGATCGAGGCCGGTTTCTCGGGGCTATCGATTCCCCCCGCATGAGAGGAGACGTCACCTCCAGACACGGATGGCGATTCCATCGTGATCTCGGGTCCGGCTCTTCGGTTACTTCGTGTTTTCGTCAAGGATAATGATGACTGCCGGTTGTGTTGCGATTCGGAAAAGGGGAACGATCCGACTGACGTAGTGGGCGAGGTGCTGTCGTTGTTGTTCTCGTCTCGGTTGTCGCTTTTTGACTTGTCGCGATGCAGAAGAGTGCGGGCCAAGCCACTCTTGGATCGCTTGTGACTGTATGAGAAGATCAATTAGTCTATGACATGATAGTATTGGCGGATGGCTCGGATTCAATTGAAGTTGTAGTCAAAGGGGGGTAAATCGCAATGACGAAATGAATCGCACTTCAGCAAATTTAGTGGTCAGGGTACACCACAAATGAATGAGGCAACCAAGTTCCATATACACTGATCCTGTCTGTGGTAGCTTGATAATATCCGCGAGCTTGATGCTGTGTAAAGGTGGCTTTCTAGGCGATTCACTTACCCAACTCCTGGTTCGGTCATAATCCCAGTAGCTGCATCACACCGCAGCCTAGCGTTACTCGGTAGCAGACAAGAAAGCAGGGCAGATAAAGCGAAATTGAGTCAAAAGGTATAACAACCCTTATGTCTGAGTAAAGATGCAGTCGGGTAGGTATTGATCGAAGAATGAGGAGAGAATAGTGGCGGGGGAAAGTAGGTGGTTCTTAGTGAGATTGTTTCGCGTTGCGGCGGTGTCCTTCCTCACTCAGACCGCGGAGACTTAGTCACCCGCCTCCTTCGATAAGTTAAGTAAGTTGGTTAGTTAGCTACCTAGTTACAACACATCCGCCCATTGTCAGCTTCTCTTCAATGACCATCCTATGCTATATATGACTCAAACATTGACTGAAAATGAACTGTTCTAGAGCGTTGGCTGAGTTGTTCTGTCGAGTTAGCGCACCGGAGCAGTCAAACCTCAGTCGACTGGAATATAGCGAGCTTGGAGCCAATGAGTGACTTGTATGTATCCACGATGTACACCAGACAGTTGTCTTCCTCTACACACAGCGCTACTGGATTCCATCAGTTCACGAATATACAGTCTAGCTACAGAAGTGATAGGTCTGTTGGTACCAGCAGGTCAAGCTTATTTACCGGATATAAATACCCCCGTTTCCATGTCTCGATCACTGGGAGCAATCATCCTACGATCTCCGACCGCTTCATACAGTGCCCTCGAAGGGTTTCTACGCTATTGAATATGAACGGGGTCAATGTACAAGGTCTAAGTTTGGCACCTCGAAAATGATAAAAACAAAAAAAAAAAAAGACAGTTCAGGTGTGGCCCTGCCCGGTAATAGAGTGACCTCCATAAAGGAGATTATGCTTCCTGAAAAAGAACCAGAAGTGCACTTGATTTACAGCACAAAAGCCTAGATCTATCGGTAATTGCACAGCACAGGGTCAATTGTCAGAATTGTACCATGATCTCAACCATGCTACTTCGTGTATCTTCAAGTATCCGGACGCTCACCTCTCGGACCGACGGATACGTATTCAATGCGCTCAGCTTGTGTGAGCAGATTTGCATGGTTGCAAAGATGTTGGGAAAGCTTCAGGCCGCCTTGGCCGATTTAGGATCTGCCTAAGGAGGAATCACAAGGCTTCGGGACTTCAAAGCTATATCTAGGCATGACATCTTGTCGAAGGCGGACCGTAGTCCAGCCTACTGAACTACTGATGTGCGACGAACATGGCTTATTGTCTATAGAAAGGTAACGTGACCAATCACTCGGTCGATATACTTCATACTTGAGCAAAATCACATTGTGAGGAGAGAAGAAAGCCCGAGATGATTATTATGATTCTTCATAGCACAAACAAGCTGTACAAAAGCCACGGCTACCCTGCAAGAGAGCTTGCCGACGGGTCCAACACTTTAAAGCTCACTCGCAAATGCAAATCTCAGGTAAACAGCACGGAACTCAGAGCAAAAGCAGAAGGCAGATTTTGCGATGTTGAGACAAGTTGCACTGGCAAACACCAACAGTCGAAACATGTATATATCAGAATATACATTAAAAGAAATCAAGAAAAAAACAGACAAACAGACAAACAAACAAACACCCGCTTTGACAGTGCAGTAGACTTTTTGCCAAAGTCCAGAAGGCAATAAGCGGCCAAACAAAATGGATAAAATTGCAGCAGAAGACAACAAGAACAAGAAATTGACAAATAGCCTCCCAACAGATAACTTCTTGTCTAGCAAAGGGCGGAAAGAAAGAAAAAAAAAAAAAAACGGGAAAAGTGTCAGATGAAACCCATTGACGATGATGAAGTTGATGATGGAGAAACGGAGATTGTTCGAGAAGAAAGAGATACTTTTTTGCCCTGATACTATTACATGCTAGTACGAAATTTTCTTTCTTTTGGGGTCACTCTCTTATGTCTTGCTGTTTGAAGGGTGAGGAGGGTGGCGAGTATTCGAGATATGTGTGTAAGAGCTGTTCCGTTTGTTCCCAGCTGAGATTCGGTATGGATATGAAGCAGTCGTGATGATCGAGAAGGGGCGAGCCAACCCTGTCAAACGGTGTAATAACCACAAGAGGGATGCCCCAAAAGGACCGGTCCCTCATAAGCTCGCTTTCGGTATGGGAGGGGAGTGCAGATGGTATGGTATGTGTTCAAAAAAAGATGTGGAATTGATCGTAGCATCGTGAATGTAGAGGTATGTACCGGACGAGATCATTACACAGTAATAACCCGTATATATAGAGGGGAGGCTGTTGTTCTCCTTGCGACCATTCTCATGGAAATGAAGTGGCATAGCAGGACCAAGCCTGCAGTTGAATGTGTCTGTGTAATCCTTAGGCAATAGGAGCATATCCGGAAGAAGGCCAAACCACCTTGTTAAGCGGATATATTGAGGCTAGTCTTCGGGCATGCTTCTCGCGTTCGATATCTGAACGTTTTCTCATACGTTCGGCATCGTTGGCATCGGCGCCCTCTCGGCTTCCCCAGGCAGTCTGTATTGAAATCTCTTGTTAGCCCATCTTCTGCATATCTCTCTTCTCGGTCGACCGAAATGGTGGCTGGAATCGGTGGGTTCGAGAACTTAAAGGAAGTCGATGTAACCAGCCACCAGCGTAGCCGCGGATACACAAGACACAAAAACAAGATATGACTGCATAATAAGAATCTGGGACATTGAATGAACATGAAACTCGATGTCCAGAACTGGCAGGTGGATGGAGGGAGAGTCTCGGCTGGTCCTCAGCCTAAACTAGTATTCAAGCCCTAAAGCCGCTCGTGCAGCTTGTAACCCCTCCCCCTCATTGAGGTTTGATTTGAACTCCGGCGATATGACAAGGGATGAAAACTTAAAGAAGAAGAAAAAGTGCTACTTACCACATTCAGTGTGACCGCCGCGTAAATCTTGATGGCGCCGTGGAAATAACCAAAGAGAATCGAGACTGGCAACAATAGAAAGTCGGCGGGATATCGTCGATAATGACCCAGCAATTTGATGAACTTGCTGATGAACATCCAGATTCCTAGAGCGCGCATTGCCCACCAGTGTACATCGCCATCGAGGGTCTCGGTTGCTTTGTGACACAGATAGATGAGAAGGCAGTCGCCGAGGAGGGCTGGGGGCGAGAGGGTGGTAAGGTGGACGGCGTATGTACTCCATGGCTGACGACTGCGACAAGTTAGTCTGACTGTCGTTGTTGCTTCTGCTCACGCGTCGAGTGTGACAAGAAAGGAAATCATGAGAAACTTGATTGCATGCCCTGAGACAAGATATGTATCTGCCCTAAACAGGATAGACAGAAACAAACGATCGTACTGATCTCATGTTTTCCGTTTCTTTTTCTTGTTGTCCCTCCCTACACCCTCAACTTGCTGTTGCATGCATCTGGCCCCGGCTGATTTTGTCAAAGTCCTGCCGATGTATGGCATTGTATGCAAGCCAGTTCGTGCGCTGCATCTAGAGCTAGAGCTAGGCGCATGCAAGAAGTAGTGCTAATGCAAGACACGACCGGTTTGGCACAGGCATGTGATTATGAAGCATGGGGGGTCCGGGAAAAAAAAAAAAAAAAAGGAAGAAAAAAAAATCGAATGATGCAAAAAGGAGGGTGGAAATATGGAGTGTACTCACTACCAGATATGGCGCTCGGCAAACATGCTGGTCAAATTGCTTCGCCAATTGCTTCGCGACCATCGAGCGCACTGCTTCAGGAATTTAGGGTTGTTCTCGAGAGTAGTCTTGACTTCAACTTCTGGATGATACTGAAGATAAGTCTCCCAGCCGTGCGAGACCATCCAACGGGTGATGAAGTTATCATCATCCGCATTGAGCTGGTATTTGCCAAACCACCACTCCTCGTTAGTGAAATCGTTGGTAAACACTTCATCCTGTAAGATCTTGGTTCGGTAGGCAACTGTTCGTCCGGAGAGACAGGGCACGCCGCCGTCGAGATGTGTTGTGGCAGCACAGTCGAAGTTTCGGCGTTCCAAATAAAGAGCACCCAAAAAGTTCCAGATTTTTTCGGAAAACGTCGCATTGACAGCCCTACGCAGCCTTTGACATGTGACAACTCCACCGTAGCGTTCGTCGGTGTCGAAGGGAGCCAGAATCCATGGCAGTGCGGTAATCGGCCAGCTCACATCGTCGTCGGCGAATATCGTGATGGATGTGCGTACCTCGGGGATAGCCCGGGTCATTTGACGTCTTTTGTTGGGATGGGTGACCGTGAAAAGACGGATGCGGTCGTGGAGATATGCCGGCATCGCCTTCAACATCTTCTCGGCGTCCTTGCGATTGGCTTCGATCGTGACGAGTAATAATTCATGAGGTTTGGTGTCCAGAATTGTGCGGATCGTCTCGACCAATTCATCGCCACATCCTTCCAGAGAGGGCACGATAACCGTCACATCTTCGGCGGTCAACTTGGGATTCTCTGGAATGGGGATCGGTTTGAAGGTGTAAAACGACCATAGATTGACTACCAAGCGTACGTAACGGTATAAACTAGAGGATTGAAAGTAGTGCGTCAGTTATGCTTCCTTGCCTTCTATTTCATGAGATCTACTACTGACAAGAGCAGAATGAAACTCCTCATGAATGGGAAAACCATGATGACGGAAGATGCGTATTGTTGTCCCACGGAACTTGAAGAAGCAGCCAAAAGATTATAGAGTGCAGCTGAGTTTCCGGTCCCTTCACGTAGCCAAGAAGATTGGTTTGGAGAAGACAAGTGAATGATGCAGAATCGATGATATGGTCATTCCCACACCCTGCTGCATGAACGATCTCCGGGTGAAATTAAGTAATGCGTATCTTTGCTTCTCGGTATCTCTTTATACCAATCCTATCGTTGGAACCTGTGTTGGAGATGTCAGCTTGTGTGGTTTTCTGCGGGTGGCGGCGTATAGACTCGTACCGGATCAGACGATATCGACTCAAAACAATTGCGCAGTCAATCCAAATTAGTGATGCTGTAGCGAAAGACGGAAGAAAACGATTAACAGGACTTTTTGGCAAAAGCAATGCCCATTGTTCTCAAATACCCCCTAAGCAGCAATTTCGGAGAATGCTAGATACTCCCACTCAGTCAATTCCTTGTCAATTGAGATGAGATGAAGAGCAGGGGAATGCGAACGGGGAAAAACAGAAGGAAACGAGAGCACAGAGAACAGATGTCTTTTATTCTTCATAAGACATTGGAAGACCGAGCATGAAATAATTTAATCAAAAGAAAAAACAATTCGACCTTCTTGTTCAGAACTGCGTCAGGCTTGCCGGGATAAATTTACAAAAAGAGAGTCGTGCAGATTTGCGCGTCATGGGTCCTAGATCTAGATGGGAAAATGGACGGGGTGGATTCAAGATAAATTCATACTAAGATAAAAAAAAAAATACTATAGTTAAGCACAGTAATGTATCACGGAGCATGTAAAGAGACTGGGGTCTTCCTTTGCCGCCGCCGATGGAGACCGAACACGGCCAGGCTGAGAAGTGACATGCGACCAGGGGCCAGGGCCCATTCTTAGTCTTTGACTGTTCACTCATAGTCAACTAATCCAGGCGTGCAAGATGATATATGACTGGCTGCGTGGCGTTGTCCATTCCTGAAGCTCCATCTTCTCATGTACGTGATGATAGTAGTAGTACTACTACTACTATTACTACTGAGTTACTGTATTTAGTTACGACTACGTACGCATGTCGCCCACAATTTCCAAAAGCCAATCTGTTGATTAAGTCTGGATGCAGCTAGATTCGGTTGCTAATTAGCTGAATTGAGAGAGAAAAAGTAAGGACAAAAAGAGCCTGGGCAAATTCGGGTTTAGGGCGGCACAGTCAATGCGCAAGCTGATACCTTAGTCTACTTTGTCACTTGTCAGTATGCTGTTGTAACTTAAGCCTCTCATGGACTTCGTTCTGTAGGGTTATTTGATTATCCGAAGAGATGGATTTGTTCCATTCTCCGCGGTGTGTCAGTCGGACTAGACTGATTTGCATACTATCTGTAGGTGTCCTGTCAATACGTCGGGCCAGGACTCCCGAGTCGCAACTGCACATATCGTGGTATGATCATCCGGATTCAATAGTGGTATCAAACTCTAGAGGCCAGAAGCGAACTGGGGCAAAACGGAGAGAAAGATCGAAAGTGTTGGGTTTTTTTTTACCCGCAGTCATACGGGGATCCGTTTCGATCCATTGTCAAATGACAGTGAGCAGGGGCACTCTGGTCTCCATTGTGTTCTCCGTCTATAGTTATGCCACACAGGTGCTCCTCCGTACGGCGCTTCACGGAGCTCGGCCAGTGGCCCAGTTTAGCCCTTAATGCTAGTGATTAGCCCTTATTAGCCCACTGTGGGGGGACGCTCTGGTCAGCTCGTTAGTCGCTCAGGGTACGGGATTACTGTATTGGATACGGTTCCCGAGTGCATTGTTTGCGGGCATAATTGGAGTCACCGGAGAGTACTCCGCGGCAAAATGGCCCTATCTGTAGCATTTGTGGCCACCGTACAAGAACAAATCAAGAACACGAGACCGGATATACTAACTAACACGCTGTCCGAACTAAGTTTGACAGTGAATCAGCACAAAGTCTCTTTTCTCGGACTGTCTAGGCAGAAAGAACAGCGACTGGTTGACGAAAAGCGCTTCGGCTCGTGCGTCGTACTTGATTTTCTCCACCCCCTCAGCAACAGCGTTCTCTCGCTCTCTGATTGCTTGTCTATGACTAATATACGATTTGCAGCATGAAACCGTCGAGTAAAGTGATAAGCGATCCTCCCACGAGCTGTATGAGCGCGGTACGTACTGGCATACTTGGCTGGAAGACTCAGCCGATGAATGATTTTGATGCGTATGATTCGGTTCAAATCTCAATCCATTTCAGAGTATCGAGCACCCTGTAATTATTAAATCATGAAGAATGATTAATAACCAATGTAGAAAAGGCAACGTTTCGTATCATGACAGTACTTGAAAGATCTGCCTTTGGCGTCTGTCTTTGCCCCTCTATGCATCCCCACCGAGCGAAGAAGATAACATGCAAACATGATGGTCAGTTGGACGTGGCCCGATCTTTGACTTTGTGTCTCTCGCTTCCATTCTGCTCTTGGAGGCTGGTGTCTCGGACAATCCTTGTGACGATCCGAATTTGATCGAACAACGCAATCTCTGCCAAGTAAGCTGCCAACGACCAAAGAGATAAACTAGACGCGTGGAGAAAGCGAACAGAGAGAGAGAGTAAACGACTAAACCGTACGACAGACAGACGCGACTAAGGCGACTTGAGTTTAGTCTGATGGAGATTGCAGTGCAGGGGCCACTGTCGCAAATGCGGAGCTGGTCAAGCCATCCTGCGCACTAAAGAGGCACTAGGGCGTCCACTCAGCAGCTGTGTGTGCTCCGAAGTGAGTAAGGATGTATTTGATCTGTACGGTATGTAAGTGGTCATGAGCCTGTCGAACTCGAATAGTCTATACCATTGCTGGTTGGCTTGGATGGTGACCTAAATCGTTAGCAAGCAGTAAGTAGCTCTCCCGAATTTGGCTATTTTAGGGCTTGGGCCATAACCAACAAGTACGTAACCAATGTACACACGCCGCTAAGGAACCACATCAGTTCTTTCGAGTCTGTTTTGGTATGTGTTTTGGTACTAAACTTACGGCGACGCTATATGTCAGTAGTACATACGACGTACTTTATGTGTTATTTGTCTGTGCAAACAGAAGCTCGTGGTTGTTTTTGCCTTCCACTTCGGCGCCTCCGGAAGAAGAAGCCGTTTCTCATACCATTTCTCATCCTTCAGCCACTTTTGTTCTGCATGGCTTCTCGTCATAAAACGTCAAGCCTGCAGTGAGCACGTACATAGTACGACGACTGTGGAATGAGACTAAATTAGAACGATCCATAATACCATCGGCCTAATCAAGCTAAGTTACGAAGGGTTAGGAGGCTAGCTACTGACTAACCACAGGCTAAGACTGTAAAAAGCAGTAGGCACACAAACTCACTGGCTTAGTCGCAACAGACTAGTAGATGATGATAATAATTAGGTTCGACTTGAATATTACGTGCATGTGAACTTGAGGTTGTATGGACTAAGCTAGTGTAAGGTGACGGACTGATCAGCGATCATGTCCATGATAGGCCGGCCGACGGATTGTTAGTCATGGTATGGAGTGGGTGACTGGGTAGGTGATTCGTAGTTCATAGTGAACAATTTGCGAAGAATTCGTACTTGCTTGGAAATTAGTGATGGTGGATTTCTTGCGCCAAAACATCGTGCCTGTACGATCAACGATTATGTAGAGACTCAAGAACAGCATCTACCGGACCGGGATGACGGTACTCGATTACTATTCCATGAATCAAGACCATCGAAACGACCTTCTGTCCCGCCTCGTTCAGGCTGTTCCTTGAATTGGTAGCGCGACCTTATTGGCGTACCAGACATTTGGTCCGGTCGCGATAAGTCCTGATTTATAAGAGAGGCTGAAAAGGTGTAGGCTGAGATTCATCAAAGCGGGCTAGAAGAGAAGATCATGTCTGACCAAGATAGTCCGAGATGACGAAAATGCGACAAGGTCCATGCGTTCGTGAATCCTTGGAGAAGGTTGTGTGGCTAGTCATAGCATTGTCGAGCGGACCCTGATCGTCTGGACATTCCAATCTATCTTGCAATTCAGCTAGGTACCTACAGACTAGATGTAAGCAATGAATCAATGATAAGCAGAAGCTTTAGAATATGAAACCCACAGAATGTCTGTCCCAGACACGACCTGGACAATTCATGCATATAACTAGGTATGTAGTCAGACAGAATATCTCGGACACGCACCCCTCGCTAACAGTAATCTTTTTTTTTTCTAAGAAAAAAACGATGGCTATCTATCCTCAGGCCATGGCTTACAGGCCGTCGTCTGTGTCAAGTGCCTCGGTTAGTGCAAAGTTTATAGCAGCTAACATGCACTCATTTGCAAGGACACATATCTGGAGTCAACGCCGCAAGACTAGCCTAGACTTTCACCGGTCGAACCTTCTTTCCCTTCTCTGCTGTATCGCCTTGTGGACTTGCCAAAGATACTTCGGAAGGTCGCGGAGTCTCGATCCTGGGCTCAGTCTCTTAATGGCTGGCCTTTTGCTCAGTACGTGTCTGCTGAACCAACCGAACTCGGTGAAATTCCTATCGACGCACTAGATGATAGACCAGGCCGAGACTTCTCAATCAAAATTCTATCTCCTCGGTAGACCTGCATGATGGAAGAGACACATCGGCAAAATCTACTTCCCTTTTGTACATGTTGTCAGTTTCTGTGGCAGGGGTTCCTAGGCTTGAATAATACTGGATAGCCTTTTAGATCTGATCCAGCCTTTACGACGCATTTGATACGGGGAAATTGTTCCAGCTCTAGTACCCTCCACGTTCAATCAATCTATTTCGAAGAGTCCGTGCGAGGAGGAAAGAGAAAGACTAGACGGCCAGGAAGGCGAGGGATCGCTTCTCTGCTGCTCCTTTTGGTTCTTCTTTTCTTGCGTGGGCTAATTTACCTTGATTCTGAAACAGCCGCTGCATGTATCGCTGATGCCGTACATTGTCGGGGGGCTTTCGTGAGACCAGCAGAATGCGATCGCATGACCCGAACCCGTCTGCGTAGCCCTAAGCCCTAGATCAAATTCAGCCCAACCATACTCTAGCCATATCAACTACGTACCTTACCTACCATTCAGACATTCCCGGCCAGAACGCTGTTGTGCTAGCAGAATTTTTCTCTCAGGACTGACATGAAAAGTACGACAGCCGGGTCGGAGTGATTCGGAAGCCAGAGCACTTCTAGACCCGGTAAGAAAATGGCTCTTAACAAACCTATCCGAACTTATGCCGAGCCGATACGCCTACACAACGTGGAAGCTCACGATTCTCGAATTAGCTGGTTTTGTCTAAATACTGCTAATTGATTGGAAGGAATAAAGGTGACCGGGAAGGTGGGTGAGATCTACGTAGTCCTCATACAGAGTACACCTGTCATGCCCGTTTATTTCTTTTGTACGCAAGTCCCCTTCTCCGTTGTCCGTTCCTTGCACGTAAAGAGACAAAAAGCACGGAGAGGCTGGGGAACGGCAATGCTTGGAGACCCATCTGGCATCAGCACTAAAACGCAATGGCGAACTCCATCTTAGCAGAACTCGGCCAATGGGAAGGATTCAAATCACGGACACGTCCGCACTTCAAAAGGGATCATGATCCACGTCAAGAAAAAGAAAAGAAAAGGAAAAGACGGCGGCGGGGCTTGAACGGCAACGCGAGACGGGTTGGCGGGAGATGATCATGGATCAGCGAACATCACTGACATCTCCAGATTGTCCTCTTATCTCACCGACGAATTAAACACTTGTCTTCTTCCTGGCACTCACGCAAATGAGTTCTAGTGGGATTACTTGGAGAAGGTGTCAATTATGGAGTAGAGACAGACCAGGGAAAGAGGAATGTTACACTGCTAGTTGCTTAGCGATCACTAACGGGCTAAGTACGAATCGACTAAGTAGTAGTAACAAATCCTACGGTCCAAATTGTAAAGTTTTGATTGATGCGTGACCTTCATTACTCTTTCTAGAAAAATCAAGTAGCATCCAAAGATGACTTCCTAGCCCCGCGGGCAGGAAAGAGGATTCCAACGAGTCTTTTTGCCCGAATCTAGTAGTTAAATCATGTATGCATGGAAGATCACTTCTGAACTACATTTACCCTGTATCGTACGACGTTTCAGCAGATCCACCATCCTTTTCCCCGTAAGAAGAAGAAGCTTTTCGACGCGAAGGATGAAGCTGCATACCGAAATAGGAAGGTGGCATCTTCCTAACCTCTTTGTGCTCTCACAGAGGCGGACTTTTGCTAGACGGAAAGGCCTCTCTCATATCTTAGAACACGTCTTATAGCTACAACGAGCACTCATCTGGATCCTTTTGGATGCACAAGGAACAAGTCAGCTACCTTGATTTCTTCCCGGACTTATGGCCAGACAAAACCTGGAAAATGAGAAGAACCTTGGAACAGGGCGACGTTCGAAAAATTGTCCGGTCAGTTGGGCAAAATCACATGTGCATCGTAGACTCGGGTCGTTCATTCAGGGGTAGAAATAGGACTCGGCATTCGTGACGCTATCGGAGCGATTTGACCTTCCATTATAATTCGATATGATATAGAGTATAGTATCCACCGATGTAGGGGTCAATGTGCTCAGCCACGTTCCTTTTCATTGTTCGGAATGCACGTACCAGGTTGCCAACGGTTGGCTGTTCGACAGATTACTCCGGAGTTCCTGCTTAAGACAGTTCCTATCACTTCAGTACGTAGGCAGGGCGTTCAGTAGCACATCGGTACATCAACCTAGGTAGGCATTACTTCATGAATTTGGTTCTAGTACTTGAACCGGGCAGTGATGATGGAGGAGTCTAGACAAGCCTCAGCAGGAAATGTTTGGAGATAATCCGGATATCGAGTGGACTAACTATCATACTATGTACGTACCATCAGAATCAACAAGTACACTACTACGTATCAAATGACGCCATACTTTTGGAATGCTCTAACAATGTTTCTAAAAACGTCATTTGCACGCGAGTCCTTCGATTCATGCCTCAAGTATTAGCACGGGGTGGTCCCTGTCAGCAACGTCGCCATTGGCGATTCAATCATTGTGTACGTGGTAAGATGTATAATCAGGGTCTACTTAACGGCCGATCATTCAATTTATTATGTAGTTCCTTTCCCGTAATAAATTGTCGTATGGACTATTAATTTGCGAATTATAGTTTCACGCATTATATTAGCGACCTTTTCATCCTTCTCTCCTGATTTTTCTTTTCTTTTTGCTTTTGCTTTTTCATGCATGCAAGCCATAGTACATGCATATCAGGATGTCAGACTTGCCAACGCTTTCATCTCCATAGTCCATCCGGAAATGCAAGTTGGTTTCCCCCCGAGAGACTAATGCTTGACCGGCAGGAGAATTTAGCCCCAGTCTCATGCAGTCTGTATATCAATGATGTATGCACTCTGTACCTCCTCTTGGAAGGAAATTTGTTGTTTGTATATACTTCGGCGTGGAGTGCGAGGAATGCTCCCCGGAGAAAGGCGAGAGGCAACATGGAAGGAATCAGACCGACAATCCTGGAGAACGCCATGATGATCCTTTTTAGGAACCTCGTGCGTCCGAGACAGGGCTAGCTACTAGTATATGACAGAGATTGTCTAATTTGCACATTTGATCCCCCGAGTCAGAAGTCATCGCCGATTACTTGGCGATGAGCCAATAGCACTTGTGCTACTTGCTGTCCATGGTAGGATTATGTACATTATGTACTTGCGAGCTTCAAGGATGTCCCGCGGGAGTATGTAAAGAGAAAACATGAAACGACATTGGGGCTCTACGTACAGGACCACCTGCATCGCTCCAGGAAATATGTAGTGATAGGCCACGGTCAAGATGTCCAGATCAATGTCAACATATTTCCTGAATGGGCAATATTTTGTTCGACCACAATGTACTTATTCCAAACGAGTCTATATCAGCGAACCTCTTCCTCATTTTCACCATTAGCTTGAGAATGAATGTCTACAAAACAGCCAATGGACCGAGCACAGTCCCCATCCACAAAGCAGTCACCCATCGTGGAATATCGCCATTGGATTCGATCTCATGTACATCTGCCACCGTCGAGAGCCCCACACTTTTACCTAACGACCTAAACGCCAGGTATCAGACTATAAGATTCCTATCTTGGGCAAGTACATACCTGACGCATTTTGCCCATGCACATGTACATCTAACTAGATCTAAGTGCAAGGTAGATGATGCGACTAAGTACAGATCTAGTATGTAGTAGATCTAGTGTCCATACATACGTGGTATATGCTCCGGCGAGAGAACTACGAACTCTCGTGTACTACACACACTTGATGTATATGACGGTATGTATATAGATTCTTTTAGGCCGCAGAAGAGCAAAATGAGAATGTGTGAGTCGGGTGTTGGGCACCATAGTCGTGTAGAATGACTCACAGCTTGAAGCTGTCGTGGAGTTTGAGTTCAGCAATGCCTGTTCAAGTACAGGGTGCCTAGATAGGCAATTTCTCGAAGATCTTGATGCGATGTCTTTTGAGTTCGAGTGAGTCACGTTTGATTTCTTGCTAGATCTGCTAATCTTTAATCGATTGGTGAGTGCCCCTGCATACCTACATTTGGCAAGCGTCATTCCAGATTGGGATGAAGTCATATCTCCCTCTGTACCGGCTAATGTGGCCTAGTCAGATGTACATGTGCCGCAACAAGTTGGATGTATGACTTCAAACTTACGTTCTTTGTCTGTTCACCTTTTTCAACCCTGCATATGCACTTTGACTAGGGATCGATAGGCCCAATAATCACTTGACCAGAAGTCCTTTCACGGAACAGAACTTGCCACCTCGTCTATTTTCGAGGAGGACCAGTCGATGAGGACTATCTGGAAAGCCAGCTCTTGTTGTACTACTAATGCCATGCTGAATCTTAAGGGACCGAGTAACGATACCTGTGGTAGATGTGTCTTTGACGTGCTCATTTGCTTGACATCCTACCACTTCATAATTTTCGGGATAACCTTTTATAGGTGGTTGCTTCATGCATGTAGACACAGCTTCCGAGCTGCATCCTCTAGGATGTTTGTTCCATCTACTCACAAAGATAGCATACGTTCGCTCGCTCGATTACATACAAGAGGTAGAGAGCTTCAAGGTCAAGAATGTATCATATTGTGGTATACTACTAGGTCTGGCTAATTCCACCTCTTGACGTTCAGTCACCAATACTGAACCGATATCAATGATCCCGGCATCCAAAACTACAGCGACATTTCCGTAACTTCTTGGCTTCGATGCCCCACGAAAGCTCTCACCACCAAGTACCTTCAATGTTCGATGGATGATTAACCCAAAATAAAATGTTTCTATCACAGAGAGCGACGTAGCATGGGTGTTTAGGGCTTTAGGGTTGTTTAAGGCTACATCTAGAAGGCGGCAATATGCGGCAATATTTCCCCCTGTCGTCACTAGCAAAAAAGCTTCAAGAACATGTCATGAATAGAGCCCGTCAGTCATTCCTCGCTCGCACAGTCATCGCCGAAGTCACGAAATGAGGCCCGAACTCCGCCGCACTGCGCTAATTCTGTCTTCGTCTCAGCGGTTTTCTACATCCTCTGTGATAACGTCAAGACCATCCGTCCGCTGTTTCCATTGCGCCACACGAACATGGGCAATTGCTCATCCCATTACGGCCCACGGACCACCGCCGAAAGCTCCTACGCCTGCTGCAGAATTCAAGAATGATCCACCACGAGCGGGTTTGGATCAACAGAAGCTTTCGCAAGAACAGCAAGAAAGCCAGGCGCCTTCCGATTCTGCGGCACGAGTATCGCAGGCCAAATCCACCCCTCTGAAGAAGCGATTCTGGAAGGATGTCAATGTCAAGGAATCAGAAGGTATGATGGAGTATATTCATTTTGGGAATTTTGGAAAACAATCCGATCGAGACTAGTGGCTGATATAGATGGATGGTTGTAGCTGGATACCAAATACTGCTGGACGCCCGACCCGTCCGCACTCCTACAAAAGCCATTCTCACAGTTCCCAGCAGCAAGAGACATCTCGCCGAAGCCATCGCTCTAGAATGGGATCTCCTTACATCCGCCCAGCAAGCGCTTAAGCAACACCTTATACCACTTACCTCCCTTACCACTCGCGCAACCGATATCGTGCGAGAAGATGAAATGGGACAGAATAGAATCCGACTAGAAATCGCACGAACTGCCATGCGATACCTCGAGACAGATACACTCCTGTGCTGGGTCCCAGAAAAGGAGATTCACGGTCCTTTATCGAAAGCATCACTAGCACCGGAAGAAGAATCACTACGCGATAGGCAAGCTCGGGTTGCTCGAGAGATTATTAGTTTTTTAACCAGGACAATCTGGCCGGACATCGAAATCAGACCCGTCTTGGACGAAAATAGTATTCTACCCACGCCACAGGATGAGAATACCCTGGAGACAATCCGAAGCTGGATTTCAGCTCTCCCACCCTATGAATTGGCAGGCCTGGAGAGGGGTATTCTCGCCAGTAAGAGTCTGCTAGTTGCGGTGAGATTGGTGGTTGAATGGAGTGAGCATTTCTCCGGTCTGCAGGAGACCAATCAGCAGGCGAAGGATGTCTCGAGATTTGGCGTTGAAGAAGCTGCGCATGCGTCGAGTTTGGAGGTTTCTCATCAGACGGAGCAATGGGGCGAGGTTGAGGATACGCATGATGTTGACCGGGAGGACTTGAGGAGGCAGCTTGGTAGTGTCATTCTTTTGGTCAGTGGAGATCGGAGATGACTTACTTAAGCTAGTGTCTTTCTTGATGGGATAGAATCATGTACATCTAATTTGCATATAGAAACAAATGTAACAACATTCAACCGATGATAATCAGTGCCATGGCTTGACAATATCCTTGGCGCGCTATGACTGGCGAAAGTAGTTGGACAAATCTACATCGACTAATTGTAGGTAGGCTAGAATGATGTGATCATGTATCCTCGTGTATATTAAGTAAACTTCATATGCTGTGCTAGGTGACATCTGCTATGGGAATGGGTATAAGGCCAGTAAACTGCTTGCTTGCTCAACATCATAAGAACGACAGACAAAATGGAAAGGCAATGCAAACCCAGAAAGCAGAAAGAAACTCAGATAGAGAAACAAAAAAACAAACAGAAAGAGCTGTGACATAATTTACCATCGTCCACTCCCTAACGTTCCAGCCATTCGTCCTCCACTGCTGGCTACCAGACTCTGTTTCACAATCGCATCTGCAGCCGCGGCGGCCGCTAATCGCTCCTTTTGTCGGCTGCGGTCACGTAGATAGCCGGCTGCTTCGGGTCTCATGCGTAGAATTCTCAAGATCATATCGTCGTTGGGATCGGCCTGTGCTTCTCGCCATTTCTCGGCCTTGGCTTTGCGCATTGTGCCCATGTTACGGACAAACATTACACTCTTTGCGCGCCGAACGGGGACACCGAGCATGCCTCCTGGTCCGCCGATGCTGCCCGGTCCACCGGGCGCTGGCATTTTGTTTTTGCTGCTTTGTTGTCGCGCAGCATTCGCCGAAGCCATTCTTTCTGATGTTCGGATAAGGGTGTCGGTTGACTCGAAGTAGAAGAAGATCATGGACTGGATTTCGTGGTATTTTGGTGATTTGAGAATATCCAACGAGACACCATTGGCTTCGCCTGTGACTTCATCAGGGACTTGAAAGAAGGTTAAGAGTAAGCCCAGCCATTTGGAGACGATATCAACTTCTTGCTGTGTAAGAGGTCTTTGATGAGAAGGTTTGTCTGACAGGGGAGGGACGAGCAAGCCCTCAATGGTCACTAATACTTCCTTCCAAAGTCGAGCCATGACCATTTTCATAGCCTCAGAAGTCAGCGTCTGGTTCATGATCTCGAAATTATCGTTGAAATAGGTGAAGAGAGGGTCTAAGGCTGCTTCGATCTCATCCTGTGTCGGCATTGTCGAGGTATTCCCGGTACGATTTCGGCTAAGAAAGCTGGATATGGTTAGTCCACGATTGAGCATCGCTTTGAGAGCTCTACGTGAAAGGCTGTGACTGATATAGGCGGAGAGCTTTTCACTTGTCAGTACTGCAGTCGAGATTGTCGAAAGCTGACGGGGGGACTAAACATACCTTTTCTGTGATCTTCCGGGTCATTTCTTTCTCAGTCCGTTTCAATGTTCGAAAACATTTGCCAAAGTAGAACTGAATATCATCCCGTTCACCTTCCATACTTACTCGTATTAATACTCGTCCTTGGGTATCTAGATCAAGCCAGAAGTCTCGAGGAAGGAAATCACTGAAATGAGCAGGATCTAGTTTGAGTGACGTTCGTCCAACATAGTCATGATCTCCTACTGCATCCCAGTCCCAGACAGTGGCAATGATATTCAGTGGACCCTTAGTTGTGATATCAACAGAGTCATCCCATCGAGGGTTCAGATTGCGGTACACTATATGAGTCTTGGCGATGCGTTTCTGATACTCGTCCGTTAAAACGACATACGGATCGCTCCAGCCGTTTATGTCGCAAGCTTTCAGATCCTCTCCTTCGACAATTTTCACAGTGAAAACATAAGTTGTCGCTTTGCGGATCTTCTGTTGTGTGATAGGTGGAGTATTTCTGACAATGATATCTGCACAACCGTCCACGTCGATCTCCTTTTCTAGTTTGTCGAGCTGAGCGACGGCGTATTCAATGTTATTCAACTTGACAAGTGACTAGAAAATAAAAATAAGCTTCAAAATCTGAAATATATTGTCCTTTCAAGCACTCACCTCCGGAAGAAATTGGAACGGCTCGATCTTTTCCTTGTTAGCCCAAGCATCCTTCGCCATTTGCATGAACTTTTCCTGTCTTGATTGAACCACAGAAGCTTCTTGATCCGGAGACAATCGATCCATCTCTCTGGTGAAGCCTTGCTCGAGTAGCTCGCAGTACCGGGCTATGGCTCGTCCAATTGATTTGGACAGAGCTGTCATGAATTTAGCATACTGCACATCATCCTCCCACTTCAGGTTCTTCATGTCTTCGACAACTTGATTGAACGAGCGGAAAATATCAATTGCAGAGACGCTATGTCGCTTATCATCAGGCGGCGGATCACTTGGATCATCGCTTCGGACGTTAAAAGTATCTTGTTTGGCAGCCTGGTCAACCCACTCCATGAATTTCGCATCTGTACCTTGAATCCACCGCCATACGAAGTTGGAAAGTAGTTTTTCCACCGGAACAGAGAACGGGACACTGTTGGCGTCAGTTATAAAATGATGAAAATGACATACGCGAGGGGAAAGGGGAGTTAGCATACCCGGGAAGTGATTCCATATGTAGGCGTCTGACGTCGGACAACCCTTTGTAAAGATCAAAGCCATCCTGCACGGGAATCTCTGATCCTTGCTCCTTTTCTCGCTCCAGAAGCCGAAGAACAATGTCATGAGCATCGTTTGCGTACATTGGAAGTATACAGCTGAGTAAAATGTCCAGTGGGCTCACCCTGTGAGCTGAGTCAGCTGAATCTGTCTTGGTAGTCTAGCATAATGCTTTTGAATCTTACCCCATGATAATAGGATTGTTCTTATAGCGCTTCTTGATTTTCTTCGCCAGCTGTAAGATAGACTCTCCTAGCTGGGAAACATTATAAGCTTCCCATTGCATATGGTCGGCTGGAATAGCTTCATCAAGGAGTCTTTGGTAGCATTCTTTGGCCTTCTCAGTCAGGCCCTCTTCGACATACTTGGCAAATCCTTCCAATTTATCAGGAGTGTCTTCAAATTGCGGATCAAGTCGGACGTGGTTGTCCAAAATATACATGACTGGACCTATAGGATGAGGCTTTGCATCGTAGCAATGCATCATCACATCGTATAGCTCCCGCAAAAGAGCTTCCTGTAACGCGGATAAAAGATCACGCATCAACGAGATATCGGGTAGAATCCATCGATTCCTTTCAAAGACAACAGAAGCTAACAGACTATTTCTCTTCCTGCCTTCCTGGGCCGGCACTTGCTTTACGAATGTGAAGGCAGCATCAACCGTCTTGATATCAATCTGCTGGTCCACAAATTTCTCGCGAATCACGTCTAGGAATAAAACAACACGAGAGGAAGCCGGAATGCGCCAACGCAAGCATATCTCGTTAAGTAGTTCGGTTGACTGCTTTGATAGTAACTTTAAGGACGGGATATCGGAGGTTGCTTCTGTAGCTTCTAATTGCTGATCCTGGAGGTCATACATCAAAGCGCGTGATAAGATTGCGCGATAAAGCGATCTCGGATCTGAGGGAATGAAGGTATAGACGTGATCAGGTTCTGCGCCATCGACTAGCGAAAGAGAGCTTAAGTCAATAGGTTGGTCAATTACATACGAAATGCGATTCGACCTGTTGGAAGTTGGAGATGAAAGTTCGGAGAAGTTCGAGTTGACCGAATCCTGTGATATGAACTGTGGCAGAGATGCACCATTTGTACTTTTCGCAAGTTCGGGATTTGACTGTACAATTGCCAGCATCATCTGAGACAAATCCGGCCCTTCGCCACGCTTCCAGATGTCATAGGACTCGTCGTCAGGAAAATCGTCCCTAGACAATGTTTTCCCCGTTTTGAGGGTCAAATGTGCTTGATAATTTTTCAGGTCCTGAAGAGCAGCTTTGCCAGTCCATTCATTCTTATTTCGATTGATGTCATCCTGAGCCTGAAATGTGCTGATTCCAAATATCCTCGCCACCACTTGCACTAAAGGCATGTCTTTAACATCGTAGCTGACGGGCGCAACCGTCTCGATGGTTTTAGTGGACCCGTTCGTTTCAGCAAGATCTTGATCGTGAGATAGCAGTTTCGACTCTAATACCGCCAGTCTGCTGGTAAGCTCTGGTCTATCCTTGGCCCAATCATGTTCCTTGAGAATGAGTGTGATGAGACGGACGAAAAGCGCAACGTGCCTGTCCACCATGAGACTCCAGCTGTCGTCCGAGTTATCTTTTCCTTTTCCCAGCTCTTTGGTGGCATTGGAAAAGAAAATGAGAACAAGATCTTCAACACGGCGGTCTGCCTCCATTCGTCGCTTGAAAGAAGGGTCCTTTAAGGCATTGAGAAAGACCGCAAAAGAACGTATAACCACGTGATCCTGATACTCTTTCCTTCTCTCTTTGCCCATCAGTATGCCCGTAAGCCTCTTTTCTAATTCTGCGATAAAGCCATGTGGAAATCTCGTGCTTTTTGTATCTCTCAAACGAACGAAATCCCCTAACAGGTCTTGAAAAGATGACGATGAACGGCGAGTATGGGTCGCTGCTTGCGTAACGGTTTGGGTGCGTCTAGCTCGAGGCTGGAGCAAGTGAGATAGAAAGGCTATTCGGAGAGCATACGAATAGGCATCTGCTGAGCTTAATAGTCTCCGGCGAGAGTTGGAGAGACTGCGAGAATGTGAGTGTCTAGCCTCATTTTGGAGATCGGTCAGCTTGCGGTTGACGCCGCTTGGTCGATTAGAAGTTGTCGACATGTGATGCAATGGTTGGTGATGTAGTCCTTGGTGTCAAGCGGGCAGCTATTGTACAGGGGACTGGGAGACCATCAGGTACACAACACCTGCGGTGTCTTCGATATAAGGCGATCTGGTGCGGCGGCAGTATTATAGAATCACAGCAGCGTCTGTCACGGATCGAATTGGGGTTCTTTGATGCAGCAAGGATGTTGGCGCAGGAGCTCGTTGTTATTCTGGATTTATTGATGTTTTGAGTGAGGGGTGAATCTGAAACAACAGACTGACGTAGGCAGGCGGCGGCTAAGTTGGTGAGGCTTGCGGCGCCAAGAGGACCACCCGACTTATTTATATCAACGCATGAACTCTCTAGCCTGAAAACCCTAGCATCGGATACGTACTTTTCATCGCGTGTCTGAACTAAGACAGTACTTGGATTCTGTCCATGTAGATACAGTGTCTAGTTCCCATACTGAAAAAGAGCGACCCGTTGAGCAAACAATGAAGCTCTGTTACGCTTAAATATGTGACCAGGGGTAGATAGCATGAACTGGCAAGGTTGCTCTACAGACACAACTTATTGGTTCGAATGATAGGAGTATGTATCCAACAGAGTTCTGTGAGTGGTACGCGGTCAAAGCTGTAGGATTTCGCAAGTGGCCACCAGTCCAATCATTGTACGGACGTCTCTCATTCGAGCATCGGTAAATCCTGTCGCATCAAGTATTGTCGCTGTCATGGCATGGCTTGCAACTTCACTGAGCCGCCCCGTACATAATTCCCGGCAGCAAGAAACTCAGAAGATACTTAATTGCAATTGATCTAGGATTCGTTTTATGTACATTCCAATGAAACCGAAGAATCACCACGTCTCCTCTCCGGACTTGCGAGCCTACTTCGAGTTAGGAGTGTTACAACGGAGATATGAGCAGACAAGTGCAACTTACGCGAACAGCTCCTGGACCACCGAGTTCTTTCTCGAGCCCATTGTTGGGAAAAGCTCGGGGAGTGGATGGTTTGTCAGGATAGTACAAGCTGACCAACCCGCAGAGACCGAGAAAGCCGACAACAAAGGTTCCGATCGACAAGAGAGCTTTGTTGGATGTGACATGAGTGTACTGCTCTGGGCTGAAGACACCAAGAATATCGTTATCCTCGTGGACTGTCTCGCCGAAATTACGTCTTTCTTGCTTATCCCACCAATCGGCATTGGGGTCGCGAAATTGGCGCTTCACAGCTGGGGGGTTGGGGTAGTTTCCGTTCTGCAACCACAAAAATCAGCATTGAGCAAGGCATTATTCCAGAACGAGAGGACGAACGAGATGAGGGTCATCATCTTCGGTCTGAGCTCGAAGGGCTCTGAATTGAGAAAAAGCAGCGCGGGAGTGGGCGTAGCTGGAGGCGGTTTGGGCCAACCGCCCGGTCACGAGGCGTCGAGAAAGCATCTGTATATGAAGTTTCAGTATGCAAATAGTAAAAACATGATCGTAGAAGAGTACTGACCGTTCCGCCAGGGTCAATTGGTAGAACGAGCGGACAGGTTGTAGGACACGAGGAAGCAGGAGGTACTGTGAGAGATTGAGATGGAGGTCGGGAAGGTCGTCCCAGCTTGGATTAGTGCTGGCTATGGCAGCCTCAGGCATCTACATTGCCGCTGTTTTGCCGCGTCTGCCAAGATCTACCCTGACTATGGAATAAGCTGGCCGCTTTACGTAGTAAGGCTTCCCTCCGTCACGGGAGAAATTGCGTCGCCAAAAAGCGAAAATCAAACTGTCCTCCCAAACACCCCGTCCACCACTTCTTTTCATCGTCACCCACGCACCAGCATTGATAACTATGCCAAAATCACGCAGCGTCTTCTTCGCATAGCTATCTACATTTTGATGCCCGGTTTACAAATTTTGCCCTCGTCTGTGCTGGGAAAGTTGGGGTCTGTTACGGAAAGAACCCCTTTCGCGCTCGGTGACAAGATATGCAAAACGGCACACCAAACGGGACCTCGCAACACGATGAACGCGTGACATCAGATCCTAGCGAGACTTTTCGCGTTTCGCCTGAACCAGAACAAGTGGACAACGTTGTCGCGTCTATGCAAACGGCGGGTGAACATAAAGTGGATGGAATTGTCGATACAAACAACGAAGAACCTCCGTCAAAGAAACGGAAGCTTGCCGAGGGCAAACGCTCGACACCTCGGCCAATCTCGCCACCATGGAAGAAAGCAGGCGTCGATGGACCGACGTCGTTTCTGGAAGGTGGTAGGAGAAAATCGTCGCGAACAAATGCCATTCCTATAGATCTTCAGCCAGTTTCCGCAAAGCGACAGAACCGCGGCGTTCAAACAACGCCCGCCGCATCATCACCGTTATCCTCAACGCCGGTTCGAACGTCTATTAGCAGTAGAAGATCGCTCGGAGCGAAGACAGGCGTAAATGGCACGGTGAGCAATAGCGAAAAGAAAGAGACAAGGAGGAAATCCAGTTCAAGGCTCTCTCTAAGCAGCACCGCCAATATTGACACAACCCCTGCCACGAGCTCGACCAAGTCGCGAACGAGGACCCAGAGCACTGCGAAGGCAGTTGTAAACGGCGCCATCTCAAGACACACCCGTCGCAATGCCTCCATTTTGAACGCTGAATCGCCGAATGCTTCTCGAGACCTCGATACCCCCATCAAGGAAGGCGCGCATGACTACGGCGGAGATCTCAAATTTCCCCGGTTACGGCTAAAATTAAAGAAAGGGTCGGTCAGCGTTCAGCAACCGGATCACCTCGTTCGTCCAAAGAGCTACTCCTCTTTCCGAGATTGGGTCTACGCCGCCGATACCTTTGCTGGCGAAAATGTCATCGCAACAAGTGAGGGCGCGCAACAAGAGGCGATCAAGCGGATACATGTTCTTGAGGCTGGAGAGCCTGGTGGCCTGCTTAGCCCTCAAGTCTGCTCCGCTTGTTTGCCCGAACCTCAGGAGGAACCCCCTGTACAATACTCGCACCAGGACCACCTTGTTGCGCATGCTCTATACTTCCGCAAACTCCTTGATCAAGAACATCGACGGCATCGCAACACAGCTCGTCAATTTGCACATTGGTGCGCAGAAGCTTGGAGAAAGAAAAACAAACGACCAGAGGATATACTGCGGGAACAAGTGGAGGAAGCGAAAGTGAAACGCCGGCAAGTCATTCGGGACCTTCAGAAACAATTCGATCTTGTGCGCGCTGAAGTGGACCGGGTCCGTTTAGCACGATGGGAAGAAGAAAGAAAAGCGGAGAACCAACAGGCGTTGAATCAGGCCATCAAGCAATCGACCATGCTTTTCGAAAAGCGAAGACAGGAGATTCTTGGTGGCGGAAGCGATATGGACACGTTCAGCGAGTATGCTGATGACGACGATCGGGATACAGAAGATGATGACGAAGAGGGCTCTTCGATTTCCGATGCAGACGAAGGTAACATGTCTTCGAGTGAAAGCGGCGACGAAAGTGAGGATGTAGTTGATGACGATGAAGGGCTGACCGCGGAGGAGCTGCGAATGAAGTATGCTAATATTTCCGAAACCGAGTTCGTGAATCGCGACTCCGAATTCGATTCTTCAATCCGCGGCACTTCGGTCGATGATGGACGTACGGAAGGCGATGCAACTTCATTGAACACGTCCGTCCCGCCATCGATAGTCCAAGCTGATCTTGATGATGTCGACCCTCTCTTACTTGATGACAGTGACGAATCTACCGATATGGATGATGACATGGGAGACTCCGATAACATGAGTGATGAGGATACCGAGGATGAAGGTAGCGATGCCAGTGATGGTGGTCCGGGGCTTCTGGGCTTCTTTTCTTCCAAAGATCGAATGAGGCCTACCAGTACAAAGATTCCGGAGCCCGAAGTCCATGATGAAGAACACGCCGAGGACGAAGAAGAGCACGAAACCACCGAGATGGAAGATCCGGACGAGGTGTCTCTCGTACCTACAGGCCCAGCTGAACAAGTAGACAAAGCTGAAGCGGGCATTGCCAATGAGAATCCTGCCAGCAAGGCGGCGCCATCAGAAGTTGAAGCGAACATTGCAGACCAGATGGATCTCGATCCCACACTCCCAGCGCAAGTTGAAGAACTTCATCATGAATCACATCAGAGCGGTGATGTCTCCAGCCAGGCTTCTCCTGAAACCGTTGCTACCAAGCCTTCAGAACCCGAGTCGATGTCATCATACGAAGGGCAAGGTGACAAACACTCTGTGGCAGAATCAACTACTCCCGCTGGGCTCAAGACACCCATTCCACATTTGCTCAGGGGAACTCTACGTGAATATCAGCATTATGGGCTGGACTGGCTAGCTGGCCTCTACACAAATCACATCAATGGTATTTTGGCGGATGAGATGGGTCTCGGAAAAACTATTCAGACGATCGCCCTGCTGGCTCATTTGGCGGTAGAACACGAGGTCTGGGGCCCGCATCTAGTTGTTGTTCCTACTAGTGTCATTCTCAACTGGGAAATGGAATTCAAAAAGTGGTGTCCTGGTTTCAAGATCATGACATACTACGGCAATCAAGAAGAGCGAAAAGCAAAGCGTCGGGGCTGGACGGACGACAGTAGCTGGGATGTTCTGATTACCTCTTATCAGTTAGTGTTGCAAGATCAGCA
This sequence comes from Talaromyces sp. PB3603, assembly GCA_023625915.1. Lineage (NCBI taxonomy): Eukaryota > Fungi > Ascomycota > Eurotiomycetes > Eurotiales > Trichocomaceae > Talaromyces > Talaromyces sp. PB3603. The sequence goes on along the minus strand of JAMAFY010000012.1, from coordinate 968,201 downwards.
GGTTTTGAAGAGAAGAGCTTGGCATTACATGGTTCTCGATGAGGCCCATAACATCAAAAATTTCCGATCTCAAAGATGGCAGGCGTTGCTGACATTTAGGACACGCGCTCGTCTTCTGCTTACAGGTACACCGCTTCAAAACAACCTGACCGAGCTATGGTCCCTTCTCTTTTTCTTGATGCCATCAGATGAAGACGGGGCTGGAGTAGATGGATTTGCTGACCTGCGAAACTTCTCGGAATGGTTTCGCCGGCCGGTTGAACAGATTCTGGAGCATGGCAGAGAAACGATGGACGACGAGGCCAAGCAGATCGTTCACAAATTGCACACAGTCTTACGACCCTACCTACTTCGACGAATGAAAGCGGATGTCGAGAAGCAGATGCCTGCCAAGTATGAACATGTGGTCACTTGTCGCTTGTCAAAGCGGCAGCGATATCTCTACGACGGTTTCATGTCTAGAGCTCAAACTAAGGAGACGCTCGCCTCTGGCAATTATCTTTCTATCATCAACTGTCTTATGCAACTTCGAAAAGTGTGCAATCACCCAGATCTATTCGAAACGCGTCAGATATCTACCTCGTTTGCAATGCCCACATCCGTGTCAGTGGACTACGAGGTGAAAAACAAGCTTATTCGACACCGCCTCCTGTACCAGCATCCATTCGATAAATTGGATCTCGATTTTCTCAACCTAGCACCTGTGTCACGGGAAGATCTTTCCACGAGACTGGTCCAGGATAGCAGCCGCATAATGGCTTTTGGTCCATTAAAGACGTTGCGTGAACGACAGTACAAGCGGACAAACTGGCAGATGGGATTTGATGGATCGACGGTCCGGTCTATACTAGACTCGATGGACAATGCTGCAAGAAAGAAGCGAATGAACGAACTCGAGAGTGCGCTCTACTTTGAGAGTAATCGACATGGTCGACGTCCGCTTTGGGGAAAGAGTTTGATCCAATTTCTCACAATTGAAAGCCACTATAATGGGGTCTCAACACGCGATTCTCGCCGAATACCCAAGCTCGATCAGCTGGCGAATCAGTCATCAGTCCTGGCTTCCATGATCAATTCCATTCAAGACAGGTCCCAGGCCATGGAGGGCTATATACAAAGATTCGGGTGCGTTACTCCTGCTGCTTTGGCGGCAGGAACAACAGAAGCAGCAATCACTCCCGTGGAGTCGCGGTATTTCGATCGGAAGATGCGATATGAAAACTATGATCCCTTCCACGAAGCGCAGATGCGTCTGTCAATCGCATTCCCGGATAAACGATTGCTACAATATGATTGCGGAAAGCTTCAGCAATTGGATAAGCTACTCCGCGAACTTCAGGCTGGTGGTCATCGAGCACTGATCTTCACGCAAATGACAAAGATGTTGGATATTCTAGAGCAATTTCTGAACATCCATGGACATCGGTATCTACGTCTCGACGGCACGACAAAGGTCGAGCAACGTCAGATGCTTACTGATCGGTTCAATAACGACAACCGTATCCTCGCATTCATTCTCTCTACTCGTTCAGGAGGTCTAGGTATCAACCTTACTGGCGCTGACTGCGTCATCTTCTACGACCTCGACTGGAATCCTGCAATGGACAAGCAATGTCAGGATCGTTGCCATCGTATTGGACAGACGCGTGATGTGCACATTTATCGATTCGTATCCGAGTTCACCATTGAATCGAATATTCTGCGCAAAGCGAACCAGAAACGTATGTTGGATGACGTGGTGATCCAAGAAGGTGGCTTCACCACCGATTACTTCACTCGAGTCAACGACGCGCGCAAAGCAATCGACGAATCCGCACCTGACGACCAACAAGATGAAGCTAGCAAAGCCATGGACCGCGTTCTCGACAATCGCGGCGGTGGCGGTCTGGCCGCTACTAATACCCGCGTCTTTGAACAGGTCGAAGATAAAGAAGATATCGACGCCGCCAAAAACGCTGAGAAGGAGATGGAGCATGCCGACGACGGTGACTTTGAAGAGGCCGGCCCAACAGCTCAAAACATGTCGAGCGCAGGAACAGCCGGCGTCGTTGACGGCGAGAAGGCCGGTGAGGACGCAGGAGCAGCCGACAAAGAAGGGCAGCCCGAACCAAATCATATTGATGATTACCTTGTGCGATTCATGGAGTGGAATGTCCGCGACGAGCCACTTGTCCTTCCGCCTGATAAGGCTAAAAAGAAATCCAAACGAGGAAAGGAGCACCGAGTACGGCGTCGGTAGACTTTTTGTGTTATTGATCATTTTGGATTTTGTGTGTCGTTGCATGGATGGTGTACTTGTTTTTCAGTCTGATTCTGAATCATTTTTTACTTTCTCAGATGTCTTAATTTACTCGATACTCTTCTCTACTGTGTTAGAATACATTCATTTCATCCAGATAAGATGAATAGTCACTTGAAGATTTGAAACATTGTTTTTAATGCTGATACCAAGAAGTCCGAGCCTTCCTAATCTCTACCATGATAGATGTGCGTCTTGCAACGATCCCCTTCACGCCCGGATAGTTCATTCCATGAACCGGATTTCACATATCAGCATCCTGAAACACGCAGACGGCGGTTCCTTGAAGACACTCTCCAGCCCGAGGAGACTAAAGAAGCAAATCCCTCAACCCGTCCTCTGATTGTAGCCTCCAAGGTCCTCTCCCAACGTTGAGCTCCGACCGGATACGAGCACTATTGGCTATATGATCTCCTCTACAGATAACGACGGGCATAGCTCGGGTTTCAATCTCTGTATACTCGGTATTCCGGCAATGGGGGTGAGCTACCTGACGATCGTCTGGTATGTAGGGACTAGTCTCCGCCAAAGTCGACCATGTGAGGAGAAGTAGATGTCGTGATTGATGAATGTCTCTGACACGTGCGTATCCAATGCAGGGTCCACGAAGCACGGTGGATAAGGTGCATTACTCAATGGGGAATGTTCCCGAGCCTAGGGTTGGAACTGTATGCCTGGATAGCCAAGCGGATAACCTCATAGTATAGTTGCCCCATCGATGGGTACATGTAAGTAATTTGGAAACATGGAGACAACCATACCCACGCACATCACCCAGCTCGGATGCATGCAACCCAGCTGATGTCGGACGAGAGATGCAGATCAACTGCCGACGGTGATCATATGCAATGCACGACCTTACTTCCTATTCCAGCATCTTGTCCTATTCTTCATGGTTGTTGTAAAGCTTATGCTTGGCCCAGGTCTGGTTCGGCAACGGCAGATTTACCTTAAGCAACGATCCGTTCCAGGGGAACAACGTAAAATACGTACCAATCTATTTTGGCATTCAAGACTCCCGTATGGCCGGTAAGATATGGAGCAAACCCCTCACGAAAAGGAATCTCCCTTGCATCGTGTTTGATGGTCGATCATTTCATGAGGGGAATAGGGGAGTAACCCACGCAGCACGAAAGAAACGATCATAGACTATCGAACTTGGCAGTCTCCCCGTGCCCCGGAAAATCATTCCATGTCACGCTGTTCTCCAAAGTTACGGATGATACGGAGTATATTACTGAAAGATTATCATGTAATGAAAACTAATCTCAAAGTGGTATCAGCCTCAATATATTTGGTACGTATATATGTTTGTGTGTTCCGTAGCGTTGGTGATCATCCATACTATTGAAGGTAATTGCCACGAGTTCATGTCACAGTACCGTAGTGCTTACTACGGAGCAGCGTCGTGACCAGACTGCCGGGATAAGGGATCACCGTAGCCCTGTAACTTTGGAGAACCGTGGACAACTTGCGTGCATGTCTTGTTTTAATGACCACGAGGCTGAAATGGTGCAATATTGGGCCTCTTCGTTGGTCCTAGCTTAATTGCAGAATCAATAGCGCGGATATCATCTACGTCAGGTTCGAAAAGGTGGTGATCAAACATGAAACTATTCAGGTCTATACACGTATATATAGACGATAAAATACTAATTGATTACCCGACAAAGTCGAACAAGAAAGCCTGATCTCGACGATGTGCATAGCCCTGAACCTTCTCAAAACGCATGGCAACTGGACCTTGACACAGAACCCGGATGGCCTTGCATCAAGTCAAAGTTTGTTTCTGCTGAACCCTAAGAAAAGTCTTTGCGTAGGATTAATTAAGCGAACGAAAGACTGTAATCATCGATGTATTGCTTGCTGTATTAGGTTTCCTGATACGTATCTATGTAATTTACGGAGTAGTCAGAAGAATGACTATGATCAAGTATCATACTCAGCCCCTCACAAGAGGTTTGCCCTAAATCATAGCTCAACGGGGTTTGCATCCAAGTACTCCTCCAGCGTGCGCAGTCTGCCTCGGGTATTCTCAACAGCCCAAGCAACCGCTTCCTCCGAACCAGGTCCCCAGTACCCTTCAAAGTCTTCAAAGAAGCCAAATCCATCAGCGAAAAGATCGGGCGCAAAGGGAATGCTATCCTTGAACTCCTCGCGCGTAACCTGCTTGTAGACCACAGTCTTGCCGCTAGACCGCGACAGAAGAGACGCAATCTCTTCAAGGCTGTACAGTCTTTCAGCAGCGCAGAATGTCTTTCCTTCGTACTTTTCGGGCTCGGCGAGGATGGAGCCGACTACATTTCCAACGTTGGCTGCTGCGTCGATGTAAGGTATCCGACTCGTAGGCGGGGCGGGACGGGCAAGAACCCAAGTCCCATCCGGGCCAGGTACAGGACCCAGGAATGGTTGGGTGTGTAGATTCTGCATGAAAAACCCAAAGGACACAAACGCGCTCTTGATGGGTAGACCACGTATGTAGTGCTCGATCTTCGCTTTGGCGTCAAAGGGGATGATGTGGTGGTACTTGCCGCCTGATATCTCGTTCACAGCGGGCAGCGTGCTAAAGATAAGATACTCGACACCTTGTCGGACGGCAGCGTCGGCGATCGTCTTGCCATGACTGAATTCGACTTCCAGACCGTTAGGGGCGAAAGAAGGTACCGTCATGGCAAAGGCGGTGTGCGCCCCCTTTAGGGCTGTTTCGACAGAAGCTGGGTCGGCCACGTCGCCTTGAATGACTTCGACCTTGTCCTGAAGTCTTTTGGCCTTGTCCGAAGTAACGTCACGAGTGATGGCGCGGATTTGATATTTCTGGCTGAGCTCAGGGTCGTGGAGCACATAGTTGATGAGGGAACCACCCTGAACGCCGGTGGCGCCGAATACAGCGAGAATCGGAGACATGGCTTGAGTATGTTTCGCTTCTTGCTTTGAAGAAAAGATACATACTGGAGGAGTATCCTGGCTTCTTTATAGCTGCTCAAGCTGTGATTATCTCTCGATTTCGAGAATATACTTAGGGTTATTCTAGATCTCGCAAGTTCGGATCGAGATGTGATTGGACAGCTGCGACATCGAGCTTACCAATCTATCTCGAGTCCTCGCATCCTCGGAAGTTCGCTTTTCTGATTCTTGCCATGGATCCAATGATCAAGCAGCTTACACACTAACGCTAATCATGTCCGCCTCCGTGGATAAACAGGGTCCCATATTGAAAAAATCACGGTCGGGATGTCGCGACTGTCGACGACGCAAGGTGAAAGTTAGTGGTCCATGGCTTTGCAGGAACAGATACTTGCTAACCCCGTCCCCTTCAGTGCGATGAGAAGAAACCTGTCTGCACAAATTGTCTTCGGCGATATAACAATATTCAGCGCTGTGACTGGGGCTTCAGTGTGCCTCGTGATGTCCGCCGGTCACAGCCGGAAGCAGTTGTATATGCCCAGCCTACCTCCCTCAAAGTTCATCCAAGCTCGGTAACAAGCAACACAAAATGGCGCAACCTGGAACTGCGCTTGATGCATCACTACACGGCAGTCGTCAGCTCGACCATGCCGAGATGCAACGGGGCTCCTGCAGAGGCGTGGCAGCACACTATCCCCCAGCTAGGCTTTTCATCTGAGATTGTTCTGAATCCCATGCTGGCGCTTTCGGCTCTTCATCTGCATGCGTACTCACCGGGTGATGTACCGATGAAGATTGCGGTACAAAGGTATTTCGGTCGCGCGCTCGCTCATCATCGGCATGCGCTGTCTGATACTAGTCAGGGCACGTCGTCGGAGCAGCTCTGGCTCTCTGCCGTTGTGCTTTGCCACATGTGCTGGTTGCTTGAACATCGGAAACCGCGACATGACGCAGCATATGGGCTTCCTGTGCAGGCGTTCCGACTGCTAGAAGGGGTCGGTATTCTCTTCACACAGAAAAACGTGCAAGGGTACGGCTGGCAAGGAGACGAGGGTCTTCCACGGGTAGTGCCAGATGAGGAGCTTCCCGTGGCTTCCAGGATGCAACTACACGAATTAGAGGACGATCTAAATCATTTGTTCCGAGCTCTCAATGTTGCGGGCACGCCAGACGCCACAAGAAACATTTACACGGAAGCGAGGGATTACGTATTGTACCACTATCGAGCATTCTACTCCGGGGTCGATGCCACTACCCTCCAGCGATTCATTGCATATATGGCCGTCGGGTGTCAGGCGGGATATCGAGATCTGCTGCAATTGCACGATCCGCTCGCAATGGCACTCATGGCGAGAATGCTGGTTATGCTCAACGCGATCGATTATGCGTGGTGGGCGAATGGGAGGGGTGAGTATGAGGTTGTGGAGCAAGACGTCAGGGGAATATGCCAGCTGATGCCCGAGAAGCTGCGCTGGACGATGGACTGGCCATGTAAGGTCCTAGAGAGGGAAATAGTCTTATATCGGTAGTCGCCAATTCGGCACCTTATCGCATCCATCGTCCATCTCAGCTAGCATGTAAGCAAGACGGTCATTAGTTACTAACTTAACTTATAGTTAGCTCTGACTGATTACCTACTTAGTGTTAGTCAAGTTAGTGTAGGGTTTCATCAGATCACTATGCAAACTGCTAAGAGCCTGGTCGCATTCCACCCATCTTTACTCTACGTCAGAGGCTGTTTATTGCATGAACCCATTCTTCCTGCATCATCCGACGTGTGGGAGTGTGAAGAATGCACACTCCTCAATATAGTTGGCAGACCAACTTTTGTCGGCCATTGATCCGATCTAGACTCTGTACTGGTTTGTTCTTTCAACGAGTCGATTGAACCTCCCCCCCCTCCCCCGCCTCATTCCTTCATCAATCCATGTATGGCTAACTGTGTATCTCTCGACAGCAAAGTGAGCTTGCCTTTGTACTTTTTCTCCGTGTACACTTCGCCGAGACTCGTGGCTTTTCAAGTTTTGTTAAAGTTTGTCGACACCAAGTCAATGCAATGACTGTATTCAGACACACACTCACTCTTGGACGTAGACGACAGTAGACTCCGTGCGAAATTTCAAAGATACCTAATGCTAGTTAGTTGCTAGAGGCCTAGACGCTGGTGATGCTTGTCTTACAGTAGACATACATGGTAAATACATGCTTACACGCTTACATGCTTACATACTCTTTGGACCGAGTGCATACTCCAGGTCACACAAAACGTGCACGTCTATTCCTGGTCTCACGACGCAACGACTGGTCACTCGACATGCGATGCTCAGACCATCAGGACAAGGATCCAAAGGGTCCATTTTGCTGTGTAGTGTTACACGAGGATTGACCCTTGTCGTCGTTGATTCGTCGATACATCCAACCCGTTCATACAGATGTTATAATACATACATAACATACACACTGCACAGTAACAACTAGAGGACAAGGAAAAAGCAACGACGGATTTCCTCCGATTCGCTCCCCAGTTACGTACTATGTATGTACGGACCAGTCGATCCACTTCCTTCTGCTAGACTGGTGTCGTCGTACTCGGCTCGCGTCTATGGCACGCAACCTACAAGGATGGAGTAGAGTACGGAGCAGTATGTTCTTGACTATCGAATGTTGTCTTCAACTAAGTCACGGACGTGACAAGTCTCGACACAGAGCCCACAGCCGGAAGATCCAATTTGTCGGTAACACAAGTGGTAACTTATCCTCGTACGTACTTGGTACTACATACATGGTAGTACATAGCATGTAGCGACGACACAGCCAACTGCCACGCACACCTCTCGATTGGCTGCCCGGAGCACAAGATCACCCCTCTAACCTTGAAGGGCTAGCACTGTGCTACCTGTAATGTGCGCGGCGATTGGTTCGATAAGCCGATTAGCTTTGCCATGCATCTCACATGACTCGACTTACGTTTACACCGTACGTTAATACGTAAAATAACTACGTATTCATTACGGCACTCTGTATCGCGTTTTGTTTTTCAACTTGTCTAAGCCTCTACGGGAAATCCCACAGAGATCCTTCCCGGCTCACACTGACTCTGTCGACTTCAAAGTAGACTATGAATGATTCATGTTGACGGGCTAGCCGACTGAACGAGGGATGGGGGTTCAAGTATGTTGCGATTAGAGTTCTTTGTCACGATGGTCGCACTCTGACATGCCAGCAGTGTGTATGGATGTATGGACTTATCTGGGAAAACCCACGTTGGCGACTAGTGAATCTTGCCATCTAGATTTATTGATAGGTATGTTTGATGGTAAGAGACTGTCGGTGGATGCGAGATTTACGACGTTCTATGTACTTGAGCGTGAGGTTCCTCTAGATTAATAAAAACGATATGTGACTGGAGCAACGGGACTCCCGTCTCCGCACGCCTTCACTCGTCGGCCAGGGTTTATGAAATACCTCTCTGACGCTGCGAATTCCAAAGGCTGCATCTGTTGAACATCGTCAATCGATTTCCGGTTCCAATCCATCAGAGATAGACTGATAACGCATCAGAATCGCAAATCATAACACCGAGCACTGATGACGGCTAACGGGAGCAGAGAGCCCGACAATATGGTTAACCTCATGGAGTCCCCCGTTCGTACCTCTATAGTCCGACACAATTGTGCCTCGAGAGTCGGATCAGTCGGTACGCTACCTCACTTGATTGGCCCGTAGGTTACGTAGTCGCCAATGCATTATCGGCCTGGCCGTGCAGAACCTTTTGAATCAGTGTTATCACTATGACAGCGTCGCAGGCGTGGTGCATGGAGGATCGTCGTTGCAGTGCACCCAATCAAGATCGCCATCCAAAAGAGTTTAAGAGGAGAAGTTGATTCAGATGATGCCGAGGTTCGCAGAAAGTATGGATGCGGAGAGCTGGACCCTCAAAATCTACGGAGGGTCAAATACGTGCAATACAGAGTCTACTACTACGTAAGTCTACCCTCCGACCGAGGCGAATTCGAGAGCGAGAGTCCGGACTCTGATCAGGGTCACAGACAAGAAAGTCGATTGTGCTTAAGGCGGAAGAGAACTAGATCCCGCCTGGCGTCGAGTGTCGAGTCGAGTACGGTCCTTTTCGGGTATGGTTGCAGCAAAAGAAGGTTTAACCTGCCGAAGGTTAAAGTCATCGATACGGAGTAATTCAACCAAGTATTATTGTATCGAATGCCTTCCATTCGCTAGCATAGTGCGGCGGATCTGAGCCAGTCTGACGGGTCATTCTATCTATCTTCAGTATTAAGGACGTACGCAGTAGTAAGTGGTGTATGGGCCCCCTTGGTACCATAGTACGAAGTCAAAGCCTGAGAGCGGGACTATCTCGCAACAGGCATTGAATCGGCCCCCTATACAGTGTTATGCTCCGGAATCGCGATTGATGTGAAGCAATTAATATGCATGCTAGAGTACCTAGCACGACATAACTTGATCATACCGCCTTACTCTTTCAGGAAGGAGTAGCACATTGAAGCCGACTCAGATCAGCCAGTGCAAAAGGCCGGGCCTAGAGTAGGGCGAGGATTAAGCAATTGGCGCTAAACCCTGAAGAAACAGACTACCAACCAATCAAAGGGCGGATTGTACGGCTTGCCTACAAGTCGATTAGCGTAGGCTATCTCCCCGGCGGAATTGGCAGAGGAGAAGCCGGGAGTGGCAGTAGCTGCGTGGGACGTGGCGATAGTAGAGACCAAATGAGGATGATGCATAAGAAGAGCGCGGCAGCCGTGGGGCACAGCGAGGCCCGATGAACCCTTGGAGGCCAATGGAGGGGACACGGCCAGGGTTATCCGCCGACCAGAGCAGGCAGAAGGTGGATCAGTGCGAGGCTCAAAGCGGGATAGTCAGTGTCACACCCTCAGCAGACAGACAAATTGACAAACAAAACAGACAGACAGACAGACAGACAGACAGATAGACAGACCCTCTGTCTTTTTTTTTTCGTTTGTTTTTTTTATTTTTCTTTTTTTTTTTTTTTTTTCCACGGAGAGGGTCTGTCTATCTAAGGACGGCACTAAAGATGTACAAGACTTGCCGACCACGATGGACAGTACCGGTAACGGTAATGACGTTACGTTACGCTCGTATCGCTGCTCCACACCAGCGCGCCAGATGACGGTAAGGAGTAGTTTTGGTACATTTCCATACGTGCAACCATGGTTAGGGCTTCGGCTGAAGTCCCCTGGCTCCCTCTCAATACGTAGTTTACTCCATGCTTTCAATGGTAATACGCACGCCATACACCACGAGGGTGCAAGCTTTGCCTGTTGTGTTTCCACTAGAGTCACAACTCTAACGCAATCGAGTACAAATAATACCGACTCCGTTCCTACACTCGTAGATTGATTGATACATACAACTATCTGACTGACCAGTTCCCCGTCCCCATACGTACTTACTTAATTCCCTGCCTATATACACACCCGCCGACCCTGCCTGTCGATCTTACTCGGGATCCTTTCCTTTTCCCACCACCACACCTACCTACCTACCTACCTACCTACCTACACCCTTCTGTCGACACTTCACTACCACTGCTCGACGTGTAACGGCCGACTGTTGTGTGATTGCGAGAACCGACAAAAACATAGGTGGTAGCGTTCAAGAGATCAGAAGATACAATGAAAACATCGATACCGTCGGATGTCTGGGAGAAGAAGAAGGCGCTGATCGCCCGTCTGTACAAAGACGAAGAATGGCCGTTGAAGCAAGTCATCAAGCAGATTCGCACAGAGGATTTCAATCCTAGGTATGTCGGCTGATTCTGCGGCTGGACCCGTTCGCCCGTGCTAAAATTTGGCCGCGATAGTGAAACGCAGCTACGAAGTCGTCTGAAGAAATGGAGAGTCACCAAGCCATCCCGCCAGATCCGGAAGAAACCCGCCGGTGAGCAGGGCGATCATGATGATGAAGATGAAGAGGATGGGTCGGAAGGAATGTCGCCCGTGGAGACACGAAACAAGCATGAAATGAAGAATACTACCCCGAACACGTCCGCAGCTATGGCGATTCCTACACCACCGCATTCGCAGCACTCTCAAAGTGAGAATCTCGCCCTCACTCGCGAATGGTACCCGACCGATGTATGGGTTCAGTCGCAACAAGAACAACAGCAGATTTCCCCACAGCAGGCCGTGGTGGTTACGCAGCCAGAAGCTGTCGCTACTCAGGCTTGGACCGGATCGATTTCTGCGCCCAGCCCCATCACGACTACCACACCAGAACAGCATCCCTCCCACGGCTCGCTCAGTCACATCAACACTCCCGTAGTCACGCAGTTTCCGACCCATGGTCACTCTGCCTACGACCTCCCTCCACAACAATCACAACACCCGTCGCCAACAAACAGCATTCCTCCACCGCAGACAACTCACGTCCTGTCGCCAACCTACGTATCTCCAACATACGCCATGGCCCCCATCTCATACCCGCAACCCGCACCACCGACGACAACGCATTGGCCCACAGGAAACGACTTTATCGAAGCAGACTCTAACCCGGCCGCAGCGTTGACCATGCAGCCGACCAGCTGGTACACAGGTCTGTACGATGCAGCGGGCGCAAACGCGGCTTACTACCATGGACGAGCCGTCAATCCCGTCGCTGGCAACCACAACCCGGTCATGCAGCAGATGCCCTCGCCGCAGGAATTGAGTGCGTCGTACCAAGTTCAAGCACATGCGCATGCACAGACGCAAGCACAACCCGTGGCACCAGCTCCAGGATACCATGGCTATGACGAGGGCGCATCTGTGCGACCTTGGCGACGGGCCACGACATCGCATTATACACCCGAGTATGCGCCCGGAGTGGTTCGGGTCGATCGACAGGGCCGTCAACGCAAGCCTGTGCCGGATCGAAAACGCAAGGAATCGGCCGAAGAGATGGGATTGATGGCTCAGCAGCAACGTCATCAAGAGCAGGAACAATTGCGGTCGATGCAGCAGTCCATGCATCCAGCTTACCAGCCTGCACAGCCTCAACATCCTCAATACATTGCAGCAGGTCATCCGCATCCATTAATTCCTCACGATATTTACGCTTATGCTGGCCATGAGCAATTATTACAGCGGCCTCTGGGTCACTGAGCTTGCCGGTCCTTGTAGCATAGGTTTGGAGTCTGTCATTGATATGCATTCTGGCGTCGGGGTCGTGTTCTTGATTGTGATGGTGCCCAAACCAACTCACATATTGTGTTATATATGAATATATTTATATGTATATATACCCTTGCTATCCGTTGGTCACCAGGATTTTCTGTCTATTCCACGGTTTCTCTCAAGTTTTCCCTACCTACATCTGGCGTCATTTGGAGTGATACACATCTCTTTTCTGTCTTGTTCAATTGAATATCTATCTGTGCCCTGATTTCAGAAAACTGGGAGGAGTTGTCGAGAAACGGAAAAGGATCAAGGCGTTAATGTTTGAACTGATGTTGTATTTACCTGGAAATGTGAATGAGATGTTTGAAGTACGCATCGATCGATCTGCAATCTCTTGAATACTACAAGAGCGGGCTTATTCAGTAAATACTAGACTCTGTTTTCTGTATCGTCAAGATGGTACGAGACGGTGATTCAGCTGGAGTAACCGGTGTGCCGAGGCTTGAGCAGGTTTCCCCACACCCCGACTTCGATCTACACTCCCCCAGCAACCAAGCTATCTCCGCTGTCATCTTTTGGCTCAACGTATCTCAGAACCTTGGAAGCGATTGCTACAGTCTGAATTATTCAATTGCAATCTTCCGGAAGACATACACAATGCGTGGCATCCAACTTAGCCAATATGTTAAGGTATACTTCATTCGCCGTTCATCTTACCTAGGATAGTTGGAACATGTAGATTCTAACAGCTGAACAGGGCCCCAACGACCTCAAAATAACCGAGTTGCCCACCCCATCCCCAACAGCAGACAGATACCTCATCGAAATCCATTCCGCAGGCACGAACTTCTTCGACATCCTCCAAATCCAGGGAAAATACCAACACCAACCACCCTTTCCCTGGATCTCCGGCACCGAGTTCGCAGGGACTATCCTGGCCACTCCTACGTCCGGCGCCAACCACAAATTCCAAGTCGGCGATAGAGTCTTTGGTGCCACTCAGGGCGCTTATGCGACTCACATCCTTGCTCCTGAAGGGTCGCTTTTCCCTGTGCCGAGAGGATGGAGTTTTGCCGATGCAGCGGGTCTGTTCGTCACGGCGCCGACCTCGTACGGTGCTCTTGTGACGCGCGCGAATGTGCAGGCTGGTGAATGGGTTCTTGTGCATGCTGCGGCGGGTGGTGTTGGGTTGGCAGCCGTCCAGATCGCGAAAGCGCTCGGTGCAACGGTCATTGCGGCTACCGGGTCAGAGGAAAAAGGGCAAGTCGCGAGACGGTTTGGCGCAGATTATGTGGTTAACTATCGTGCCGATAAGAACTGGCCGGAGCAGATCAAGAAGCTTTGCAAGGAGAACCGAACGGGTAACGGAAGGGCCGGCGTTGATGTGGTGTATGATCCTGTGGGAATGATTGATCAGAGTTTGAAGTGCGTCGCATGGAATGCGAGGCTATTGGTGATCGGGTTTGCGGCCGGAACGATTGAGAAGGTTGCGCTCAATCGTGTGCTGCTTAAGAACGTGAGCATCGTCGGGATACATTGGGGCCAATACTCGAATTTCGAGCGTGAGACGGTTGGTGTAGTGTGGAAGGGCCTCTTTGACATGATTGATCAGGGCAACTTTAAGAGTACGGCATTTACGGATGAGAACTTCGTGGGATTGGAGAGCGTGCCGAGAGCGCTGACGGCTTTGGGTAGTAGGGGAACCTGGGGCAAGGTTGTAGTCAAGATTGTAGATGACAAGGGGAAATTATAGTCCTGTGTTTTTAAAGTATATAGCTAACTATCTGATAACTGATGATTAATCCAAGATGTAGTGCGCAAGGAGTCATGCTCTCGTAGTGGATCATCCTCTCCCGCAAGCGAGACAGGAATGAGCGAGACATACAACATGAACTATGAAGGCCCTAATAGATTATTCTTGCAATCCCTTCACACGAAAAGAAAAAGACATTCAACAGACCAAAGGTCTCAGAAGTTCTTTCCCTTTCCCCCAATACCAGCTCCAGTACTATACATGCACAAAACGCGCGAGGTGTATTGACTGTTCTCGAAAGAGTTCCATGGTATATACGTAGTAGTATGCTTAACCGGTATCAGAACCAAAAACAGAGTCATGAGATCCGATCGGCGTCAAGTGGAACAGCTGGATGGAGGAGGATTGCGTCGTTTGTTCGTCGTGGATATTACCAGCGAGTCCTTCCGAATGATACGAACTCAAATCGATGAGGGAGTGCAGCTGAGAAATGTAGAACAATCGCTGCACACGGCAGACTGCTATCTCCAGCATTATGAGAATAGCAGCAAACGTCATCGAGAGCACATGGCGAGTGCCAAAGGCGTTGTAGACCTACCATTACAGAATAAGCATTAGAAGGAAAACTCGGATGATCAAGACATTAAGCGGGAAATGCACGTGATCTGGAGCCGGTCACGTGGGGTCACTGGATGAGGATGCCCTAAGTCGGCATGACAGAAGCCAATCGACTCTCCGAAAGAATCAACAATCATTCAGAACGACCTTGATTGAATGAGACATGATACTATCGGAGTATTACGATACGTGAACACAATCTTGAAAAGTCCTGCGCTGACCGCCCTCCATTTCATCTTTCATGGCTGGAAATCGGAAAAGTCAAATACCAGGTCGGAATCAGGCATGATTGCAAAAAGGGCCCTATCACCCCATATCAGTGCGGACCTTTTGGCTATGGAAATTCTGGAGAGCATTTGCGGAGTATTTCGGGCATCTGTTAGTCACCGCTTCTTGGCTATCTTCCTCTAATCGTGTCTCTCTCTTTTATGCACTCAGTTTTAGCCATGTCTTTAGCTTCCTCGATGTTGTACTGACTCCTCGGCGTTGATGTAGTGAGATTGTGGACTAGAATGCCTTCCAATCAGTAGAATGACAGTTTGAGGAGAGAACAAGTCATTTTGTTCTATTATGACACCGGCCAGCGCTATGACGATAGCAGTCTGCTAACAGCTCGTCTGGTGAATTGGTCAATCAGTGGTTGTGTTTTTCTTCGGAGAAGTACTTGATGGGTTATGACATTAAATATATCTTGCAGGCTTTATTTACATCATACCTAATCTGGAATCACAGGCTGGCCGCGCAAACCATGTATTGTTCATGATTAAGCACCCTGCTTGAGCTTCTTCTGCTGTTCTGCCCACTCTAATGCACTCTTCTTTGCGCTTTCTTCTCCGACTTCTCCAAAGATATCAACACCTAACCGTGCAGGAAAGTTCATACGAAGATGCTTTTCCAAGGACTGAATAGCTTCAAACGCATCGTCCGGGAGGACAAAATCTGCTGAGGTTAGCAAGCTTTGGGTATTGAATAGCCCGATCGGAGGAGCCTACCCTGGAAATTACTTTCGATTCGGTCTGGTGTAACCGATTTGGGAAGAACGACAGTCCCTCGCTGGATTGCCCAGCTGATCAGAACCTGTGCCGGGGTCTTGTTCAATCCCTTCGCAGTCTCGATGACTAGAGCATCATCGACAGCACTGTCTCTGTGTCAGCTTCTCCCGATAGCGCTCGCTTGGCCGGACAGTGTACATACCGAGAAATATTGTAAATGTTGTTTCCGAGCGGTGAATATCCGGCTACCACAATATCCTATCGAAATCATGAGTTTTGCTATCAAGTGACTGGTTTCAGAAAATCATGAAATAGCGTACGTTGTTCTGACTCCATTGCAACAAATCTCTTTGCTGGAGATAGGGATGAGCTTCAATTTGGTTCACAGCAGGAGGAATATTCGCACTGAACATCGAAAGGTCAGCTGAAAAAATCGGGTAGTTCCTGAAATGAGAGTCAAACCCACGTCTGAAGCAAATCCTCAATCCTTTCTCTTGTGAAATTGCTGACACCGATCGAGCGGATCTTTCCTTTAGCGACGAGTGCCTCCATAGCTTTCCAGGTTTCGCTCGCTGGGACGTCAATCACATCAATAAGACCGGTTTTCTCATCAATCGGTTGAATCGTGGCGGTGGAATGGCGAAATGCGACAGGCCAATGGATCTAATAAATTGCAGCTCGCCTCAGAATAACGGACCAGAATCCTTTGAGCTTGGTGAAGATACTTACCAGGTAAAGATCAAGGTAGTCAGTTTTCAAGTCACGAAGAGACTGATCAACGGCTTCTTCGACGTGCTCGGGTTCGTGATGTGTATTCCATAACTTGCTTGTAAGCTATAATATTACAGGTTAGCTATTATCAAATGATTTGATGACCACGACCGGCGCTACTCACAAAGATCTCTTCGCGAGGAACCCCCGAAGCCTTAATCCCCTCTCCAACCTCGGCTTCGTTGCCATACACAGCAGCAGCATCAATATGACGATATCCGCACTGTAAAGCCGCAGTAACGGCGTGTTTCACTTCGTTCTTCTTGGATTGCTATGAAAAGTTAGCTCCTCATCCTGTTGAGATGCGAATTTTCATTCGATGGTGACATACCCAGGTACCCAGACCAACTACAGGCATAGTATGGCCCGAATTGAGCTTGATCGCACGTCCTGAAGCCATTGTAATCGGTTGTCTGCGTTGTTGCGGAAGTCGTGAATGTGTTGAAATAAGATCACTTTACAAGAGTAAAAACCTGAGTTAGTATTTGCTGGTCGATCAAAAGCCTTGACGTAAGTGAGGGGCAATACATCGCGCAACAAACGTCTCATGGAGTTCCATGTGTTTTTCCGAGTCTGCGAACACAATATTCCGGAAAAGTGTATGGACTGCACCCTTTTCCGAGCCCGCCGCTGTATCCACCCTGCCGGATTTCGAGATCAGGAACCAGGCTGCGCTACAATACACTGGGCCAAGCGTTCTCTATTTCTTTTCTTAATTTTTCTTTTGGTGATAAAATAGCCCGCTGTGCATTGAGAGAATTGTGTGCGGGCGTTCAAGGTTGCTTATTTGCTCTGATGTAATTCGATAGTCTTTCGGCTCGAATATCTGTCTGCTACGATTAGTCCTGTAGTCTACCTTGCCTCGCCTGTATCCGACGAGTTTAGATTTTCAGTCACTATGGCACCGATTATTGAGATTGAATACTTTCGTGTACCTCCCAGATGGCTCTTCGTGAAGATCACAGATGCTAATGGGAATCATGGCTGGGGGGAGGCATCACTGGAAGGCCATACTGAGGCAGTCGAAGGTTGCCTGGAGGCCTTTGCAGCTCGATTCAGTGGTATGGATGCCAAGTAAGTACATTTCACTTTCTACATAGAGTTTCTTTGATATTGATTCACCCGCAGTGACATAGAACATATCTGGCAGAATGGATATAGACTGGGGTTCTACCGTGGTGGACCGGTCCTGATGAGTGCGTTGTCTGGAATCGACATTGCCCTCTGGGACTTGAAAGGTGTGCACTCCCTCCATTCATGATCTGATCACTCTCGTATTGATACTTGTTACCGAGCAGCGAGAAGATTGGGGCTCCCTATATACGAGCTTCTAGGAGGAAAAGTTCGAGATAAGTTACGTGTTTATGCTTGGATTGGCGGTGATCGACCCAATGATGTGGCCATACAAGCGTAAGAATCACCACTATCCTCTTGCAAACATTTTCAACCAACAAGTTTACAGAGAAGCAAGACTCGGTCAGGGATTTAGAGCCGTGAAGATGAATGCTACCGAGGACCTAGGCTGGCTCGACTCTCCTTCCGTGCTGAATAGCACCGTTGAGAGACTAAAAACAGTCAAAGCTCTGGGCATTGATGCAGGAATTGACTTTCACGGCAGAGTACACAAGGCCATGGCACTCCAACTAGCTCAAAAGTTACTTCCCCATGAACCATTGTTTATCGAGGAGCCTCTACTCTCTGAGCACCCAGAGGGAATCGCGCTACTCGCTAACCAGGTCGCCATTCCTATCGCTCTTGGAGAGAGACTTTATAGTCGCTGGGATATCAAGCCATTCCTTGAGAACGCTTCTGTCAGTATCTTGCAACCCGATATATGCCACGTCGGCGGCATATCGGAGCTACGCAGAATCGCTACTATGGCCGAGGCGTATGATGTTGCCATAGCTCCACACTGTCCATTAGGTCCTATTGCTCTGGCTGCTAATCTACAAGTCGATGCTGTGACTTCGAACTTTGCTATTCAAGAGATGAGTTTGGGTATTCACTATAATGCCGGATCTGCTGATCTTGAGACATATATCAGAAACCCGGAGGTCTGGAGGGTTGCTGATGGATTGATCAATCTTATGACTGGTCCTGGCTTGGGTATTGAGATTGACGAAGAAAAAGTTCGAGCAGCATCGATGAATGCTCAGGCATGGCGCAGTCCTACTTTTCAAGGGCCCGGCGGAGAGTGGAGAGAGTGGTAAGATCCTTTTTTGTAGCTCAAATACCTAACTGATGCATATTTTTGGTTCTTTCCGAGGCAAATGAGATGCGTAAAGGACATAAGAATGCCTATCCTATCGTGCACCAAGTGAAAATACTTGAATGCTGGATTTAAGGAATGACAGCGAATAATCTCGTGGTCAGGTAAAAGTCGTCACTCGGCCAGCCTATTTTTGTTACAATTCGAGAACTCCACAAATTCACCTTGATCCAACGAGTTCCCGCTCGAGATGACAATAGATACTTTCTTTCCTCTAGGAGAACGTTACTAAGACAGTTTATTCCACCCATAGGTACGATACTGCTGTAAAAGAATTCATTTCAAGGAATGCTTCCACCCAGCTGAAGCAATGTGCACGGGAAGCGCTTCCCCTACCGAGAACAAGGTCCCAAGTCAGCATTAACACTTTAACAATGTATTAATGGGCAATAAAATGGAACAAGCACTCTATATCTGGTGCAGAGTACAGCTAACAGGTAGACTAGAGCCAAGGACCCTAACACACGTTTCATTCTGCGCTGCGCCACACTTGAACGTCAACCATTTGCAGTATATAGCCCCGGATCACTTGGCACTTTTGGCAAGGCTTCGTATTTGAGCAAAAACTTGATCGATACCTACGTACTAGACTTGGCAAAGAACTAATCCGATAATCACGGATACATTCGGATGAATACGAAGTGATCCGTGGCTCAGATCGGCACCAATGTACATCGCTGACTTCTGCAGAAATGCAGGCAATGATAGTCCGTAACTCCGTCATTGGAGCCTCGACTATGGCTAGATCAGAAAGAAGTTCATAGCCATACGCTTCCTCATCTTTACTGGCGATGACTTCTCGGTCTCGTGGGCTGATTTTTGACAGTAAACTTATCGTACTCCCCTCAAGAAATCACGATTTTCAAATGTCTGCGCAACAATGTTGCTCGCTTTAGTCCTCTTCATACTTGCCTATTGCAGGTTTAGTCTTGCAGCTACCCATGTGAGCCTTCCATGCGCAAGTTATAGCCCATGCCGCTACTGACGCTCTCAATAATCAGACCGCTCGCTCGCTATGTGACGAATACACGTCCAAAAGTCGTCGACCCAATGGTCAGCACTGTTATCTGTTCAGCAGTACCGTCCTTTTATGTGGTGTCGAAAACCATCACGATGGATTATATCAGATCAGTACAAGATCGAATGTCGACTCATGGATTGCAACGGGAGGGGCAGATTCTCGACAAGTTCCTGACAGTTATGAGGAAATTCAATGTTCCAGTATACTGGCATATTTGGATCAACCTGACGATTTGCGAGAAATGCATACTGGGCAGCAAGAACTTTGAAATGTCATTTCTTGCTATTGTATCCAAAATGGAGCACAGGGCCCATGAAAGAAAGTGCTTGGAGAACACCCGACACCCCGATTTCATGAAAATTTAAAGAAGGTCTTCCGGTCAAGTTAATTGTGTATTTGTCAAGAACAGACTCAAAGGCAATATGTTTCAAGATCACGAATCACTTCTCTTCCTATATTCCTCCTCACTCACAGCTTCATGCCATATCGTCTCTCCCAGACCAACAACAAAGTGTGTCATTAACGAACCATCATCTGCACCATGCCAATGCGTCGTTCCCGCCGGCGCCCAAACAGTATCCCCGGTTCGGATTCTGCGAGCCTCTTTGCCCTTGTCGCAAATCCAGCCTGACCCTGAGAGGACGCGGATTACCTGTCCACCTTCATGGGTGTGCCAGTGTGTTCGAGCACAGGGAGTGAATGTGACGTTTGCCATGACGACCGATGTATCGCGTTTAATCAGGTCCAAATATACCTCGCCGGTGAAGGTGGCGGTCGGTTTGGCGACGGTCTGATCAGTCACGGTAGAACCACGAATGATGGTTCCTTCAGGCATCGTGGTGTTTATGAACATAGAATTTGATTGTATATATTCTACTATGATAAGTAAATCATGGTTTTGCACTCAACGGGTAAAATATTAGGCTTACAGTAGAATTTTGTAGGAATGAAAGAGGCAGCACAACACAAATTGTCATCAAAAATGAGCGGACAAAGTCAGCTCTACATACTTATACATGACTAGTCAACTGTTGAGTTGCATATACGGATTAGTAAGCCGGTTGCATTATTGTTACTTAGCTTCATGACGTTGAACATATAAGGAGTCCAATTAAGGGCGCATTGAATTTGCATTTAGATTCAGTTCTTCCAGCCTTTCGTGATGTCCATCTATCAAGTCACCAACTGGCCCGCATAATGGGAAACCCTAATTAGGGTTATCAGCTGGCCCGCGCTATCTGATGGACTCACCCGCAAACTGGCCCGCATGGTCACCAGATGGTCACCAAATGGTCGAACGGACTGGCTCAATGACTTACTACAACGCCAGTCCGGCGTGGAATCCGGCGCCGATGACCAGGTATCGGAGAGTGAAATCGGAACGTATGGCTCTGTATCCGTGGTATTGGGTAGCCACGTTGTGTGTCTCTGGCTGTTACAACAAGTTACATGAACCCGATATCTCCGGAATGGCGGCTTGGAAACGTGGCATGCTTTCTAATCAAGGATCTTTATAGATCTTTCACCTTCTACATACGTCGTGGGCTTTGACGCCATCGAATACATGTAAAAGACATATCCATGGAACGTGGTGGGGAGAATCGCAAAGTTCTGAAGACACTCCAGCCACACACAGTCAGGTCTACTGAAACAGTGGAGACTCATGTCGACATAGAGTTTAGTTACCGCAAGCTAAAGGCTGACTCTTGCATCGGTCGACCTACGTAACTTAATCTCGATTTGTATGTCATCTTTTAGTCCTTTAGAAAGCGATGGCGGGTCCCCGATTCGAAATGCCGAAAGCAAAGAACGAAAACAAAACCCGCAATGTCCGTGCAAACGTTCCAGAGGAAGCAGGTTCCATTCGGAAGAGCTTGAATTGATGTTGAAGCATGGGAAAGTGGACAGAGGAAAAAGGTTGTGATGTGAGTGGCAATGGAACGCGATGGGTGCAGCCACCGGGCCAACGATGGATATAAAATAGCAGTAGGCCTCGATGCCGTGACATTGCTATTGTTCAACAATTCGAAGTTTGATAAGTATATCACTGCCTTCTTTATACTGTCATAACATATATTTGTCATCATCATGAGTGCACAAGATTACAAGTTCGAGGGCTGGCTCGCCGAGGATGCCTCTGCCGCTAATGGCAGTATGAAGTGGAAAGAATTCGAGCCCAAGGAGTGGGAGGAGACCGATGTCGACATCAAAGTCACCCACTGCGGTATCTGCGGTTCTGACTTGCACACCTTGCGAAGTGGATGGGTACGTGAAGTTCCACGTTCTCAGCGTCTACACTATCCCTTGACTAATGGATCATAGGGCCCTACAGACTACCCATGCTGCGTCGGCCACGAAATCGTCGGTATCGCCGTGCGCGTCGGCTCAAAGGTGAAAGGTGGCATCAAAGTCGGTGATCGCGTCGGTGTCGGTGCTCAAGCAGAGTCCTGCCTAGGCCGCAAGGGACCCTGCGAGGAATGCGCCTCCGGAAACGAGAGATATTGCGGCAAACATTTTGCTGGTACTTATAATGGCACATTTATGAACGGGGGTAAATCATATGGTGGCTATGCGTTGTATAACCGCAGCCCGGCCCATTTTGTTGTCAAGATCCCCGACGGCCTTTCGTCCGCGGCTGCGGCTCCTATGCTTTGTGGTGGTGCTACGACATACACCCCTCTCAAAGAATATGGTTGTGGTCCCGGTAAATCAGTGGGTGTCATTGGTGTCGGAGGCTTGGGCCATTTTGGTATTCTCTTCGCAAAGGCTTTGGGCGCCGATAAGGTCGTTGCGGTTTCCCGTAAAGCGGACAAGCGGGACGATGCCCTCAAGCTTGGTGCCGATGTCTATGTGGCAACCGACGAAGATGAGAACTGGGCTCAGGACCATGGCCGTTCTCTAGACCTCATTGTCTCTACTGTCTCTTCATCAAAGGTAAGTTTCGTGTTCCAGTCTCCTTTGTTCAAGCCAAGACTAATTGTTTTTTTAGATGCCTCTATCAGAATACGTCTCCCTCTTAAAGGTTGGCGGCACATTCATTCAGCTGGGAAATCCAGAAGACGGCTCCTTGGCTATACCTGCCGGTGTACTGATCATGAGAGGTGCGAAGTTGGGCGGCTCTCTCATCGGTTCCCCAAGTGATCTTCGAGAGATGTTGCAGTTGGCTGCCGACAAGCAGCTGAAGCCATGGATTGAAGAAAGACCCATGAAGGAAGCAAATCAGGTGATTCAAGATATGACTGCTGGAAAGGCACGGTATCGTTATGTGTTGGTCAACGACTGGTAGAGTATTTTTAGCAATAGATTATGAATAGACCATGTCATATCCTTCGTCGCTCATCAATCATAGTCATTTATCGGTTTTGTGCAAAGATCTGATTTGACCATCGCCGAAGCCTACGGTTGGCATGGTTCGGAAAATGGGTGCGAACTTGAACTACATGGACCAACTTGACCGAACGCCCCTAATTTGGGCAGTACATTCGGGACGATTCGAAATGCTAAACTACTTTTGCAGCACGGCGCCGAGGTCAAATTGAAATGATTTCCAGATTCACCACTTTCTCTTTGGGAAGAGAACTTGGTTCGTTTACTATAGGCCTAAGAGACCCTATTTCGTTTCAAGACATGGATGAAAAGAAAAGTATACTTCACTAATTTGTGAAGCAATAGTCCAGGAAACGATGTGCTTGAAAGCAGTCAGTAGGGCCACCCAATGTGCAGAGTCTTACATCTTACAAAGGAATATGTCTTGTGGTAATCGTTAGCAGCATAGCCATACCGATATCGATTTGCATGGATGTACGTGTCTACTAAATTGCGCGACTTGCACACACATATAATCCAGTAGAAGCCTAACAAATTTTGGGAGACGTGCATGTTACAGCCGCGAATACAAAAACAAGCACCATCACCAGTCATTGTCGCGCCATGATTCAACAATTTTTTAATGAGACTGTTGAGAGGAGTTGTGGAGAGGAGGTGTGGATCTGATTCAGAACGAAGTACTGGCCTCCTCCGACTTATTAATCTCAAAGCTTAATCCAGAAGGCCTCAATTCATCGTTATCGTACTTTTCAGTGAAAAAAATCAATCAACTTAATTGCAGGTTTCTTTGGCGGATCTTGCTCATTGCTTCGTAAGCGCTGCACCCCATTCCCGCTTGATCACCACTTCGAAATCTAGACCGGCGTCACGGAGAGCAGGAAGAAGATCCTCTGTCCAGCGGAAGGTCTTAGGGTTTTGTATGTGATATACGACTTGCCAGTCGTGTGAGAAGTGCTCAGCTTTACCGTTAGAGTCTGGTGTGATCATGGTCAATTCCAGGATTGCGTCTGCGACGACGTTGACAGGAAGCCATGACGGACTTTTGTCCAGAGCTGGAAGGGCCTTCATAGTGACGGACGTTTGGAGCATCAGGGGAATAGCTTCGGTGGGATTCCATTGGTGAGATTGCCCTTCAAATCTTCCATGATGTTTGAGGCTAGCCCCAAGTCCTCTGATCCGATTTGAGATGGGAGGGCTACAATTTGTCATACATTTCTCAAGGGCAGAGATCTCTCTGTTAGACTTAAAAGGAAATGGTCTAATGTTGTGCTGGCGCTAGATGCCGCACGAGACAATAGATTGTCTGGACACTTTCTTGTTGCATCAATCGCGATAGGACGTTCACTCTAAGCGAGCCAGTACTGCCTGTCAGAAGCTGTAGCACAACACCGTCAGCAAGGGAGATATGCTTCAATAGTTAATGTAAGAACTTACAACTGTTTCGCTTGAGCTGTTCGGCTGGTAAACGTCGAGTACTTTTCAATCGATGAGGCCATAGCCTCAATCTCAGTCTCTTCCTCGTGTAACTCCCCCGTGCGCAAAATAAGGCAGGTGAGCAGCGAGCTTTGTGATATTACCACAATCAAAAACCACATTGTGACTCAATTCGGCAGATCCTAAGCCCAAATTCTTCTTGATAATTGCACGTACTCTGATTGCTTGTAGACTATCAAGTCCAGCATCAAAGAAGTCTGTGGCCTCATCTAGCGACATGCCGAATTCATTTCTGTAAAATTCGGAGGAGGACAGCGCGCTTCTCACCAAACCCTGAGTCGCCTTCCTCTACTCGTCGATACGACCCCTCAATCAAGTCTCTAAATGATAACAGCGATTGCGGAATTTGTCTCTTTATCTGTAGCTGGATATTGAGTGTCGAGATCGAGAGCCACAACCATATCACGCGAGAGCTGACTGAAAGCCTCTGCAGACTTGTTCGCCGCAGCAATATCTGGCCAAACTAGGTCTAGAATGTCTTCCTTTTTCATGCCCTGACATTCCTCGCCCGGCACAACGATCAAGCCGGGAAAAGCCCTGTCGATACCAAAAACAATGTTGTCCTTTACGTACACGCTTTGGCGACGGCGGTGCTCAATCGGGATGGGGAGTACCTTCTCTCCATTGACCAAAGTGACTTGACCATCAATACAACCCAAGTACTTCCACGCTTTTGAAAGTGTGGGATGTTTGAGAAACGTGTCTCGTGCATGGAAAGAGTTGGGTGGTTTATCTGAATTGGAGGTTACTTTGGCAGGTAACCCAACCATTCAGAGCGACGCATTCATAAGAGCCGTCTTCGAGCGGAAGCATTTTGACGTAAGCCTGGACAGATTTGAGGGGCCGGACAGAGTTCCAGGCTATATCGCCACGGGGTCGCTCCGATGTCATCAATTGACCGAGTTCTGTGCTAAATGGTAACGTCAGTGACTTGGATATCATAAACATAGAAGATAGGGTGAAATGTACAATCCGTAGTGGCTAATAAGCCACAAACCTTGACTAACCAGCAAGTCGCCTAAATCATTCTGACAACTGCTTCCACCAGAAAGCACTTGTTGACATTTTGCTACTTCTTCCACACCACCCTCGACTTCTCTGAGTAGCTTTAACACATATGGCACTCCATGGAAGCTTTCCGGTTGCGCTACTTTCATGGTTTCTAACACATTCTTGCCGGTGAGAGGAAGATTGGCATTATAGATTGAGATGGGCTTGGTGTTGAACAGTGAACGAAACATGGAAGAAAGACCATGGTTATGGGGAAAGGGGAAGGGTGAGAAATGCTCGATATGCAAGCCTTGTGTGTCTGGAAGATGGGTTTCGGAAGACCGGTGGACCCCGATGAATGGATGATGAAAGCCCACTTCTGAGCTTTCTCTGGTGGCGTTTCACTGCATTGAACATTTGATAACCTTGTGCATTGCGAATATACTGATTGCTCTGGAAGGGTAAATGTGGTGAGGGTGTTTACCTCTTCTTGGATCCTTTGAGCGGTCTTTTCTAACGTTGAAGAGTAGAGAAGGTTCGTGCAATTTGTCCTTGCCATAAGATTGGTGTAAGCCTCGATGCTGAGCCGTGATGAGAGCAGCAGAACAGTGTAGTCCATGCGTGACAGAGTGAATAAGGAGACAACATAATCAAGATTGGATGGACCGAGAATGGCCACTACTTGATTCTCGGCTGATTCCGTGCACTGATACTATAGTTGGTAACAATTCCAAAGGAATATCCATGTAATTTCAACTTACGGCTGCAAGCCTGCCTCACTCATAATGCTGACCGCGCCGTTAGTGAATCGATCAATGTCCGTAGTCGATTAATAGACATAGTCGTTTACGCCGTTAGAGCTTTTCGGGTACCCGATAAGAGGCTCTACGGGCGATCGACGTACTGAGTTGAGTAGATCGTCATTTAGGGTGCATAATGTCGGTGTTTGTTTTTCGTTTGGACGGGTTAGAGGTAGATGATGGGAGTCCTCGCCCACGAAGATGTTCCGAGGAGTTTCAACAAGCATGATGTGTGATGATGAACCGAGCAACTCTCGAAACTCAAGAACTATTCATGACTTTAAGTAGGGAATCCATTTCATGGAACATCGTTTCCGTCTCCAAATTCACATATTGATCCACATGGATCTCTTCACATTGAGTAAACTGTCCCAATTGAACGTGGAGTCGGAAAAACATCGTTCATCGGATAAGTGGCCAACCCTGAACCTTAGCATATAATTATTTCGGATAAAGGAGATGGGAGCACATGACCAAGAATGTACACCGACGCAATATTGAGAATCAAGGCGGGCAATACTCATATAGACTAAAGTAATAGTAGATATCTTAAGGGTTGTCGTTTATTGTTATGAGGCCGGTCTCACGAAACTGCAAGCCGCTCAAGGAGTCGAGTCGTCTGAGCAAGAGTATGTAGAATGTGCGCGCGCCTCACCATTGCAAGGTCAAGTAATGTTCATCTAATTTCTGGACATTACTCGAGACGTACTCATATGGTCTGATGCAACTTCAGTCGGTATGACCGCCCTTTAGCTCGTTCTCCTCCGTACTTGCCAAAAGATCAGTGAAACAGAAGAAGAAATCGGTCGTTGTGATGTGATTGTAGGTAAGGGAACTGCGGTTCAACATTCAGATGAGAAGCTCGAGCAATCAACAAAAGCATGAACGATGATGAGGTTCACGTTATCGCTCAGACTGTAGAAGACAACATGAACGGTATCGCGGAAGCTCTATATGCTATTCTTTTGAACGCATTGGCTGCGTCACTCCATAACATCAGTCTTGCAGCTAGCAAAGAAAGCGTCGTTGAGAGGTTGCAATGTATGCAAGCCTCAGTGGAAGCTATTGAAGCCTCGCAAAAAGCAACACCAGCCCGTATCGGTGATAGGACCTTGATGGATGCTCTTGAACTTTTCAACCTTGAAAGCCAGCGGAATGATTTCCGCAACACTGGCTGCGGCTAGAAAGAGCAAGGACAAGACCAAGAGCATACCGGCCGCATCTGGGCGAGCTGTCTATGTTCTTGAACGGAGCTGAAATGGAGCCCGGAACTTGATGCTACCGGATCAGTGTGACTTCTCGAAACCCTTTTTTTCTAACCTTTAAACACTCAGACAGCGTCAACATGCTGTCCGATCTGGAAGATGTACACGCCATTGCATCCAAATTGCAAGCAAGACTTGGATTAGATTAGTGCTGTATTCCATAAATACACAGGATGAGATTCTTCCACCTTGTAGAAATATTTAACTATGCTTCACAATAGTGTTACATCAATCTTTTTTGAAGCTCTTTTCCCCTCAGGCCGACGGTTAGAGCTCTGTAGGAAACGTAAAATCTAACTCCCCAAGTCCAGTGAATGCCAACGAGTCAAGATCACCCCATGCAGTCAGGTTAGGAAATTCAGAGTCAGCGTACGCCTCATCTTTAGAGTCTCTCATCAAACCGGATTGCTCCGCTTGGGCCTGAGATAATGCCATTAACTGCGCCGCATTCTGATTAGCAATCGCCTCCGGGATACTGAGCTGCCTATTATCATCCATTCTTTGATCATCTCTCAGCACATTGTCAGTAAAGGTGACGTGTTGTGGTTCCGAAATAGGCAAAGTGACCCCAAGCGCTTGCTGGCACCTCTTCGTAGCTTTCTTTGCCTCTTCTCGGAGTTCTTCCAAAACGACAAGGTATCGCCGGACAGATGGGGACCGCGCACTGCAAGTTGCCAGGTCGTTCTGTGCCTGTTCGCCGACTCGTAAGTAATGGAGATATCGCTCGCTGTTCGCTGTTTGAGAACACATGTGAATGAAATGAACATATAACACTGCAATTGCGGAGAAAGCGTAGTATTGAGTAAACTATTTGACGTTAGCTGTCCAATTTTGAGACTCAAGGTGCAAGCTCAAAAGTGACTTCAATGCTCTTACCCAGAAGTTATGGTATAATCCACCCTGCTCGCACAGATGACGGACAATCGAAGCGACCTCAGTCGCCGCCTCTAAACATTGTCGAATATATCGATCGACTGTCGCGTAGAATTGATCATGTTCCCCGTCGGCTGTACTTGGCGTTGGCATTGACAGATTCCTAAGAACAAACGGTCGATATAGCAAGATCTGAGCATGGTAAAAGGCCAAATTCAGGACCGTATATTGACGTTGATACGTAAGCATCAACAAGTCGACATTGGGCGAGTCCAAGAACCCAATTAATTCATGACGCCATTCTCTCAACTCGGCTTCACGGTGAGCAGCAGCCAATACCTCTTTTTCCCGACTAGCTCGTTGAATACCGTACAAATCACGTAGAATGCTGCTGATAATTGTGCATAGCTTGGCGTGGTAAACAGGAGCCAGCATGATACTCTGTGCGTTTGTCAAGGCCGGAAGAATCTCTTGACTTGTTATTTGACTATCGTTGACTGCCAAGGGAAGCTCCTGGTCGAATTCATCGTCGTGAAATATGCGCGGCCGACCAAGGGCCGCGCTGAGATAATTATCCAAGCTGTATGCGCTCCAAAACACTCGTTTGCGGCACTCCTGCTCGATCAAATCTACACCACCACCGTACTCTCGACGACGTGCTCGATGCAGGCCAATCGCAATCGCAAGTCGAGCTGTAATTCCGAAAAGGCTCCAACAGTGATTGATTCGGGATTCGGACAAGAGATAAAAGCACTGAGCTAGGCGTGCTTGTACACTCGTCAAACGAGCAGGCCCTGTTTCTGCAGCTAGATGGGATTCAGCAGCTGCAAAGAAGACCGCGCTGTCAAACAGTCAGCACAGTATTGGATATTTGAAGTTACTTGATTGATTTACCTATCAGCTGAATTCGCCCCACAAGGATCGGATTCTGGCAGAGATTGCTTTGCTTGCGCAAATATCATCAGTATCAACGCTTTGATATCTTTCACCCCATGGTTATTTGACTGAGGCTGGTTGATGTCGCTATAAAATCGTTCCAACCACGACTCGGCTTGTTTTTGATGCAAGAAACGATGTGTGGGAAAAGCAAATACGAAATATCTGTTCATTAGCGCTGCGGCCTGAGATTTGGAAGGCACTATCAAGCACAAGGGATCATATTTCGGGAGAGGAGCATCACCAAAGCTGAAGATGGACGTATTGGGCGGAAATGACACATGCTGCTGATGCAGTCTTCTCTGTGCTCTAACGAGGAACGAGACACCGGAGGATGAGCCCACGTAGTGGCCCTCAGAATCGGTCTGATGAGGCTCGGGTGAGTTACGTGACGATGGGTCAACAACCCTGTCGTTGGCACTCTGTGCGATTAAATGACGTCCTCCGTCATTGTTAGCTACTGGCGCTACCGGTGAGGTCATTTCAGTGCCCTCTGCTGGCGTGACGTGCTGTCCCATTACATTTTCGTTGTCTGCGAACTGCTGGCTCGTCGGAACAGGGACTGGCGGCAGCCGTCCCCTCGTGTAGCCAGCAGTATATTCGCAGATTGAGTTGGATCGTTGACATAGCATACAAGGCAGGGTGCCTGAACAGCGCAGCTTCTTTCTGTTGTTGTCGATGATTCGATTAGCTTTGCACCCTAGGAACTCACAGAAAATGGCGGCATTCACCATTCGGAAAAGCAACGACGACCTACTTTTTACACAGATCGCACGCGCGCGTTACTCGCACCCGCTCCCGGCGATTTCGGCGCTTTAACGAAGAACCAACGTTCATCCTGACATGAAGACATCAAATACTAGACTATCAAATATGAGCGCGCGCCGTCAGCCGGGCGTTTGATGCATCTGTAAGTTGTAAGAACGGAAAAGCTTTCGGCTAGGCGGAACGTGCACAGGGTTGTTTTGCGGGGAAATTTCCCTACCCCAGACTGCTGGCCCTAGCCCTAGCATGTTGGACCTTGATTCCATGCGAAACATATTGATACAATTATAGACCACTATAGAAGAGATTGTGATAAACGGACTACAGTGTGTTCATAGATGGAGGCCCGGCAAGCCGAGGGCGGGGCATTCCGGATACTGCGGTCAAGCTTATAGGGTCGTGATCCAGGTCGTCCATGATTGCTGTTCGAGAGCAATACAATATGCTGATAGTACTGATTCTTTTGGGACTACCACCATCACCGCCGCGGGGTGATTATTGCCTTGTCATCGATGACATCTCGTCGAGGACTTTGCGCGGTTCTTTTCGTAAGGGATGAATAAGCATGGCCTTTATGCTTCGGAAATTGTCAATGGAACAGACAAGGCCTTTATCTAATTCGAAAACGACGCCGTCGTCGAGGCCGGCGTCGTGACCGGCGATGGCGCTCCACAAACTCAAGCGAGAACTCGGCGCCGCCATGGCCATGCTTTCATCATGTCTGGGGTATCCTTCAAGCGCAAATCCAGGACGATATTCGCACCGCATCCGCAGAGTCTAGTGCTGTCTGGCATCCTAAGAAGATTACGACGGCGCGGGAAGCTGCTAGAAGTACTTCCTTCGTGCCGGCCTAAGTCAATATAATGTCACCACACCCAAGGAGCTGATGCGGCATGGGTAGTACTGGGTCCATTGTATCGATTCAAGCAGTGTATCATGGAAGCCGAAGAAACTGCTGAGAACACCAAGCCTAACCGAAACTAATTGTCTCATGATGTTATCTATGCGTTTAGAGTCGGGTATTGAGCACAGATATCATATATAAATAGAGCTGAAAAGTTTTTCATTTCTTTTGTTTTTACACAAGGCCTACTGCAAAGCAACAACCTCAACCTCAACCGGCACACCCTTGGGTAACTGCTTCACAGCCACACAGCTCCTAGCAGGCTTGTGGCCAAAGTGCTTGGAATACTCCTCATTCATATCCGCGAAATCAGCCATATCGGTCAAGAAGACGGTAACCTTGACGACCTTTGTGATATCGGAACCGGCGGCGGCGAGGACGGCGCGCACGTTCTGGATGCAGAGCGCGGTCTTTTCCTGGAGGGTACCGGTTTCGAGGATTTTGCCCTCGGCGTCGCAAGGGATGCAGCCAGAGGCGAAGATTAGGCCTTGGGCTTTGATGGCGTGGGACTATCTCTTGTTATTAGTGCTGTCTACGGTGAGTCAGAAGTGGGCACGGCGTACATAAGGACCGGCAGCTGTACATCAACAGTCAGTCTCAGTCACCAACGTAGTCAAAAATACTAAGTGATTGATCGAACATACGAGGAGCGGCATCCTTGGCAAAAACAGGAGTCATTTCAGCGGCCATTGCGGAGCTTTGCGTATATTTGCGATTGTCTGACGACGAAAGATGAGAGCTATGTAGAGCTAGTCGTGAAGATGCGACGGTCGTGGCGGGACGAAGACTAGACGACATCAATTGAGACAGGGTTCGTCGAGAGAGCGAGGATATGGATTGCATCAAGTAGGTACGTACGTGGATGGCTCGAGGGAATTAGGGGAAAAAAAAAAAAAAAAGAGAGACGGAGAGATGAACGGATTGTAGAGAGAAATGAAGTTTCCCGTGGGGAATGAGTCTCCGCACAGGTTGCCCCTCACCGGTGTCGGTGATACGTACAATCTACCTTTACCTTTGAGTTATTAACATACTCTGCGTTCATGTTAAAATATCATTCTACGAGTATCTACTATAGCAGCGCAACGTGTGTGTAAGCCGGGGTGAGAATATTGATAAGTTCGACCTCGATTAATCCTTAAGCTGCTACACTCATCCGGTGTCGGCTAAGCTACAAGCCACGGTAGAAATATGATGATGAGAGAAGAAAAAGGCTGGATATTTCAAATTGAAACTAGAATTGATAACAAACGCTCAATCGCTTGAAACAATGAACGCTCAAAGTCATGGCTCATTAATGTATGTACAGATTATGCCTGTCGATATTTAAACACTCAGGAAGGATGCACTGCTCACTTTCCTCCCGGCGAACTGAATTGTTGCATAAGTGCCGCTGTTTCTTCTGCTGAAAACCCGAAAAAGACAGGGCCATTGAAAACCATTTGTGGTGTGTTGTTTGATGCTGCTGCTGCTGCTGCTGCTGGAACAGGTGCCGGTGCCGATGTTTGTACCTTTGGCTCTGCGTAATCGTTTCCAACCACGTCCTCTTCCTCTTGATGTGCTCGCCGATGCACATTGCCGTTCACCCGTGGGTATGCAGGTGACTCCGCTTCCTTGGCCAATGCAGCATCAGCAGCAGCTTCGGGCTTCTTTATGAAAGCAGTGTGGTCGAAAGGACATTTACCCTTGGGCCTGACCGGTGTAGGTGAAGGAAGTTCCTGACGCGGCACTGCAGGAGATGGTAGATCAATGTCCATCATGTGCTTTGGCGTCTTCAATTCTGGAGCATGGATAGGCGCAGCAGGGCTGTTAATAGCACTGCCCAACGTAGGCTGATTATGATTCAAGATCGGGACTGGAATACCCCATGGACGACTCGGTGACTCGCCAACCCTGACTTCGCGCAAAGGACGCTCAAAATGGCCCATTCTATCCTCCTCGTCCGCCGCATGGACTTCAGGAGCCTCGTCCTCTTCCACTGTGCTCAATGTTGCCGGATGTGGTGACTTTGAACTAACGTCTTCTGCCCATTTCTCCACCCGTTCAGTAGAAGTGCCGTTCTCCCCTGATCCGGGTAAAAGCGGTTTATGCCTGACGCTAAGACCTTGTATCATATTCACAAGACTGCCGTATTTGGCATCAATCTGACGCATGGTCGCTGAACTCCGCTGAAACCGAGAGACGCAAATTGCATGACTCCGAGGAATCTCGTGTTTGTGCGCTTCGAAGTACTTGGCTAATTCTTCAGGCGAATGATCATCCATGTATCGAATCGGACAGCGTGCCGCGGAAGATCTCACAGAGGCGCCGGCACTAGAGACACGGTCTTGCGGCGCAGCCAGATCCGCTTTGATAGGATCAAAAGCGCATTTGGTAGTACTGCTCTGTCCATCTAGATTGTTGATGGTCGTCGAGGTTGTGCCGTTCACGTGTCCGTTTGCAGTTGCATGTATAGGCTTTGCGTACGGACAGCGGAGGTTTCCCTTTACGCCATTAGAGGTTGTGAAATCGCGTTCATACAGAGATGGCCGTCGCGCTTTGGCGGCAACTACGCAGGGATTATTCGACGGAACCTCGAAACTCGCATTGTCATCGGTACGAGCGTCGCCTTCAAACGATCGCGAGGAAATGATACCGGCTACTACGACGTCAAGTAACTGACGCTGAATATGTCCATGTTCTCGAAGGTTATCAACGACGTCTAAAGGTTTTAGCGATGGGTCTAGTTTCGGTAGAGGTTGAGAGTCGTCTGGACGAATCTGTTCCAATACGTTTTGTTCTACATCGGCGAGTCCTCCTTCCACGCGGCCGGCTAGTTTTTTATACTTTTGATGCGTTAGCAAGTTTCTTCATCGTAGCTGATGAGTGTAAAGCAGAAAACATGAAAGGATCTTGTCAGGTAATACATGCAAAAATGTCACGGCCGACATGCGGCTCACGATCTAGAGCTAATAGATTTGAAAAATTTTCTCATCACAAGAACAGGGCTGTGCAAAAGAAAGAACAGAAATCGTAAGAACTAACCTCGTCGTGAGCGAGCTTGACTCTGCGTTGTAGGCCTTGCTCTCTCAAGCTCAGCTGGTGGACAGTCACCAACAACGCATCCAGTGCGGAGGTTAGTGTCTGGAAGTCATTTTCTTTCTGAGTAGTTTCGCCAACGCGAGCAGGAGACATTATGTAGAAAAAGAAGAATTAGTGATTAATAGAGAGTAGACAGCGAGGTCAGGACAACGCATTTTCACGCGAGAGAGAAGTCTCGTGTTGTGTGTTGGGAGGAGGAAAGAAAAGAAAGTCGGAAGCGGCATTGCAAAGACCGAAGAAATACCTGCGAGTGGGTCGGTCACGTGGTGTGTTGTCTATATTGGCCGATCAACCGGCTCAACTCTACTACGTATACTCTTTCTTTTTAAGGACTGCGGCTTTGCGAATTTCCAATGTTCGGCAATGTATGTACAGAAGTGAAACATCCTAGTAAAAGAAGGACGAAAAACATATAGTCTGCAAGCACAACAGAGCGACATCGTTAAGTGAGCAGTTGACCAAATTCCAGTTTCGACGAAATGGGCAAAAAAAAAAAAAAGAAAAGAAAAAAAAAGCCCAGAAAACAGATAGCGGTGTTGATGGAGGTATTATTAAGAGATGATGAATGATGCGCTGCGCTTGTAGCATTTTCAATGGGATGCAGAATGTCGTGCTGTTTTGTTTGCCGTGGGAACCCTTTTTGTTGTCTCCGGCTCGTCCTGGCCCCTTTAGGATCCTTTTAGTGTTGATCGAAGATCACATCGTATGCTGATAGTATATGGCGGTGGTATGATCAGAGGGGTATCAAATATTGTTGAACATCCGAGTCTAATAACCAAGACTGGAGACACACCCATCGGCTGTGATTATTGCTGCATTTTTTAATATGTAACGCGGGAATCTGCCGATGCTCGTCTCATTCTCCATGACATGCATGCACCAAGAAAGCAAGGTGAAAATAAAACAAATTCTATGCCACAATCGGCTTGCGAGAGGTACCATATTGTCTTTCGCGTTTGCGGAAAGTGATATCGCATTGCTGAAGCGGGGTTTAGACCTTTCCTTCCTGTCCGTGGAGCAAAGTGAACACGGGTGCGGGCAGTTTGTCTCTTCCCTTGAGAAAGTCGAGCTCGAGAATGAAGACGAACCCGAGAAGGGTGCCTCCAAGCTTGGTGACGAGATTGCCGGCTGCAGCAGCAGAGCCTCCTATTGATTGAAAAGTGCGTTAGCGATTGGTTGGACTGGACGCGAATAAAATCTCCGACGGGAGAGTGCATAATGAGGGGTAGATACATACCCGTGGCAATAATATCGTCGACAACCAAGACTTTCTGGCCGGGCTTCACCGCGTCTGCCTGCATCTGGAAAAAGTCCTCGCCGTACTCCTTCTGGAACGACTCGGTCTCACAGGGACCAGGCAGCTTGCCTCGCTTGCGCACCGGGACAAAGCCGGCGCCCAGTCTCAACGCAAGACTAGGTCCAAACAAGAACCCGCGGGCGTCCAGGCCGACAATGACATCTGGCTTCTCATGATATGTCTCGAGGATGTGCAATTCGAGAGATCGGATAAGGGCTTCGTGAAGGGTTGGGTCGGCGAAGAGGGGCAGGATATCTTCGAAGAGGATGCCCGGCTCAGGGAAATCGGGAAATTGACGAAGAGCAGAACGAAGCCTTATCTTAAGACTGGCGAGTTCGGTGGTGCGGGGGGGATGGGCGGTGGCGTGTCCGGACTCTTTGGCGGTGGTGGAGGCATCCTGTACAGTGTTCTGCTGGGACATGCTGAGAGGAAGCGGAAGCACGACGGAGAGAAGAAGGAGGGAGAGGGAGGGTATTTGAAGGGTTGGAGAGGAGCAAGGTGAAAGATCAAAGGCGGGACTAGGGTGGCAGGAGAGATAGTGAGAGGCGATAGGAGAGGAGGGGGAGATTCTACAGAGAGGGAGAAAAAAAAAATAAAATAAAAGGTGTTCTAATTTTTTTTTTTTGCGTCTTAGTCGGTGATCTGATCCGATGTATGTATGTAATTTAATTTTAGTATCAGTACTTGGAACGCATGTATACTGCAATACAGTAATATATCTGCTACTTTTAGTATATCCTCAAATCCACTGCAAAATCTTTGATCGATTATGTCTTGATTTGAACGAGACAATTGTATGCCTCTCTTGCTTATGAGCCAGGGTTGCTGTATTGATACTGTTCTAGATGAGCGTAAGAATGGGTAACCGGTACTGTGGCAGAGGTACCTGTACCTCCAGCCATAAGTACAGAATGGATCATACACACCGCATCAACATGAAGCACGCCATTTAGCTGGAGCAGATTGGCTGTTACAACTCCCATACTCACATTACAGACAATGCGACATAGTAATGTACGCATCCACCGACAGTTCCAGGCCAGTTCGTCAGACAGTCTCGACTTTTCGCTGACACGTTTCCGTTGCGCGTCTGTCTCTGACTCGACATCATTGTGTACGAGCACAACCAGCTGAAAAGTGCAAAATATCAAGGCTCTTGAACCACAACGACTGTGTTTATTATCGACCAGGAGACAGGACTAAACCAGCTTATTATCTCGTCCATTAGTCAAATCGATCAGTCCATCAGGAGGCCATCAGCCCGTCGGCCACTATTGACGCTATCCACCAAGAGAGCCCCGCCCTAAAATCAGCCACGATGTATACTGCCCCTCTATGATGGCTGATAGAGAGAGAGACTCTCTGACACCCAAAGAGAAAATAACAAAGCCGGGTCTACGCAGCCAAAATCAGGGTATCGCAGACGCATCCGGTATCTTTTGACACAGACCTTGATATCGCCAGTCATTGGACGGGCCTTCTTCAATAGCTTCATCTTCTACTAACCTGTGCCCACATCGGCCGGACCGTTGTCCGGTTCGGCATGTGAAGGTCGTAAGGGCTAGACAAAAGAGCGAATGGACACAGCCGAGTCTATCATTTGCTGGAGGGTGTTGGAGTGATGCTACCTATCTACATTAGCATGATAGTCTACTACGTAGTACTAGCTTGTTCCACAAAAACTGCTCACCTACCTAAGGTACCTACCCAGACCTGTCTATTCAACTGTGAGTCATCGACCTAAACCGGTAATTCTAGATTTTAGGTTTTGTCGCGATTGGCGCTGCTCTTATAGACATCCATGGATTAATTGCTCGACGTAGGGCCGTGAAGGAGGAAGGGAGGGGATCTGTGAGACACATTGAGCAGGGATCGTAGGTATGGTGCCACAGACTGACTAGATACAACATACTCTGTAATACGTCGCTATGCGCAGGATCCTGGTGGCCTAAGATCAATCATACGGTCTGTATTCTGGTCCGTGAACACCCGGTTACCTATATGCATGAGTAATATCAGAGTCATCTGCACTCGCTGAGGAAGTGTCTCTTTGTTGTAGTTTGTAATTTGTAGTATTGTAGTTGGTTGGATTGGAGATAAATCAAACATGATTATGGATTATGCCCCAGGGAACTCTCTCATGGTTGCCTGAAGGCCTGAGGCAGCAGTCCCGCTTTTTCCTCTTGAGGACTACTCATGTACGACACGTGCGACCGGCCTTCACAGGCTGGGCGGGCTCCTCTTAATAATGCAGCACACGAGTGTGGAAGTTTCAAGCTCAAGTACGTACTCCAGTTCATTGTAGTACAGCTGTCAATGTTCTAGTCTGACATGAAGTCTAGGTGACTTTACCCTGGTCATTACTTGAACTCAACGTAACCCTTGCCCTTCACAAATGTGGCATGCCATGGAATCTGTTCTTCTTGCTTGGCCAAGTGGGTGTAGAACTCTCCATGTGCAGGGCCATCGACCGCCATGCCCTTGAACTTGCCGTCTTCGTGGCGCTCATCGGCGTAGAAAAATCTGTCGATATATGTGAGCGACAACCTCGAACAGAACCATCCTCAAGGCTCAAAACTTACCGGGCTCCGCGGGCAGAGTATGTCAGATCAGCGACACCAACCCAAAACAAAGAAGCAGACTTGCCGATACCCAAGTTCAACATCAAGGGGACGGGGACGATGTTGGTGCCCATAGCGTTCCCAGTATAGATGAAAGTCTTGCTGGCGTCCTCAGGCAAAGTCTCCCAAAAAGCAAGAGCTTGCTGTGCGGCAACGTACGGGCTAACGGTGTTGACAATCAAGTCGCCAGCCACTCTCTCGGATGGGATCGACAGAGCAGAGTCCTGAACGGGGGGAGGAGTCAGAGTTGCGGCGTTGTAGATGACAACGCTAGGAGCGGTGCCAAACTCAGTCTTGACGGCCTGGAACACAGTTGCAATGGACTGTGGATCGGTAAAGTCGGCCTTGATCGAAAGGTAGCCTTTCTCGTTGATCTTGCCCTCGCCCTTTCGAGATGCAACAGCTACCTTGTAGCCTTGACCGGCGAAGTTTTCGGCAACGGAGGCACCAATACGGGGGCCAGCTCCGAGAATCAAAGCAACGGGAGTCGTCATTGTAGTTCCTGATTGAGAAATTAAGGATCTGATCTTGTTCTTGGCTCTTTTTATGAGGGAAGGAGCCATCTTGAAGTTTTGAATCGGAGTGGAATGATCCTCTATTTATACCACAAAATGGACCTGATCATCACGACGTCTCGGATCAACCTAGGTATAAGTCCGAGGATTGGTAATCGCCAACCGTCCCCATTCTCAGTATATATCATCTATCTATCTATTCATGAATTGCGACCTTTTGTGAAGATGTTAGGGCTATATCCGTGCTGGACCCACAAGCCGCGCGGGTGGATATCAGTGTTGTCGAAGAAGCTCTCTGGTTGGCGAACTCTGCCACCTCCTGCTCCGTCGCGCGCGGTTCAATCTACTTACTTATGTATACAGTACAGTAGATGAGCCTGGATCAATGGGAGTGATGGGTACATCGAGCAACGTCAGGCTCTGAACATCTCTTGCAGGAGACTTTCGGTGATCTCGGCGCTGAATAATTTGTCAGCCGACTTGAAGGCATGTAACTAATCACCCAGGATGTTGTTGAACGCACTCCTTCCTCTCTTCTATTCCCACACTCGTCGATCAGTGTACATATACCTAGGTAGTGCGCCATGCCCTCAATCCTCACACTCTCTCGGTCCAAATTCTTCTGTGTCTTCCTTGTGAGCGTGTCTATTGTACTCTCCTACCGTACCACCAAGCTGTATACAACCATCTGCCACCGACAGATCGCAATAGACCTACTCAACGTTGCACAACAAACCCGCCCTATACCATCCATGGCAATTAACAACACCTCCAACCGCACGCCGGTCTACTTTCTCGGTATCGGCGGACCCAACTTCATGGAGGACAAACAACACCCAGCATACCACAAACTAGCCGAAACCGGTCTTGAAATCACCCAAAAAGTCCAGCCGAAAGCTGTCGTCGTATTCTCAGCTCACTGGCAAGGCGGGCCCAGTACAATCCAGATCAATGTCGCCGAAAAGACGAAGCTGATCTATGACTTTTACGGATTTCCGCCGCATTACTATGAATACGACTACCCGAATAAAGGGAGTCGGGAGGTGGCGCTGAAGGTTATAGAGAAGCTTTCCGCGAAGGGGATTGATGTCGAGCCGGTGAAGAGGGGTCTTGATCATGGTGTGTGGGTTGGATTTCTGGCTGGTATGTTACAAGCACTCGCCGTTATGAAGTTTCCACGCATTGGTGCTGATTCTTGGACAAGCGTTTGATCCGAAGAAGAACCCATTGAATGTGCCGATCGTAGAAGTCTCGATCTTTGGCAGCGAGGATTCAGACCAGCACTATCGTGTAGGGGAGGCACTACAAGGTCTAAGAGATGAAGGCGTCTTGATTGTCGGTGCCGGTATGGCTGTCCACAATCTGCACGATTACCGGGCCACATTGGCATCGGGCAAGACTATGCCGTAAGCACTTTTTATGCACTTGGACACAAGCACTTCTAGCAATTGACTGTCTTTAGGTACGCCTTTACATTCGATGAGGCTCTCAAAGAGGTTACTACCGCACCTTCAGGAGAGCGTCGAACGAAAATGGCAGAATTGATGAAACAGCATGCTGCTCGAGAGGCTCATCCTACTTTTGAGCATATCTTACCCTTGCATGTTGCTGCTGGTGCAGCCGGAGAGGACGTCGGAGAACGATTGTGGACTCTTCCGGAGAGAAGTTTGAGCTGGGCACAGTATCGCTTTGGAAGTGTATAAGTCTCGTCGTATGTCTTCTTGTGATTCGATAGGAGGAATGCCATTTTCTAAACAATTATACAACGTATTCATGCCAACGCTCTTCTTGACGCTTGCAACTAGGATTCAGGAATATGCTTCCTCACAACGCTCCTCACCCACTTCTCCGGCATCCCCAACTCCAACGACTCCCTGATCGCCCTGTTCATTCGCCCAATATACTCAAACTTCGGCGACCCGATCGTAACCCTCTTCTCATCCACATACACCAACACCGTAACGTTGTTCTCTTCGTCCGCCATCTCTTCCGTGACCAGCCACTCTGTGACTGTTGCGGAAATGTACCACTTATTGTAAGCCCCGCGTTCTTGCTCCCGGGGCCTGGTAGCGACGGGGATTCTGTCGCCGTGTTGCGATGCAGGTGCTGAATGGTCAACGCCCTCGTAGCCATCGAGCAAGTACTCATCTTCGGGCGTCATTTGATACAACAGCCCAAAAACGACATCGTTCTCTTCTTCTGCTCCTGCTGATGCTGTTTCGGCAGAAGAGACAGGAACCATCTCCCCGTGACTAAATTGCCTGCCAACCCTCCACTCCTCAGGGGGGATGACATTTGCATACCCCCTTTCGCAAATCAGCCACCGCCACCGATCAATTCGTGCAATGGCCAGTGGTCGACCTGATACGGCGGGGTCATGTTCACATCTCAGACGCATCTGTGTGGGTGAGAGATTTGAGCCGTAGGCAAAGTAGAAGATCCTTGAGTTGAAAGACGGAGAGGATCTGTGAAGGTTTGTAGTAGTGAGGTTTGATTTGTCGCTGGCTTGTTGATGGAGGATGGCTTCGTGGTGATCGATTAGGCGGTCGGTGGCCGAGTCTTCTTCGGCCAGGGCGTCCTGGGCGACGATGGGTCTGTGGTGTGGTTGTTGGCGTGACATGATGTGTCCTTTTGTCATTTGAAGTTGCGCTTATTCTCTCCTGTGTTTAGAACGGCCATGAATCTCTTGACGCGGACCAGCATGTTTCCATCCATCAATGGCTCATGACTCAGATTGACATAACCTTACCCCACCATCTGGATTGCGTGCTAGGGGATGTTCCAAATAGTTTTGATATGCAGTATATTCAACGGTAAATATCAAGTCTTTCATATATTGCTTCTTTCGTGACATGTATAACGCAGACAGTGCTGTGTCTCTATCCGACCCCGGACGCTGTTTCTTGAAGTGACGTTGAGGATGGAACCAGAAACGAGTTACATGTAAACGCTCCAACCTCGGTAAACATGTAGTCGTACAGACGAAAGAAGATTTCATGCAAGAATCTGATACTTTATCTAATTCTCTAGTGAATATCACTCCGATGCAGTCTTTGGGTAAACTCCAGACATGGTGGCTCTCGACGTGCGCATGTGACTTGATCAAACCCTATTCTGACAACAATTGAGTCCAGTCGTTCATCTAACTATATCTCCAACTTACTAAGAACTATCAATAATGGTGAATACTATCCATAAGGACCCCAATATGTCACGTGGTGTATCGAGCCCTAATCTCGAGGAAGATGCATTCATGGATGGTGCACAGGCAGCCTTGTTCGACTTTCCGCAGCCAAGAAGACTGTTCAATATTTTTCGGTCTTAAGCCTCCCCGGGAAGCAATATCACGGACTCAATACACATCCTCCCCAACGAGCTCGATGCTGCAGGAACTCAGTAGGCGGCTTCCGAGGAGGAAAAGTAGCCTCAAAAGCACTCATCAACCTGATCAATTCACCTTCCTGGTGGCGAGGAACAACAACTTGAAGTGAAACTGGTCGGCCGTTGTTTTGGAGATAAGCAAGGGGTAACGTCGCAATTGGGATTCCTGATGTATGGCACGTTAATAAATGTGAGGATCCTGGTCAAAAGGGAGTGCTAACCCAAAGCTGCAGAGAAAGCGCTTAGAATTGAGTCTCCTGGCGCTATTATACAATCTAGGTCGTACTTTTTGATCGTTTCATCAAAGCTAGAACCGACTTTTTGAATGTGGTTGACTAGTTGTTGGACTTTCTTGGCTGAAAACTCTTCTGTAACAGCTCTCTCGAGGGTTGGTTGACTAGGATATTCTACGGAATAGTCAGTATGCTACACGTGTCTGGACGAAGCTTCGAAAAGGTGTATTCGACCTGAAGTCAACGCTTCATCTGAGTGCTGGCGGTTCCATTCAACTATATCCCTGAGCGATCTAACGTTGGATTCCTCAAGACCAGTAAGATAATTGTTCATGTCGTCCTCGAGATCAGCCACTGTTGCAATCAGTCTATGACTAATGAACGCTTTTCAGCATATGAAAAACTCTTACCCATCAAAGAAAATATCGCATTTTCGCCTTCAAACTCAAAGTCCCCGTCGGAGCGTAAGGATACATTCTCATGGTAGCCCTTAACCCATCCTCGAATCTTCGCGCATGCCGCTAGGGTTTCTCGACGCTTATGAGACAGCAGTACATCAGCAAATCTTGACCTCTGAATGGTGCATTTCAAGGACCTACAATATCCTCCGTAGCTGCATCTACTGGCTTTATAAGACCATCCGCAGGCAGCCAGGTATCCGGACTCAGAGTCCCAATCGTAAACTCTTTCCATGCCTCCGCTCCGCTAAGAGCAGACCCATACCCCCCCCCACCGGAACATTTGTCTTTGACTCATCCACAATAGCTGTTAAGAGATGGGCAAGATCGTGAACGCTCTTTGCCATGGGTCCAGCCGTGTCAATCGATGACTGATCGGAATGACGCCATCGACAGGAACTAAACCCAGACTCAGCTTGAGTGTGTATAGCCCTGCGCGAGTGGCGGGTGAAACAAGAGAGCCATTCGTTTCTGTTCCGATTGCGAAGGAGATCAGTCCGGCAGCTACCGAGACTGCTGAGCCTGACGATGAGCCTGCGGTACTCTTTCAGGCAGAT
The DNA here is from genome assembly GCA_023625915.1 of Talaromyces sp. PB3603. Lineage (NCBI taxonomy): Eukaryota > Fungi > Ascomycota > Eurotiomycetes > Eurotiales > Trichocomaceae > Talaromyces > Talaromyces sp. PB3603. The sequence continues at coordinate 924,929 of JAMAFY010000012.1, read as the reverse complement.
CAGAGTAAGTTTTCAGATGTTTGATGGTGCTTCTACGTACACTGTGACCACCACGGCCGTCGTTTGGGTCGTCTCCCCCTTTCACGCACGGATTGTTGCATTGCTTTGCTAAAGCAGACCATCCGCAGCGGATGCCCTGTCCTCCGCATAGAAACGTTAATCTCCAGCATGTAGCGTAAGAGTGTTTGATCCTTTGTCTTACTTGGCATATGCGTATTCCTTAGCATCTTCAAATCAGCAACTAGACCTTTGAGATTCATCGATAAATATACTTACCGACATGGTTGTTTTTCCCAGAATGATTGCACCAGCTTTTGTAAGCTGATCGGTAGTCAGCCCACACGTCCTTCTTGAGAGTTTTATCACTTATGACCACAAATGGTATATGAAACCAACCTTATCAACAATCGACGCATTAGTCCTAGGGACAGATCCAACCAGAGCGAGGCCACCTGCTCGTGTCCCCATTTTGAGGTCAGGCGCAGTTGCAATGTTATCCTGAAAATACCGATCAGTAACTGAGGTGCAATCAAGATGATAGAGTGGTGAATTTTGAGCAGCACTGGGATGCCGTGAAGTTGGCCCAGGATCTTTCCTTGCGCGCGCATTCTGTCCAAGTCTTCTGCCTGCCTGAGGGCAGTTGGAGCCAGCTCATAGACGGCGTTAAGATATCCATTGTACAGAAGTATAGAGCGAAAATACTCTTTAACTATTTCAACGCTCGTCAAATTCCCCTTGGATAATTCTACTTGAAGATCCTTGACTGTGACTGTTGTAGTGTCAAACCGCGGTTGGCCAGGTATAATCTCGCTAACCTCTGGCATCCATCCGGTCAGATTTGCAGCAGAGCGTGGAGATCTCATGGTAGCTCCTGTTCAGTTCAATGATGTAGATAGTTTCCAAATCGTGGGATGAACGTCGAGTTCTATGACTTTCAAAATAGCAACAGTGATTGAAATCAAGACATAAGATGTGATTCCAATTTCTTCGGGATGGACATTGAGCAGTGACTCAAAAGGCAACTTTTTGATATCTTCTTCCTCAGAATAAGATGGGCGCGATGGGATGGTGCAGTCACTGAATTAGGATGCCCTGGGCGGAACTATAGAATCTGGACAAGCAATATGGAAGCACTTCCTCGGGCGAAGTGTACTGCTTTCTCACCTGAAGTGGCTATCAAGATGAAGCGAGTTCGCACGGGTCTCTTCAAATTCTATAAACAAGGATGTCTTGACCTATCGATCGGACATAAGTCGAACAGCGTACTTACCTACATAGGAAGGTGGTTAAAGTAGCATATTTATCCACATCAACCAAGCATTTTGGATCACTGACGGTGATACGCGGCGTGAGTGGTCGAAATCGCCCCATAAGCCCTAAGGCGGGGGGTGATGGATTGCTAATGGTTGATCATTAATCATTATTAATTAGTTGAAGATACGCAATTATATAGCTTAGCTATATGTAGTCCAATCATCCCTCTATTTCCCCGCCAAGAGGTTTTCGATTTTTGTCTTGCAATACCAGATTCCTGTCAACACATCAAGTCCACCATGCCGCAGCATTTCCAGCAACACCAACTCCCAGACGGACGCAACTTGGATCATTGCATCAATGGGCCCCAAGATGGATTTCCACTAGTATTCATTCACGGCACACCCGGTGCAGGTATACCGGAGCCCAATCTTGTCGATGCCTGCGCAAAGAAAAGAATCAAAGTGATCACGTTTTCGAGAGCCGGTTACGGAGGGTCAACGCGGAATAAAGGCCGGCAAGTCGTCGACGGTGTAGCTGATATCAAATCCCTTCTCGATCATTTAGGAGTGAAGAGGTGTCTTGTCGGTGGATGGAGTGGTGGTGGTAGGTTTAACCACCTTGTCCAAGTCAAATTGAGGCGGGAAAGGAAACATGCTGATCTTTCAAGGACCCCTCACTCTTGCTTGTGCAGCTCGGTTATCCGAATGTCTGGCTGCTGTATCCTTCGCCGGCTCAGCTCCCTATGACGCGGATGGACTGGATTGGCTCGCCGGACAAGGCGAGGATAGTACGTGCCTGAAGACGCGCCCATCTGCCCAATAGACTAATTGTTCGCTTACAACGACGATAGACATCGAGGAATTCAACAAAGCACTCGAAGGGGAAACCCAACTCCGCGAATTCTGCGAGGGCCAACGCAAAGAATTACTCGTTTCCGAATTAGATGGATTCATGGAAGTATTGTCTACCCTTCTCCCACCGCGCGACAATGCCACTTTGCTGCAAAACAGCGACACAGTCGGCCAGAATATGGTCGATACATTCCACGAAGGTCTCAGAGTCAGCTCGGACGGCTGGGTTGACGATGACCTAGAGGCACTCAAGCCTTGGGGGTTTGATTTGAGTGAAGTTCGTGTACCTGTCTTGCTGTTGCAGGGTACGGAGGATAAGATGGTTCCGTTTGCGCATGGGAAATGGCTTGCGGAGCATTTGCCGCAGGACAAAGTCAAGGCCCATCTTCTTGAGGGGCATGGGCATATATCGCTCTTTGATGGGATCGATGGGATAATAGATGAGCTTGTAGCAGTGGCGAATCTATAGATCATAGGTTCAGGTAGGCATAAACAAGTTGTATAATGATGGTATCGGCAAGTATGTACATTGAAGAACTCGGTGATTTCCCCACGCCTCTTATATTATATACAGATTCCCTATCGGAACATCTTGGCTTTTTACAACATATCTCCTTCGGATTCCTAGCCCAGTAGAATTTCTCAGAAACTCATACGTCTCATCCCCACCACCGACCATGATCATACTGATGGGCTCTCGTCGCGGTAACCCGCTTGAGGTCATTTGTATTTCTTCCAAATGCGGCCGAACCAGCATACTCTCAGAGGCCAGTGCGGCTCTGGCTTGCATTTGGTTCGGGTTCGTAGATGTGAATGGCCGCTGATAATATTTTCCTCCGTACAAGTCATGTTCGTCGCTGACTTGGAATCCTTCACCATCGTCATTGAAGGAGAAGATCGAATCTGCATCATGTTCCGGATATGATACAACAATGACAAGTTGGAGACGATTGTTGTTGTTGCTGCTTCCCGAATTGGGATAGCCAGGGATGTTCTTCAGTTTTTCGGTGAATGAGCAACCCCCACGCTTGACTACCAGCACTTGGTATTCACGAGGCACGTTTGCCGGTAAACGATGGTCGCAGAGCTCATCTGTAAGGTATATCTGTGACCATGTCAGGCGTGTCGTTGATGGTTTGCCATTGTGCGAGAACACAGCCGCATCTGCAACGTCAGGCAGAGGACCTGATCCTGCCCCAATAGAGTTGATAGCTGGAAGTACGAGTCGGGTAGTAGGCGCGCTACTAGTTGTCTTCTTTTTGAATAGAGAACTCTGCACGCTCTTATAGTATCCGCTCTCGTCGTCTATGTCGTGCATGCTATCATCGCCCAGCATAGTAGAAATATGTTCCATCAATGCGGATAATGCTGTTCGTACGCTCGACGCCGAGGATATATGTCCCTTCAGGAGCGTTTCGTCGTCAGAAAACGTAGGCGATTCTTGCTGAATAATAGCTGCTTCTTGTTTGTGGCTTTGTTGACGAGATGATTTTGTATCATTCTTCTTCGTCCTCGTCGACTCCGGCTCAACATCAATGACGACGTCCAGCATGATTGAGTCGCGCACGCGGGAAAAATGCGGATCGTTGGGACTCAGTACATCAAACACAATCTCACGGGATAGATACACTTTTTCGTCTCTACCAAGGGGTACATTGTTGATTACTTGAATCCGGAACAAGTCTGTGTAAAATCCGGAGGACCCATCATCGATCCCCAACGGCATATCCTGAACCATTCCAAGTCGCATGCCTCCAATCGATTTAAGGAGAACGCCGTCCCGTACTCTTTCCATGGATCCTGAGCCAATGATCATACCTGGTAATTTGGGGAAAGAGATGTCGATCGTAGGTCGAATCGACATTGGGGAGCTCATTGCGTTGTAGGGCACCAGCTCAGAGGGTAGTGTCCAGGGGTAAAAGGTATAGTTTGATGGGGAATACAGATCAGAAATAGTCACACTTGGATGATCATGTGCAAAGTCGAATAGGGCACCACCAGCTTCGTTCCGACCAGGCATTAAATGCAAACGCGCCAGACTCGCCGCATGGAAAACATCCGGCCGCGCTGCAGTGGAAGAGAAACTGAATGGAGGGGATACAGGTGCAACTTCACAAACTTCGGACACGACTTCTTCCTCAGACTTGGAGTCATGAGTCGAGAACGAACTTTTCGGGACGCTCTTCGGAATGATCAGTGGATGGCCTTCCGTTGTGAATACAAAAGGTGCATCTATACTGTTCAACGGGTGATCCGAATCGAAAAGCAGAAACATATACTTTGCTGTTTCTCCAAGGAAAAAACTTTCCATGCGATCTTGTAACTCGCCCGTGCGCACATCTTGAAGACCTGCCCAACCACATCTTGTCCAGCAGCGGCGTTTTATATCGCGCAAAACCATTTCACCAACATGCAGATACCAAGGATCCTTGGTTGCTCGGTACAAATAGTACGTAGACTCGATGAACTCGGGACGGCCTCCCCACCATCCCAAGCCATTATCTATTTCCCCAGTGGCAACATTCCATCTCTCTGGTAGGGCAGAGAATCGTGTCCATAACGCGGTAGCCAGGAGATGTATTTCGGTTGCTTCTTCGATCCTTCCCGCCAAGGTGAGAACACCAGGATAGAAAGCACTCAAGCTGTCGATCCAGAACGCTCTCGTGGCACCCGTTTGCAGATCGGCTTGCACGTAATGTGGATGCTGATAGCCATGCCCGCGATATAAGTGATGCTTGATGGCATTTTGTGCGTCTTGCCAGACCTGAAAATAGAATTCAGGAGAATGATGAGCTTCTTCCAACGGTATAAAATAATTGTCCATGATACTCCAAGGACTGCTGCTGTCGAATTCAGGTGGGTCTCCAGTCGACAAAAGAATATATGCCTTGAAAGCATACTCAAAAAAGCTGTCAATTCCAGCTCCAATCTACAACATGTTAGTTTCAGGATCGTATGCTGTCAAAAGAAGCAACCTACGCCAGTGAAAGGTGCCACCCAACTACCCGTTTCTGCATCAATACCAGCACCAATCAAGTCGATCTCGCTTCGCCGAAGCCAAACAGCCCAGAATGCCCTTTTAGCCAAGTCTTCATAGCGACCATCACCTGTCAAGCGACTCAGAGTTGTGAATTCCAAAACAAGACTTCCTGCGCCGGCGCTACAAGTCTCGGTGACCTCTGGTCTAGTTTGGGACCTCGTTGTATATTTCTTTCGGTCATGAGTTCTCTGTCCAGGATGTTCCTTGCTCAGGGGTGAGTTCTCATAGAATGTAACACCATGGCGAAGGTTCACTCGAGGATATGGAAGCCCTGTCGGGGTATAGAAAGCTGGGAGTAGACGATCCGCAAGGTCGCGAGCAAGTCGAAGCAATTGTCCATTATATATAAAACCATTTGACCAGACGATCCCTTTTGAATGCTTGCATGAGCAATTGCTCTTATCCCAAGCCTTCGCAAATTCAGTAGCCTCGACGGACGGGTTGTAACCTCGAATCGGTAAGTCGCCGACTGCGAAGAGATGTGCACTGAGCAAGCCGCCTATATAAAAATAATCTTAGCGATGAGGCGCAATTAGATGGGAATCGCAATTTCAACATACCCAGCCCTCGTATAACCGTCTCAAAAACCTGCACTTTGCTATCCAAGTCGAACGCTCGCGCTCTTTCTCCCTGACCCTCAGGACCCTGACTCCCATCACCATACAATCGCACAATCTCTTGTACACCATTCTCAAAATGCGTCCATGCGTGCGACCCCGTATCATTACTCGATGCCAATATTCCAAGCGTGGATAGACTATCAATCAGAGTCAACGAATAGTTACCAAGCACGTCATTGAGTTCGATTTTCTCGGGATGATCACGATCGCGCATGAGGGGCCCACATGTTAAAGGGCGCAATTCATCTTCCGGAAACGCGTATTCAATGTAATTGTCGTAGCCATGGTAGAACATCTGCTCGGTTTGTAATCTACATCGTTCAGTGACCTTAGCGAATGCCTGCTGCTATCGGCGAGTGTGGGATGAACTTGACATACCTCAAATCGCGTATTTCATAGTCTTTCATCGCCTGCACCTGAACCGGCCAGAGTGCCAGCAGCAACAGACTCCATCTTAAGCATAAGGAAGACAGGCCCGTTATATTCGGGCACTGGCATCGCGTGCGCATTGCCAGCGACAGGATATGTGAATCATTGGCTGATCTGTATGTTTTCCAGAACGTCCAAAGCCATCGGAGGCTGAGAAGAGATATATAGACTGATGAGGGGTCATCCAAACCACACACGCAGGATGCTGAATGCAGACTACGAAGTGTAGTTGCATTCGTGGTCTCTTACTTCGATTTCCGGCCAAATTAATGCGTCTTGGCGCGCCGATAAGATAAGCTGGTGAGGCATCACGTGTGCCATAAACCCTGTAGAAAAAAAATAACACCTGAATGCCATGTCATACACGACTTTAGAGCCTGACATTTGCTACAGACTTGTATCAGATACTTGTGGTCATTCTGGTGGTACCAATGTTTCTGACTATTGCTGGGTGCTGCATTGACGTGTAATACATTCATCCCACGCTTATATGGCCCTTGTAATCCCCTGAAATCCCTTCTTTTCTTTGAGCAGCGTTTGAAACCTGATTTGAATATGAGTAAGGAGCTTATGTTACTTGTCGGTGGTCCTCTAGAACAGCGATACGAACTCTGGTATAACTGTGACAAGATCGTTGATTGTAGGTGTACATCAATACATTTGAGTACAAAGTCTTGGCCACTCCAGAAAAGTAAATGACAATTCGAAGCAATGAAATATGGACGTAAAGCAAAAACAAAGCAAACAAAGACAGAAGATTTAGAGACGTATATGATGTCTCCATATCTCACGGGTCACGCCATCCACAAGGAATGAAGCGAGCATTCGGACCAGAAGAGTAGTACTTAATAATTCTGATGACTCAAGACTACTCCACGAACACTAGACGAGGACTGCAAAAAGTCGCCAGCATGGGTTTTGACTTCGGAATCTGGCCGTGTCACGAATTCTTCCGGAGGTACTCGCAACTTGTACTCATAAACGGATACCTTGTCATTTTTGGCTTGACTGTCACCCTGAGCACTTTTAGGTCCGTTCATGGACGTCATTAGTGGTTCCTTTCGATCACTTGAATCTGTAGCGCCGGATCGAGTGAAGGTTGAGGCTGTGTTTGAAAGACTATGGAAATGACTATCGGTGATTTCTGTGTATTCCAACATCATGTTCTGGCTGGAACTGAAGGGCTCGGGTCTCGGGTCATCAGCGATGAAGTCGACTGAGCCATACGTGCTGGGAAAAGGCACCGACGTAGATATTGGTCTGGCACTGGTCGAGTTTAAAACTCGTGACCCATATAAACACGTACTCCCAGTCTCTTCTCCTGTTCCTGTCATGAAAGGGAGTTCGCTGGCTGTCCCGTCGAGATTCTTAGGATACGATTGTGTGTTTTCACCATTCATTGATGACGAACCATTAGTCTTTGGCACGGGCAGAACGCGATTTGTAGAGAGATCTTCAGAGGACAAAAGATTCCCAGTTGACAAGAAAGATGGGACATCAGTAGCTATGACACGGTCAATAGGCACTCTTGGCAATGTCGAAGGTGGTTGTTGGGTCTTACCGTATAATATTGTGCTTGGGGTCCGTTCCAAGTCAGTCATTGCCGCTGCTGACACAGAGCTCCATTCTCGGCTGCCCAAAGAACCGTAGTACTCAGCCATAGTACCGGGAATGCTCGGATGCATGTTATATGGCATACCGGACTCGTCGATGAATCCATTCCCGAATGGTGGCTCTCTCTGCATTGAGCTGACTCGTCCGTAGGTACTCAAATCTGATAAAGAATGCGACTTAAGATAAGACATGTTGTACGTAGAGGGTAACAAATTTGAAGGGTCGCCATATGGCTGAAACATGCCACTGATTGAGTCTACGCTAGCTGAGGTTACGAGTGACCCCATTGCTTGATAATGGACCGCTAGGGCACTTCCTGGTGTTGGTAGCAGTTGAGTTGTGTCCGGCTAACCGAGGATATAAGCACAAACCGGGGATATAGGACAAAGGAACGCTAGAAGAGAATGACATACCCTTAAGAACTGACAGTCAAGAGTATTGGCGATTTTGCAGTTGGTGCATGCCGCACCGTCTGAAGTCTCGCCACTACATTTGATTTTTCTCCTTCGACAGCGGACACACTTCTTCAATTAGACAGCATTCTTGTATCGTAGGCAAAATACTGAGTGAAAGACTATACCGCCAACTGTATTCGACGCCGGGCGTGAGTTCGAGTCTTACTCTCTGGATCTGAGGTAGAGGTCGAGTGCCTCGCAGAGTTTGTTCGTGAAGTGTCTCGCTTCATACCGCGCTCTTTCAACGTAAGTGTAGAGCCAGAAGTTTGTGGCGTGACAAAGTGAACCCGATCTTTCACGGAGGTAGAGCCATGGTTCATCTTGACAGGCTTTCTTTGAAGATGGTCGATGCAGTAGTGATATTGAAATATCATAAAAGGACAACACAGTCTTGCTCAAGGGATATGCTTCCGTGGTGGAATTTATAGATGTAGATAGTACATAATAAGACTGTAAAACACCCTTATGATCTGCATTGATCCCAGTAATCAAAATGATGCCTGGAACAGTCCTTGGTATATCTTTAGGTCTTGTTCACTCGATTGTACATCCGAGGGATCAGCACCGGTGCACGACAATAAGAACCGTCCGTCATTTCATTGCTAGCGCGTTATTTTATTTTATTTTATTTTTGGTTCTTTCGTGTGAGATATGGAAAACTCGTCTTTGAATGTTGGAAAAAGGTGTGGCTTGTCGTAGTGAAGTAGGACTGACATGCCCAGGTTTGAAGCATGGCCATCTCTGGAGTATGCGTACTTGCAAGATTGGTTGACTACCTAGACGGCCAAACCATTTGGACCAAGCTTGGAATATCAGCCTACAACCACAAAATGACGCTCGTGTCACAGACTAAAGTCGCACTACTATGAAGGATAAGCCGGTTCTGAAATGTTTCTTTTTCCTGCTTTCACAAAGAAGACTTTATCAGCGCGCAATAGCATGCACGTATGGGTAAAGCATGGCGGAGCCAGAAGGGCATCTTGAGTAGCCTCCAGAATGGGCCACCATGCTGTGTCAGACGATTACCATAATCCCTGAGATGAGAAAACCTTGCCGCGATGCCATGATGACATTTCATTGTCCAAATGGGTCTCTAAGCGTTGAGACGTGGGCGGCAAAAGCAACGGACAACCAAAAAGCAGCGAATCACTGATATTGTTTCCTCTAATCACAATGTACGGATGGTATACATTCTGTACGAGGCTGCAAGTCAATCAAACGAGTCGGAGGCCGGAAAGAAAGATGATTGGAAGTCTGGGGCCAGCAAGTGCTGTATGTTCTAGGTACCATCCCCCAAGGATCGCCATTTTCATGATAGGAGCTATGTCCCCAAGGTGACCTGTGCTGAGTCTCAATTCTCGTGTCTGTAAATCTCAGAAGTTGTAATCCACTTTGCAAAAAAGAAAGAGCGCCGAGAAGCAGGCTGCAGACGAAGTTGTAGCCCTATCTGGTATACGGGCACTTTTTCACAATTATGTACCCCGAACCAAGCATCATGGTTTGGCCGATCGGCATATTTTTTCTGTAGGGATATCCCATGCAAGGAACCATCATTTGAAATCTCGTTTCAACTTAGAATCGTCGGACTGCTGGTTTTGGGACTGGGATTCCTCCACGTTCATCGTCCACGAGTGCTTATCTCCACCGAATATGTGGATTCCATCTTGTCACGTAGACCGATCCCTTGCAGCCAAAAGAATCGAATAAGTCGATGGTAGTAGATAAAATATCCGTCCAATGACAAAAAATGCTTTTTGGTTGGGCCGAATTCCGGTTACATAGATCTAACGGCCAACATCCGGGCGGCAATTGATCGTTGTTTGTGGAATTCTGGAACTTTCCATATATTGGCGTTCTTCTTGGAAATACGTTGCTGTCCCTGCATCCGACAAGAGTTCTTGTTGATCAAGACGATTGAATGTGAGTTCGGAGCTACTGCTAGAAGGAGACACTGCTGATGCCAAGTCCCATTGGGAACGTGACTGAAGCCTTTCCCTAGAAACAACGCTATACCGAGTCTGGCCTGTGCGATTAGGTCGATCTGCAAGAGGAACCGCAAGGAGAAACATCCACCGTACAGTGAGTGAGTAGTAGATCTCTTGGTTCAACACCGAGCATGAATCATGGCCACGCTCTGTGATTCGCGAAGGTAGATTATCAAACGCGCCATAACTGTGCGATGCTGTCCGGATCTCTCTTTGGCTGTGTTCCTTCCCCGAGTCCACCGGGGTGCAACGCGAATTTGCAGTGCAGACCAGACCACTCGCAAAAGAGTCGATGCTTGAGTTGTATTTGCTGAGCCCCACCTGTGTAGCCATGGGCATTGTTCTGAAAGGGAACACTCGGCCGAAGTCATCTGTAGCCATGATCAACGTCAACCCCCGGTTCCCGCTGAAATAATCATTGGCAGTCTTATAGATCACAAATCCTCAACATTCATCCGGATCATAGCTCCCAATTGAATTCACACCCTTCCTAGAATGTTGGCCAAATATGACAAGCATCATTTGACAAGGGTCTCCCCTCCGCGATGAGGCGGTTCTTTTGGTTGGGGAGGAAAAGCCGCCGTGGGCGGGCAGTGCTGTTGCTGGGCTGTGTAACATGAAGACATGCTAACACGGTATATACACCTTGAGAGCATTGAGAATCTAGAGAAAGAGCAACAACCCAGTTTGGTGAGATGTTGGGCTGCGTGTCAGATTTTGAATAATAGCTGGAAGGGTGATGCAAGCAATGAAGGGAGTTCTCCAATGTGGAAAGAGCTCGGCCGGTTGACGCCTGTTAAATCAGGCTGCCAAGGCCCGGAAGCTGCGCGCGGAAGTCAAGCTCCTGCATGGATCGACCATCAAACCATCCGTCAACTGATCAATCTTTTCTGTACTTCCAACCACACCCCCCAGACCTAAAAATATCGCTCTCAAACAGCACGACAGCATAAGCGCGAAATAAAGTCCGATCTTAGCAACAAGGCAATCTCCTAGGAACCACTGACCGCCTCGTTCATCCTTCCCCGAGTCTGCTGCTGCTCGTCGTTGCGCCACGCTCCAGAGTATGCCACATTATGAGTGTGTTACTTGAGACGTCTCTTGGCGACTTGGTCATTGACCTGCTAGTCGATGCCGCCCCGAAAGCCTGCGAAAAGTGAGTTTTGAAGTCCTCTCCTATCTTGTGTCATTCGATTTTCCAATCGCTTGCCGCGCTTCCTCAGTTGGCGGTTGGAACTTTCGTCCGGCGCATGAAAAAAAATCAAGTCGAGTGGCTGAACATGAACTAAGATCTTCCCTCTGCCTGTTAGCTTCCTGAAGCTATGCAAAGTCAAGTACTATAACTTTTCTCCGGTGCACAGCGTGCAAAAGAATTTCACCTTCCAAAGCGGTGACCCAATAGGTCCCGGTTCGGCCGATAGCGATGGCGGATCTTCGATATGGGGGTTGTTGAAGGGACCTACACACAAGACATTCGCCATTGACGTACCGACCAAATTAAAACATACAGAACGAGGCACCGTGAGCATGGCAACTGTACCGTCGCCAAAAGACCCTGACGAACGCTTGGCTGGAAGCCAGTTCATCATAACGTTAGGTGACAACCTCGATTACCTAGATGGCAAAGCAGCAATATTTGGCAAGGTTGTTGAAGGATTCGACGTCTTGGAAAAGATAAATGAAGCTTTTATTGATGACAACGGGCGACCCTTGAAGGACATTCGAATCCGACACACAGTCATCCTAGACGACCCTTACGATGATCCACCTGGCTTGGAAGTCCCGCCAGAAAGCCCCCTTCCTTCAAAGGCTCAATTGGCTACAGTGAGAATCGCTGACGATGAAGAACTGGACGAGAACATGGACGAAGAAGCTATGGAGCAGCTCCGCCGGGAGCGTGAAGCTCGGGCTCAGGCGTTGACTTTGGAGATGGTAGGTGATCTACCATTTGCCGACGTCAAGCCGCCGGAGAACGTGCTTTTCGTCTGCAAGTTGAACCCAGTTACACAAGGTAACAAAGACCCCCAAAAAAAGGGAAATCTCACGTTGTTGATGCGGCTAATTATGCAAATAGATGAGGATCTCAATCTTATATTTAGCCGATTCGGTACCATACTTTCTTGTGAAGTAATTCGAGATAAAAAAACAGGAGATAGCTTGCAGTACGCCTTCATTGAGTTTGAAAACCAAAAAGACTGCGAGCAGGCCTACTTCAAGATGGAAGGCGTCTTGATTGATGATCACCGCATACATGTGGATTTCTCTCAAAGTGTATGTGCCGTCATCTGACGCTTTCGGGAGAATTATTACTAACTATTATGGCGAACGTAGGTGTCCAAGTTGTCAGATACATGGCGCCAAGCTACTGTTCAAAAGCGGCAAGGAGGAGGATTTGGTGGCATATCAAGTCTTGAACGGAAACGCCAGTATCGCACAGCTGAAGACCGCGGTCGTACTGACCGGTACGGCATGGTTTTTGATAAAGACGAGATGCGCCGCCCACCAGCAGATCGGAGTCAGAAGCCCTCACGGCCACGATCATACAGTCGCAGCCGAAGTCCTGACCGAAGAGCTCCTTCGAGACGTTACGATGACCAACGGCGTGATGACCGCCTGAAAGATGGGATACGGAATCGAGATCATGATCGAGATCGTAATCGTGGCCGAGGGAGATATTCCCCCGACAGAAGAGACTATGATAGGCGACGATAAGAAGCTGATGATCTTTAATGTTCGAACGATTCAAAAGTGAGAAATATGCAGATAGCTTTATCGATAATGCAGGCACGACTTCTCCCTACTTTGTCGCTGGTGTGTACTTTCGCTTGATATGACTTAGTTGGGACATTTGGCGAAAGCCCAATGCTACATTACCCCGAGCCTTGAACTTCTGAAGAATGTCAGCCCCTATTTTTGTACCAAAGTCTGCGGACATGACCTTAAGCTGATTCTCAGCAATGCTGCCAATATCTCAGCTCATTGCCCACACGAGGTACTATGAGTAGAGGAAGAAACGATCCACCTCCAGCTGTGGCAGCGAATAATGGCTGTGCAGGGTCTTGTTTCGAGACTAGTGACCAGGCGAGATGGCTAGTGCATACTAATTATAGGCACTAGACACTAAATAGCGTTAGTCTTGTCTTGATTCTTTTTGCCCCTCTCCAAAGAGGGAGAGTCTGAGCTCAGGAAGAGCAATCTTTGAAAGGAGAAAGAGAGACAAGATGACACGACGGTATGTCATGAGACAAGTGGGGGGCATGTGTACTATATGGTATTCGTTTATTGTGTTTTTGGTACCGTAGAGTCACGTTGTGACATGTCAGGGAATTCTGAAACAGCAGCGATGATGATGACATTAACTACTGCTTTGTAAAGTAAATACACGTCAGTACGGAAGTAAACAACATACGTAACAGGTGCTCGGGTACCCCGTGAATACCGAAAGACGGAGAGCTAGCCAAGCTTCTAGGTGCCAGGCGGTGTACATAACATATAAGTTATGGGCTGTGTTGATCTGAAACATTCGTTACCATGTATTACCTATAGCGTACTGGTACCAACAGCCAGGACCCTCCTTCGTAGCTTCCTCTGTTACGTATTTACGTACCTGCTTTCGTTCTCAAAACACACCCCCATTCTTCCTTCTTGTTATTCTTCAGTCTTAATATCAAACATCCCTACAAAAAAAAAAACTTCGCATTGCTTTCCAACCTGCTTTGCTTCGAGAACAACCACTTACTTTGAATCTGCAATTGAACGAATACACAATGGCTTCCGTTGTTCAAAATATCATCGACAAGATCCAGGGTAAAAGCGAGGAAACCCCCCGCGAACCCTCCGCCGAGGAGCTCCAACCGCTTCGAGAAAAGTACGAGACTGCCAACCAAGGGCATGTTTTCAAATTTTATGATGACCTCAAATTAGCTGAAAAGGCTCAGCTCTTCCAACAACTCTCGACTTTCGACCCCAAACGCATCAATGAGCTCGCCGAGATCGCTCTTCATCCCCCCCAGACGTCCTCTGACGGCCCTGCCAAGCTCGAACCCTTGCCGACATCCGCCACAGCTTCAATGCTAGACTCGGATCAGAAGGATCTTGAGAGATATTACAATGAGGGTTTGAGATTGGTTTCAGAGAACAAGGTTGCTGTGGTGCTCATGGCTGGTGGACAGGGTACCCGCCTCGGTAGCTCTGCTCCCAAAGGATGCTTCGATATCGGTCTCCCAAGCCACAAATCATTGTTTCAGCTTCAAGCGGAGCGAATTGCGAAGATTCAGAGTTTGGCTGAGAAGACACATAACAAGAAGGCTGTCGTGCCGTGGTATGTTATGACCAGCGGTCCGACAAATAAGCCTACCGAAGAATTCTTCCAACAACACAACTACTTTGGTCTGGACAAAGCCAATGTCAAGTTCTTCCAACAGGGCGTCTTGCCCTGTATCTCAAATGACGGGAAAATTCTGTTAGAGAGCAAAGCTAGGGTATGTCACCACAGTCTTTTCTAGTCAATTGCTCTTCTTACTGACTGTGCGTACAGGTCGCCGTTGCACCGGACGGTAACGGTGGTATTTACCAAGCACTCATTACATCTGGCGTGCGAGAGGATATGCGAAAGAGGGGCGTTGAGCACGTTCACACCTACTGTGTCGATAACTGCCTCGCCAAGGTTGCCGATCCCGTGTTCATTGGCTTTGCAGCCACCAAGGACGTCGACATCGCCACTAAGGTCGTCCGGAAACGCAATGCCACCGAGTCTGTCGGATTGATTCTGCAGAAGAACGGCAAGCCTGACGTTGTGGAGTACTCTGAGATCGACAAGGAAACAGCAGAAGCTAAGGACCCTGAACACCCCGAAATGCTCAAATTTCGTGCTGCCAACATTGTCAACCACTACTACTCATTCCGATTTCTGGAGGCCATTGAATCTTGGGCTCACAAGCTTCCTCACCACGTTGCACGCAAGAAGATTCCTTGCGTTGACCTAGAGAGTGGAGACTCCATGAAGCCTGAGAAGCCCAACGGCATCAAACTGGAACAATTCGTCTTTGACGTGTTCCCGTTGACCCCACTTGAGAAATTTGCCTGCATTGAAGTCCGTCGTGAGGACGAGTTCTCTCCGCTCAAGAATGCACGAGGCACGGGACAGGACGACCCAGATACCAGCAAGCAGGACATCATGCTTCAAGGCAAGCGATGGGTCGAACAAGCTGGAGCTGTCGTCGTCACCGAGGGTGACAACGCCGGCGTTGAGGTGTCACCTCTTATCAGCTATGTAAGTGTTCATGCTTTGCTTTTGGAGTGTACGTAGACTAACATATGATGATTATAGAGCGGCGAGGGATTGAGTTTCGTCAAATCGAAAGAGATCCGAGCACCAGCAGTGATTGAAAAGGAGGGCGACGCATAAGCGTGTAAGCTTCAAAAGTGAATTATATTACATACATGGTCTGGGATAATATGACTTCTTGACAGGGCACGGGTGTTTTTATCTCTTTTTTCTTCTCTTTTCCAAAGAAAGATAATCTTTTCAAATAACAAATAAAATTGTTAACTTACCTTATGGAGTTGTTTGAATTCTCAGGAATAGAGACTCCCTTACCCATAGAGAAGGCCAAGCTAAGGGCTGAGCCCCATAATTCTGGCTAAGAACAAAACAGTCCAAGCGTCATGCCACTCTAATTCCGGGGATTTTCTTACACTTTACGCAATATGGAAAGGTGTGGAAAACTAAATTTTTTTTATTTTTCTTCGTTTCTTCACCAGCGTGTGATCTACCCTATCTGTTTGTGATATTGTTTCCTGGCTACATTGTATTCCATTTTAATTGAGCATTCCCTGGTCAACTCGGAAAAAAAAAAAAAGGAAAAAAACCAGCCACCCAAACACTTTTCTTTCCTGGTGGGCCTCGAATCTGTCTTGAGGTTGTTGTGAGTTGCTTGTGTGTTGGGGTAACGATTTGACTGTTGTGTGAGCTCCCTCATTTTCCTTGCTTCTTCTTGGCCTTGTGATTTGTACTAGACTGTCGCCAATGGCCGTACATACATTTCTATCTAGTCAGATATATGTATGCTTATTGGCTGTGGTCTTTTGATACAATTCCATTGTTGTTCTTATTGGTCACATAACTGATCGTCAAACAGATCTGTTAGATTGAGCTAAGGTGAGTTCAAATGACTATATGCTTGCTTCTCTGTATACTGCACGCAATCTTTATCTTGGAAGTTGGGGTGATTTGGGCGGGAAAAGGATGCGCGGTAAACGGAGCGAAGGAGGGAAAAAGCGATTCTTCTTATGTACACTTTTCGACCCCGCCATACCGATCAACTCCAGCTTTGCAATTCGTCAATTCGTCCGTTCGCGAAGATATCGACGACAACGACAGCAACAACAACAACAACAACAACAACAACAACAACAACATGGACATCTTGTCCCGCTGAGATCGTTCAGAGATAGCCAACGTGGTGACCAGATCGCACCTTCCTTCAATGGCAGCTGCCTCGCGAGTACGGGCTGGAGCGGTCAACGTCAAGAAATCAGCATTTGAAAGATATATTTCGGGTTCTCCCGCTCGTTCTGCGACATCGTCTCGCCAGTCTCGCCGATTGTCGTTCTGATATCCTTCATTTCTTGAAGCTAGCTCTTCAATCTTCATTTCGAATATTTTCTTTTTTTCTCCTTTGTTTTGTTTTTGGAACAAAAATATATAAATGGATTTGGCGAAGAGCGGAGCTGATTCATACGGATAGGAGTCTCGTCGCACGTCAAGATGTTGCTGTCCCGTCGTGCCTGTTACAAGTGTGGCAATATCGGCCATTACGCTGGTTCGTCAAACTCCTTGCTGTCTCATCGATTGGAATGCTGCTCGTCGATTTGCGCGTTCGACGGAAGCATTACGACTAACTAGAATAGAGGTGTGCTCGTCTGCCGAACGTCTCTGCTATAACTGTATGTTTTGTGTCCGAGGATACTGTTCTGCTCGGGGACCTCAGCTGATTATCTTGAAATCTTTTTAGGCAAGCAACCTGGTACGCGCGCATGTTGATCCTAAACCAACTGGATACACCATTGCACCCAGACTAACACTCTGCTTTTCACAGGTCACGAATCCAATGCCTGCCCACGACCTCGTACCACCGAAAGTGAGTAGAATGCTTAGTCGTTCTGATCAATCGATTTATTCTGACGATGTACAGCTAAGCAGTGCTACCACTGCCAA
This sequence comes from Talaromyces sp. PB3603, assembly GCA_023625915.1. Taxonomy (NCBI): domain Eukaryota; kingdom Fungi; phylum Ascomycota; class Eurotiomycetes; order Eurotiales; family Trichocomaceae; genus Talaromyces; species Talaromyces sp. PB3603. The sequence goes on along the minus strand of JAMAFY010000012.1, from coordinate 907,459 downwards.
GGGTTAGGCCATGTCCAGGCTGACTGCCCTACTCTGCGCTTGAATGGCGGTGCCAACGGCGGCCGCTGCTACAGCTGCGGTCAATCCGGTCATTTGGCTGTAAGTATTGACTCTCAAATCGAAAAACGCGCATTCATTAAAGCATACTGTATAGCGCAACTGCCCCACTCCCAACACCCAGCCTGGAGCTGGTCGTGGCAGCGGTGCTCCTCGTGGAAATCTTGGTGGATCATTCCGCGGTGGATTTGGAGGATACCCTAGAGCTGCTACCTGCTATAAGTGCGGTGGTCCTAATCACTTTGCCCGTGATTGCCAGGCTCAGGCCATGAAGTGCTATGCCTGTGGCAAGTTGGTGGGTTTCCATCATCATCCGATGAGGTATGAAATTATATTCTGACTAGTTTCAGGGTCACATTTCTCGCGATTGCACTGCACCCAACGGAGGTCCATTGAGCTCTGCTGGAAAGGTGTGCTACAAGTGCTCTCAGGCCGGCCATATCTCTCGCGATTGCCCTACCAACGAGAACAAACCCCAAACCTCTACCGACAAGACTACCGCCGCTGCCGCCGCTACAACCGCTTCCGCCGCTACAACCGCTGCCGTAACAACTGATGCTGCCGCCGCTACTTCTCCGGCTGTAGCCCCAGCTGCTACCTCCTCAGTCATCGAAAGCTCCGGGGACGTTGTTGCTGCAGCTCTTCCAGCTACTTCTACAACTGCCGCCGCTGCTTAAGACCGATCCTTGACCTCGCATTCGAGACCCGACTTCTCCATATTCTTCCCCTCGTATCAAGTTTACCGGCACCAAGTTTCTACTTCAATTTCCATATCTAATATCGTTTAAACCCTACATCATTATTTCTCATTGTCTTTCGGAACTTCACGAGTTCGTTTCGTTCAACGTACCTACTTCCCGATTGGAGCGCTTCTGGAGATTCGATATCCCCTTCATAACGTCTTACGGCCTTTGACAGAACCCTGCACGAAACTAGGATCATGTTGCATTTGGGATCGGACCGGGCCAGAGTTTTTCTCTGATAATTTGGCGTCTATTGGATAATCAACGGTTTTATTTTTTTTTTCTTTCTTTTTTCTCTTTCTTTCTAGCGACAAAGACGAGCAAATCAGCACTAGAAGGGAGGCACAGGAAAAGAGATAAAGAAAAGGAGGAGAGTATGATAGCGAGGAATTGAGAGGATGCTACATTGATATCTCTTCTGGATTGCGGTGATCCGACTTTGAGTGATTGGGTTGTATGTGCGTGTGAACTGATTGACGAGGGTGGCTGAAGTATGTTGGATGGAGTGGCTGATGCGATTGTTGTTGGTTGGAAAGTTGAACTATCTATTCGAGGATCTATTAGCAAGTCTCCCGATAATATGAAATGATTTGGAACATTCTTACCAATGCTTCTTTTATCCAGTTTCGTCCTTGACTCTGACACGCAGCTTGGGGTTTCCCGGAAACAAAAAGCATGTGACTGCACTCATGGGCAGCCGACAAAAGAGGAAGGAGCCACCTGATCTTCTTATTCCTTTCCTCCTCTTCCATTTCTAGCTTTTCCCTCTCTCATCTCTTCTTTCATCTTTCTCTTTCATTATCCTCAAGTCACGCAGAGACGTACTTACTGTCTAAACCATCACTTCAATAGAAGGCGACTATCATCATGCCTGCCTCTGAAGTCAGCGACGACTCAGACCTCGATGTACCGATCGATACCTTCTCCTCATTATTGACATCATTTTAACCCTCACGCAGGACTTCATTATCGACATTGATAACATCGAGGCTCACGGTACACATTGGCATAGTCTCTTTTTCTGCAAACATTGATTGACTTGATATAGGCATTGGAGCAGCTGATGTCATCAAACTGAAAGCCCACGGCTATTTTACCGTCGCTGTATGTCTCCTTTTTGTCGTCGACGCGTCATGCTGAATTTATGCTTTTTGCAGTCTGTGCATGGTGCGACTCGTAGGACCTTGCTCAAGATCAAGGGGTTCAGTGAGATCAAGGTTGAGAAGATCAAGGAGGCTATTCAGAAATGCTTGGTATAGATTCATCCTACTCTTTGAAGCTGTTGAAAATGGCTGTTAACTATAATGCCAGCCAACAGCGAATGGTTTTATCACCGCCATGGAACTTTGTCATCAACGAAAGAAAGTTTTCAAGATCTCGACTGGCAGCAAGCAGTTCGATAGTATCTTGGGAGGGTGAATAGATCTGCAAGAGTAGATACTGTGCGGCGGCAGCTAACCGACGACAGTGGTTTTCAAAGCTCGAGCATTAGCGAAGTGTACGGCGAGTTTCGTTGCGGCAAAACCCAGCTTTCCCACACAATGTCAGTCGTCGCGCAACTACCCAAAGAAATGGGCGGCGGAGAAGGAAAAGTCGCCTATATTGACACCGAGGGAACTTTCAGGCCTGACCGTATAGCGCAGATTGCTGAACGCTATGGTCTCGATGCCGAGTCCACGCAGGAAAATATCTCTTATGCTCGTGCCTTGAACAGTGAGCATCAACTTGAGTTACTGAATACTATATCGAAAGAGTTTGCAGGAGGTCAATATAGGCTTCTGGTCATTGACAGCATCATGAACTGTTTTCGGGTTGACTTTTCGGGTCGCGGGGAGCTTGCGGAACGGCAGCAGAAGCTCAATCAGTTTCTCATTAGGCTGTCTCATTTGGCCGAAGGTACGTTGATTGAACCCAGTAGTTCCACTCAAATGCTAATTGAAGGATTTAGAGTTCAATGTCTGCGTCTTGATGGTAGGTCAAAAAAACTTTCGATGCCTTCTTCATCTCACAGTCCACTTACGCATACAGACGAACCAAGTACAAAGCGATCCCGGGGCCAATGCCCTCTTTGCAGGAGCGGATGGTCGCAAGCCTGTGGGTGGTCATGTTCTCGCTCATGCTTCTGCAACACGAGTCCTACTTCGCAAAGGTCGTGGTGACGAGCGAGTCGCGAAAATCCAGGATTCACCGGGTAGATTCCTTTCTTCCAAGTAACTCGTCATTAAGGGCAGGACTAATGGTGTTTTAGATTGCCCCGAGCGTGAGGCGACATATATCATCACCAATGGCGGTATCAACGATCCAGATAAGGTCTAATGAGACAAAACGGAAGATTTCTGCTTGATTCATTGCTGGAACGATATGAAAAGGAACCCCAATGCTAATCTACGATCGATCTCGGTTATTTGATTTTCTGAAGTGATGGCTTATGTATCTCGCGCAATCAACGCATATCAACCATGAAGATGAAGTATGTCAGGCATAATATTGAGCAAGTGAATTGATGATGCACAATTTCTCATATTCATGAGCAATGCCGATTAGGATCTCCACCATTACTATGCTCATGCGAGGACTTCGGGGTAAGATGTGTGTAAGAGCCGGAAAGTCTCTCGAGCCTGCATTCAGAATGCTTATCCGATGCATCGTCAACTGACTGACTACGTCTTTGTATAGATGAGGTTTCTGATTCGTAAATTCGACATCACTGGAATCGTAGTTCCAGTTCACTACTTCAAAGCTTATCTAGATACAGATAGGTTGTCGGATACATGACAATACATGACAATCTAGCTATGTGTGATGCCCTGCAGCTTTTTCGACGGTGAATACTTTCTTCCTTCATGTATGTAGACTGGCCCGATCTAATATCTCACTCAGATGCGATAATTAAAAGTATGCTTTCATCCTCGTATCGATAGCTGAGTTTCTCTCTAACCAGTCTCCGAATCAAACCCCAAAGCAGAAGGCGACGTGGCCATAAATTTTCGATCGCAATACAGCTCAACCGACAAGTTGACTGGACACCGCAGGTCCCTTTTTCGATGAAATGGTTCAGTCACCAGTCTATACATTGGAGATATGAAGTATGATTGTGGCGCAATTGATAGAGCTGGTTAGGTACTGTGGGACTATTGAGGTATCCGATATACTGGGAAGAAATGACAAAATGAGAGATCGTTTGCAGAGGGATGAGTCTGTTGAAAGCTGGACAGGAGAACGTGTCGTCGACGGCGTTCATGGAGTTAACGGATACGAAGAATCCGAAATTTCTGGTATATCTACTATGTATACTTGCGATGAGTTGAAAAGCACTTTTGTAGTCGACATCTATTTTCTTTCACCAGTATACAGTATGAGTTCCAAAAACGAAAAGTACTGCGTTGCTATCATGCTACTATGCACAGACAGATATGCGTTTGCACTGCGATTTAGGGTTATGAGGATTATGGCTCATGTGCCCGGGTAAACCTGCCATTTTAAAGCGTTACCCACCTCGGCAGAAATTCCGCGCCAAATAAATTATTTTCAAAAGCTGCTCTCACTGCACCGCATAGAAGAGTAAAGCAAACAACTCCTCGAGCTGCCTCATCGCCCATCATGCCGAAGAAGTCCTCGGAATCAGCCACAGAGATAGCAGGCTACTCGATTCTGCCGATAAAGTTTCCTCCGGTACTACCTTCATTGCCAGAACCGGCTACGCATTATGTCTACTTGCGACCACATGAACCTCGTATCCCAGACCCAGACGCGGCGCGGTCATTATTCCTCGTGAATGTGCCTATAGATACGACGGAGTTACATCTGCGGCATTTATTTTCCAGTCAATTATCAGCGGGGCGCGTTGAGAGGGTTCATTTCGAAGGCGTATTCCGATCACATACTACTGCTACCTCCGCCGTGACTGTATCAGATACTCCAGACGCACAACAAGGCAAGAAACGCAAACGACAAGATGTCGTAACCTCACAAGAGTTGGAGACACAATTACGAGCTGCGGGGTTCCCGTCAGCGTGGGATCGGGAGTTACATTCCAGCGGGTCGCATGCGATTGTCACTTTTATCGACCGGCCGGCCATGGAAGCTAGCCTCAAGGCAGTACGGAAATACGCATCAAAGGGGAAAAATAAGACCCAGATCATCTGGGGGGAGGGAATTGAGGACAGACTGGCCGCGCTGGGGCCGACTCGATACCGAAAACATGCCACCAAGTTACGTTATCCGCCTGCCGACGAGTTGTTGAGTACTGTAAATCAATACATGTCTCTATACACCCAATGGGAAGAGACTCGTGCCGCGGAAGCAGCACGTCGCGCCGCAGAGCCGGATGAGGATGGTTTCATTACCGTGACGAGAGGACCGCGGTTCACGGATGTTGCGCGCGAGGACGAAGTGCGAGAGCTCGTTGAGAAGCAGCGGAAGAGAGAGGAAGGGTTGGGCGACTTTTATAGATTCCAGACGAGAGAGAAGAGGAAGGAAAGGCAGAATGAGTTGTTGAGGAGATTTGATGAGGATAAGAGGAAGATTGAGAAGTTGAAGATGAGTCGGGGGAGGATCATGGTATGCTCTCTCCCTCTATGATTATAATTCATCAAAGACTTGTACTGACCGTTTCTCTAGCCCGAGGGAATGTGATATCGATGGACATGAATCTTATGATTTGTGAAAAGACCAGCGTTGGTACCGGCGTTAATTTATTTCTTCTTCTACGTAATAGTACACTTTTGGGCCACCACGGATTGTCCATTCGTTAGACTTCTCGATTCAAGTTGTCCACATTCATCTCTAAACGTTCCACTAGTCTCTCAATCCCGCTTCGAGCGATCGGAACATCATCCGGGAGCTGGGCTAACCATTCTCTGGTAGCTTCAAGTATTCGTTGTGCACGAAGCAAACCAAAGATTACATCTTCTTTTGCCTGACCCATATCTCCCAGGCCAGTTACTGATTGGAACGTTTCTCCGGGACACAGTCGCTCTGCATCTTCCCGGGACGCATCGTACGCTTTCTCGTAAACAGCAAGTTTCTGTCTATCCAAGTGGAGCATTTTCGCATCGAGATCATTCACCTGTTGCCAATCTTCGTTGTCTTGCTCCGGTTCGGGCTCCTCCAGAAGGCGGGCCTCTGCGTCGGCAGTGCTGCCTTTCAGTTCCCGTACTCTTTCAAGCAGTGCCTGTAGCTCGTACACTGGCCACTTTCCTGGGATTATGCAATCCCCTAGCGGACACAAATCACTGGCTTTCCTTTCAGCTATGATGAGATCCTCCTCCATAATCTGGCGATCAAATTTCTTCTTCCAGATTCGAGACCGCAATTCCCACTCCCCCTCCTTGTTCTGGGAATGAGGTAGAAGTGCAATATCTGCTTGGATCCAGTCTGAATATCGCTTAATTGCTTCTTTCAATCTCTCTACCTCATTGAGCGGCCTATTCGCGAAATCCAGAGCCACGTTTCGACAGAAGCTTCTTGCCTGGCTGATTTGGAAAGCATCCGCATCGAAATTGTCTGGCCAGCCGTTCGCAGTATACAGGTCCCGCAATGGCATGTCGTTGTGATCCCACTCCATGTATGTATTGTCCCCTCCACCGGGAAGTATCTCGAGGTTGCGATACCACTGGACAATATCCTTCAAAACCTTGCCAGCTGATCGGGACGGGATGTGCTCAAAGCTGTTCCAATTTAATGACACGGCCTCCTTGGGCTCAACATCTTGCAGAGCCAAGTCGGTCGTTGACCAGCCCTCCTGATCAATAATCCAGATGAGATGCCGATGAGCATCATAGACAATCACGCTTCCATGATTTCCTAGCTGGCTCAGCGGCGTGTACCACGGACGCATATTGGGTCCGTTTTCATCCTCGAAATCTGGGTCTGACGGGCCTGCATAGAAAGGATCACGACCCTGTTCAATCTGCTCAGGATCTCGAAGATCCGTAAATGCGCCCTGTAGCAGGAAGTCGGTTTTGCCTGCAGCGTCGATGTCAACGTAAGGCAGGATGCTGTACAGATACCGGATGGAATGGTCAATGCCCAATTCCTCAAATTGAGGTTCCAGAGCTGCCAGGTTGTGCGGCCCTTTTACAACACTGGCTGAATCAAGGTATCGCATATCAACTAGAGTCTGGTAGATGTCCAACATGAGGTCTGCGACTTCGTGGAGTCGCGCCTTTTGTTGTTGCGAGATGGAGTCTGTGGCGGGTATGAGGGGTGACTGATTCAACACCCCATTGCGGTGTCCACTGACTGTCGACATCAGCAGCATCAGCAGCAGGGGGCTGACGATGAGGACAAACATCGCGGCTGCTGAAAGATCAAGCATTGATCTTGTTGTTGTTGTTGTTGTCGGTTAGACGTTCGATAGGCAGCACTTTCTAGCGTGTCCGCCACATCCGCCAACCTCCACTACGAAGAAGAAACTGAGTCATTGGTCGATTCTTTACAGGTGTGAGAGATCGCCCCTGAGAGTCTGAAGCCATTCTCAACATAGAGAGGCACAATCTATATCGAAGATAATGTATGTAGTCAAGTGTATAGTAACGCAACCATACAACGTCAACCATTACTACACTAGGAATTCCAGGGCGAAAAAATTCATCATGCCCGAAAGGCGCGACGATCCCGTCAAGGGCTTTCCTCGTCAAGCTCTGTGCGCTACTGTCCACCTGAGTATTCCTCTCTCATGGGACAGGCATCTTCAAAAATAGTAGATGCGTCTCGTGTCCTGCACATCGACTCTACAATTTGATGCCTAGGAGGAAGCGGTGCGAGAAATGTTCTTATACGCCTTGATTCGAGGGACTAGAAAGTCAGCACTTTATCAATGGAAGGTCTATCGGAAAGAAAGAATGAAAATTATCTCAGTCAAGATAGAGGGAAAGGAATTACATACCTTAGTTCTTCATTCCGGCCCAGATTAATCAAATGGTCAGCAACCTTATAGACAGCATTAGTACAAGCAAAATGTTCATCACCGAGCGCTTCCTACATGTAATGGTATATTCTCTCGTGGTATCCAGTGCTCTCAACTTTTGAGCCTTGCATGACGCAAGTTTATTACCAAGTATGTAAAAAAAAAGGATCTAGCTCAGACGGACTGCCTGCGGGGGTAATTCGGCAGCTCAACGTAGATTGCTCAATCTGAATCATACCGATATAAGCTATCGCAAGTTTTGACGCGTGAACGAATCCGATACATAGTAGTGTGAGTCACTACTCAAATAAGGATTCATTATGTTGCCTCTGGTTTGGTTAGACAGTGACATGCCTCTCTTTTAACCAGGGCTATTGCCTGGCGAAAGTGTTCCGGGACGAGCAGAGGACGAGACGGAGACTCGACTCTAGACGTGAAAGGACGGACTCATTCTCCTACAAGTGACCTACGATCTCCGTGCCACTGAGAGACAGTTGCAGGGCTCCTCAGACTGGATCGTAGGAAGGTAAATGGATGTATGCTGATCTGATGATGGGGTTGAAGTTGCTACCACCACAGCAACTTTACCCGACTCGATTGTGAGCCAATCAAATCGGCCATACACCCGGGAATAGAACATTTCTTTGATGTCATCCAGACTGCATTCAACGCATCCAACAGTAGTCATCCTCAGCCTCAATAAATACTTGGATTATCCATTAATCATACAGGTAACTTACTTACTACCGAATGACTCGTTCAGGTCGACTGGCCATGCATAATACTGATGTTTCTGGTAGCGTCTCTAAAAAGTCCGACCACGCAACTACACCACCTGTTCGGAAAGAGACCCGATCTGGGGATATCCTCGATTGTCCGATTATCAACAATGAGCAGCTCCTTCCAAGCAGTAGAAGGAGGAGGCTTCCTTCATCCCACCCTCCCATCTCCGGCTCCCTCTACAGCCACAAATGCCACCGCCACCAGTAACAGTACTGCAACTCCATCACATCTTCCGCGTCAACGAATGCACCCCCTCAAACCTGGCGGAGTTAAAGAGTCATCTTTAATTAACTATGTGGACGGCAAGATATTGCGCATCAATCGCCGACATGCGAAAAAATTCAGCAGCGTGATTGGTGATCAGAATGATGTCGATGGTAATGACCGGGACGAAGATGAAGCGCAGGCTCCAGGATATGAAAGTTTCAAAGAGGTAGTCAAAGACATTGAAGAAGTCATTGATGTTGTTTGGGTTAGTGGGACACGTGCGTCTTTCTACGACCTTCCTCTCGAGCTTTGATCGGGGCTAATGAAGGAAATAGCATCGATACAGATCCCCTACCTGATTTCCCTAGCAGGATTGGTGAACACATATCTTCCCGAATACCCCCATTTTCAACCAAAGCCGACGTTCCGTCTTCTCCAAAAGCTGGACATAATCTTCGCCAGTCTTTTGCTTGGCGAAGACGTCGAGTCTGGTGCACCCCTGAGCGGGTTTGAGTATACAAAGAATATTGTTAGCATGACTGAAAAAGTAAGAATCAAAAGCATTGCGGAGGCCAGCCGGATTGTGGTCGTGGAGATGAGGGAGAAGGATGTTGAGCATCAAGATGACGCGACTGATAGCGAAAACGAGTGGGCAGACGGAATGGATATAGATGAACGTGAATTCGATAGTAGTCATACGGGGCTATGGGAAATGGAGGCTGCGAGGGTCTATGAGCGGACGATTCAGCTATTAGGCGATGAATTGGGGAAGGGAGGTGAACTTGTAGTTTGATCAAACACACTTTTTGATATGACTGCATTGCAATACAGAGATGTAATTTTCCATACGGTACCATACAGCAAGCAAAATGAATGATGGATTGTTGAGCGGGGGTCATGTATGCTTTTCCATGGATAACGTCTGCTTAGCGTCTCCTCGTACGTATTCAAGAAGAATCAAGGTAAAAAAAAAAAAAAAAAAAAAAAAAAAAAATCAGTCAACTGGAACTTTTCTCTCTAGCAGGTGGATCGAATCGTTGCTTATGCACTTTTCGGCGACTCGCATCATGTGGTCAGGGCGTTTTTCTTCAGCTAGATATGATTCATCACAATGTGATGTTGTCCGAGCTTAATCAATCTATCTCGATCGTCCTCCAGCAAGTCAGCTTAAACTACAATTGTGAAGACTGCATGTTCCTTGCATTGTATGCGCTCGAGTCTCGAGGATGCATACTTGAGGGAGTGACACGATCCCAGAGATGAGCATCTCTCGACAAGGAAGTCGGTTCATCCTTGCAGATTCTTACATCATGGATGGGCCAATACTTTACGCACAATACGTCCTTTTTTGAATTACGCCGTTTTGCTTGTTCCCCAGGCAGCATGGCAGCTCAGATGTCGTGAACATACTGAGAATATGTTGGATTCCTGATATTCGTGTCCTAATGATTATATCCACATCTCAGTCTGTACATAGCTCTGGGCATACTCGACGTTCTTTTCTTTTTCCGTCTAACGCAGAACTGATCATTGTTTGCATTGAACCGGATCGGTAGTTACCAGTCTGTCGGATCACTAATTATTGATTACCCCCGTACGGATTTTCAATACCTGCCACATACCAGCTTCAGCACTAATACGTAGCAGTAAGGTCTTGCGCACTAAGTGACCTTAAAAACGGCCATAGTATCCAACGCTATGAGAGCAACTATACCCTACCAACCTTCACAATTGCAAGACTGAAGCCCCATCCCGCAAAACGGATTGATCCATTTTATGGTCAGGGTTTCGTCTTATAGATGGCTAATATGTGGCTATTATTACCGATATGGCTACCACCTCGGATCCAATGGTAGACTATTTATTAGGCGGGATTTGAATGACTCTTGATCTGTGTCGCTCACCGTCCACAATCAGATATACTGTTCAGTAGGTCATCTTAGCATAGTCGAAGTACCATAGATGAAAGTCGCCTCAGTGTCATCGACGATTCGACGTAGGTAGACCTGGCCACATACTAAGTACCAGGGCAGTTCTTCAGATGATGCGGAATAACCCCACGGCTTTCAGCGTCACCTTAAGACAAGGGCGTTCCGCATATGCAGCGATCATGACAGCTTGTCGATTGTACACATAACAACCCAGGCCGTTGCTTGTGTCCTGATGACTAGGATCTCTCGTCGGGCATACATCTTGCAAGTCCTTCAGAATCAGGCAAGCCTCCACGAAAGATACGCACTGTAATGGTATGATTGATTACCAGCTTGCACTAGGCCCGAACTAGTTAGACCTGCAATTAATAATGCATCCACGATTGTAAAGAACTCCACACTAGACGCTAGTCTCGAACTTTACTAGCGTCCCATCTTTCAATGGCCAATCAGCATCCATAACCACGCGATGCAGTCGAAAGTCAGCCCAAAGTCTCCATTCCCGCCAGCCGGTTGTTCCTTCCTTAGTCCTTACACACTTGGGAAGCACCTCCAGTCGTGCCTTCCGTGTCGTTTCCCTTCCTTCCCAGTTCCCCCGTCCGTCCAGGTTCCTCCCTCCTTCCCTTTCTTCCCCCTCCATCCATCCACCAACTCGACCGATTCAATTCCCAAGGAAAGAAAAAAAAAAAAATTTCCTTGTTGGTTGCTTTGTTTTCTCTCTCACCTCTCTCTTACTCACTCTCTCTACCTCTCTGTCTCCCCCCCTTAGTTGTTCTTTCGCGGAATACGGACGGAGTTTTTCCTTTTTCCTCTCTATTCTCAATTCTCCTTCTTTGATTGACTGATTCTTCGATTTACCCTGCAGAAGTTTTTGATCGTGTTGTATCCATCTTCGTGTACCTTTCGTGTCGCGGGTGTCCATTTTATCATCATCATCAACATCATCTCTCTGCCATCCTAGCTTCTTTCTACGTATTCATACGTATCCATCTGCTTCTTCTTCTTCTTCTTATCGACTTGCGGTCGCTCCCCTCATCACGCCCCTCGGTCATTTTTTTTGGTATCGATAAAGATCATCAATCTTCATTATCGACCATCCATTTCTCTATCTCATTCGGGTAAGTTTACTAGTTTTTTCGCATCTGTATTATCAATCATCTTGTTCGTCGTTGTTTTGTATTTTTTTTTTTTTTGTTCTTGTCGCATAAGTGGCACCTCTTCATTCTGTTGGTCTTGCATTGCGCGCGACCTCCGCAACTCAAACGCAGCACGCCAGTCTCCGACCTGGCTGGACGCCAACACGACAATGATTCGATGCCCGGATATCGCATTCAACATCAATCGTTGCACAAATTCATTAGCGACTGCTACAGCTCAACAATATCTTGCACAAATCCATGCTTTTCGCGATTATTCAGCCGATCAGTCGGTGGTTTTTTTTTTATCGATGAAATTGGCGACAGGTCCGATTGTTGGTGCTTGACAAAAGTCCCACGACATGATTACAATTATATGCCGGACATCTGAGTGATGATGACTCCGGAGCTGACCGGGTAGCCGCCCGATGCTTGGCCGCGCTTTTCTCCGCGCCGTTCGTGAGCCATTCGCCGAAAACGGAAGCGACATCGACCACAAAGCACCGAAATCCTTCAACTCGAAATCCGCACGTGTTTTACTCGACACATCGGTCAGCTCACGAACTGTATCGCGCACGTGCAATTGCGCTAACTGAGGATTTGCCATTGCGATTATTGCCAGCTCGTTCATCACATCGTCTGATTGTCGTCGCTTGACGTTTTCCCCTCAGTTTTGACATTCATCAGTTTCTCGCGCTCTTGTGCGATCATCCCATTTTGTACTATTTCTGGCTTCGCTTGTTAACTTTCTTCTTTGACTGTGATCTTTACCCAAATTACCGGTGGTTCTAACTAATCACCATTCGTCCGCACAGGAATAAGATATCTTCTTGCACCTCGCGAAAGCTTTTACGACTGCTACAACTTTCGATCTTCGTGCTCATTCTCGAAGCTCGCAACAGTTATTTACGAATCTTAAAAGCGTTTAATCGATCATCAGTTCTTTTACTGTGCGCTCTTCGTTCAACGTGATATCAACATGTCTTTCCAGAACTACGAATACCAAAACCAGCAAGACGGCGCTGCATCTGCCGGTGCACCTGCTCCTGCCGACACCAATATGACCGGTCAAGCTGATCCTTCTCCCGCTCCCTTCCCTGGCACTCCCGGTGAGGGCTCTGCTGCTGCCCCTCAACAGGGCGGTGACGGCAAGACTACTCTTTGGTATGTTGTGTTACCTTGCCAGCCTACAATCTCCAAGCATTGATTGTTAACACGAGACTGTTATATCTAGGATGGGTGAGCTCGAGCCATGGATCGATGAAAACTTCATTCGCAACCTTTGGTTCCAGATGGGTGAACAGGTCAATGTCAAGATGATTCGCGACAAGTTCTCCGGGTAAGAAAACCTCTACAACCCCACTCCTTCGCATAAGATTAATATTGACTGTAGAAGCAATGCCGGTTACTGTTTCGTCGATTTCGCTTCCGCTGCTGCTGCTGGCAAGGCTCTCAGCCTTAACGGTACCCCCATGCCCAATACAACTCGCGCTTTCAAGCTCAACTGGGCTACCGGTGGTGGACTTGCCGACCGCGGCCGTGACGAGCGCGGACCCGAGTACTCGATCTTCGTCGGTGATCTCGGTCCTGAAGTCAACGAATACGTCCTCGTCTCGCTCTTCCAGAGCCGTTTCCCATCATGCAAGTCCGCCAAGATCATGACTGACCCCATCAGTGGCATGTCTCGTGGATACGGTTTCGTTCGTTTCTCTGACGAGAACGACCAGCAGCGCGCTCTGAGTGAGATGCAGGGTGTCTACTGCGGCAACCGCCCCATGCGCATCTCTACTGCTACTCCCAAGAACAAGGGTCCTGGCGTCGGTCCCGGTGGTATGGGTATGCCTGGCCCTGCTGGCATCTACCCTCCTGCTGCCATGGGTGGTCCTCCCATGGGCTTCTACGGCGCCCCTCAGCCAATGAACCAGTTCACTGACCCCAACAACACCACCGTCTTCGTTGGAGGTCTTTCTGGCTACGTTACCGAGGACGAGCTTCGTTCATTCTTCCAAGGATTCGGTGAAATCACTTACGTCAAGATCCCTCCTGGAAAGGGCTGCGGTTTCGTCCAGTTCGTCCAGCGCCATGCTGCTGAGATGGCCATCAACCAGATGCAGGGATACCCTATCGGTAATTCTCGTGTCCGCCTCAGCTGGGGTCGCTCTCAGAACAACTCGGGCCCCGCTGGAACCCCCTACCGCCCGGCTCCTCCCCCTCCCATCTACCCTAACATGGGAATGCCCCCCGCTCACCAGTATGGCGGCGGCGGTTTCGCTCCCATGAAGGTTGGTTCTCCAGCTTCACAAGAATAGATGGACCCGATATCGACTAACTTGAATTCGCTAGTAAGGAATGAACGACATCTCGGCGAGTTTAGAGAGTTCTAGCATCATCTTCCGACAACATGTCTGGTCTCACTATCGGCTTGCTCTTCCTCTTCGGTTAAGGCTTCTCTACTGCTCTTGAGGGGCATACTGTTTTAAGCACTTGTTTTCGTCTGAGCGGGTTCTTTTACTTCAATTTATGGAACGATTCCGCGTTCACGTGAGCGATTTCATCCCAGCTGTGTTGTTTCGGGTGGCTTGCCTATTGAATTGTTTTTTCTCCTTTCTTGCGTCTAATGATGCACGAACTCTCATGCCCTCCAATTTCAAGATTGTTCCTGTTTGTCTTTTTACTTTCGAATCCATTTGTGTGCTCCTTGCCTCGTTGGGTCGGCGTGCTGCAAAAAGTTTTTCATGAAGCCTCTGTTCTTATGAACCGGTCTTGTCGAACGTGCTTTTGAGGTTTGTTTCATTATGCTTTTTGTAGACTGACGACTGTACAACATGCTAAGCTGCTTGTGATCATTTTCTCTCTCTTATCATTATCGTCCCCGAAGCTTCCTCCCTTCACTTTGTATCCATCTCCGATGCTTGCTCCCCAATACGTTCTCTAGGTTTTAGGACCAATTCTCTTATGTCTCCAATTTCTATCAAGTTTATTCTTATCTCCGATTTCTTTCACCCCCGCCCCCCTCTTTCTCTTACATGTAGCCTATTGTCTCTAGACCGTTGACTCGTCAAGCTGCTTGTGCGAAATTTTACTTGCCATCATCTCTCTCCCTGGGCTGTTGAATCGTCAAGGGCCCCCTTCCCTGTAAAGGTTGTCTAAGCATGTGCATCCATCAAAGCATTTCCCGAGGTCACTGTCCGGTACCTTTGATCTTCCTCAGTGGTTCTTGTCCCGACAGCGCAGGCGGATATCTCTCTCTTCGGTACGATATTCTCTCTTGTGAGAATGTTGGTCTCAGAAATCCCTAATCAATCATTTGAGTCATCGTCGCCGTCTGAGTCTTGCATATGTATGTGTAAATTTCAAGTGCGTATCCAGTATATTGCTCCCTCGTTCCTGCCCTTTCGGTCATGATGGGCATGTGAGCACCTTCCACCCAAGGTCAATTGCCTGACTGAAACAGACATCGTCGTGGCAAGTGAGTGTCCACTTTCCTGTAACGAAACTTTCTGTTCTTCCATCCTCACTTCGACTGTTCATCTGTTCGACTTTCCTTTCACCCCCCCCCCCCCCCTCATCATCGGACATCGTCTGACTGATTACTTCACTTCCATCATCGTACTTGATTCCTTGCCTATTACATATACTGTGTCGCTACTATATACAATATGAGATATACCAATTGGGACGTGCTCCTGTTCCCGGAGCGATCCAGGGTGCCCATTCAGGAGTTTCGAACGCAGTGCTGCGTTGTCAGTGACAAAGGTATGACGAATGAATCTCTGTCGCTCCCTCGAGCTCGATCTGACAATCACTGATGAACAAAGGTATAACTTTCATTTATTCTCCCGTATCATATCAGCTGATGGGCTGATTGCGACTTATCAAAGACTCGCCCTACCTCAATACACCCTACTTCAATTCTCAGCTCATCTACTCGCAAAGGTCCCTTGGACAGGTGCCGGTTCTGACGTGTTTTGTACCGAGCATGCAAGCTGGCAGCCCATTTCGGATATCAGTTCATAGCTGGGAGAAGCCGCAGCCCTCACGCATGATGGAGAGTTTGATGCATCCTGGGGATTGTGTCTTGTATGAAGCTCGAATCTACACGGATAATGTGTGTGTGGCGTAGGTCTCATTCCGTCTATATTTTCATGTTCTTCAAAGGCGTTCTCGTTTCTGATTGTGAGCCATAGGGGCACTCTGTTTGGTCCCCGAACTTCATGGCCATATATGATAGGTACGTTATCTTGCTTATTCACTGCAAGAATTGAAAGCTTACTGACCAGAGCCTCCTAGAATTTGGTTCTCGTGAGTGATACTAGGGGATATCCTTGGTTGGCCCTTCTAACAGGCGCAGTGGTCGACAGGAACGGGAATCATGAAGTGCTTCGATTCCCTCAATTCCATCCCGAGGTCGTTGATGCCTACGTTTGGGACGCTGCCGAAACACATGGTCGTATACGCGTAATAATATCTGAGGGGCTCTCCCGTCCTAATCGTTCGCCTCCCTTTGAACGAGTCAAAGACGTCGTCATATTCTCGTTCCAGCATGCTCCTCTTAGTGCGTGCCTCCAAGACTTCTTTGCTAAACGTAGTTAACCAACATTAGACGTCCTGGAAAATTGCGGCATAGCATGGCCCAACCCGAAGATGTGGAATCAGCTTCCTACCAACCTGTTCAGGCTTAAAATGAACCCTAGCGGACAGGGAAGTTTCATGAATCTGGGTGGATACATCGACTATGATGTGCCCAAGGACACGGGAGACCTTCACACACACTCGCCCACGCGCCACGATACTCGTTACGATCCAAATCGAATGACTGGTTTCGAAGCGATCTACCAGAACGCTTTCTCGAACGTTCCCCAATGGGCTCACACACCGATTGATCCGGGACCAATACAAGCTAATCCTTCAATGATGAACTGGCCAATGGATCCCAGATTCAATCCAAATTATGCGAACTTCGGTGGTCTAACTGACCCTGTTTTAGAACCGAGTTCAATCCACCATTTGCGGCAGTCTCAACGCAGTGTAGACGACATCTCGATGCCCGATGCCGGTCCCATCTCTGTGAGCAGCCGAGCCATGTCTAGTATCGCCGGTATGAGTTTTGAGCATAGTCATCACCAAAGCATTGGCTCCCGGGATGATGAATCGTTCTCCATAGGCTACAGTGAATCGAGAATTCCTTCAAAGATACATACCACCACGTCGTCAACTCAACAGACTGCCATTCCGTCAATGCCCCCCGTGTCCCGGCCATCAGCGGCCGCCCAAGCCCGGTCTGAATCATACTCAAAGAATGCGTCTAGGGCCGTGTCTCAGGCAGATCCGAAGGACTTCAGACAGATCTCAGGCTCCAGTGCGAGATCTGGTCAGACGGATAACGTTTATGAGACTATCACTACTCGAAAGGTTGTCGTGAGTCCCAAAGTTCAAGTCAAAGGCAAGAAAGAAAGCAAGGGATCTTCTAGAAAGAACGCCCACATCGAATCCGACCTTGCTAGCGAGCCCTCCAGCAGGGAGGTGTCCAAGTCAGGTCCACATCATCCCCATGTCGTGGTACGCACAACTGAAAGCGTGGTACAAGTGTCTAGTGATACGAAACGCAAGAGACAAACAAAAGCGCCAGATGAGGCGTCTCAGACAAGTGATTCTCCATCCAAAAGGGTAACTCGCGTTGAGAAGGAACCTCGCAACGAAATGAACGCACGCCTTGAGAGCGAACCTTGCCTTGAACAGGAGAGTTCTACTGCCGACGATGAGGAAATCTGAGTGGCTGACGCCAGTGCTTGAGCATTAGCTTGGGCATGGAGAAGGGTTATCGTTACATTCGAGTATATATAGACTCTACCACTTCACTTATACGCTCTTTAACGTATACTAGTCAATGCGAACGGATTTTGTGTATGCCTCACAATCAGCCCTGGAGGGCTCTTCCTTTTCAGAATGGCTAGCACGAGGCGTGACGCGACTGCCCTTTCCGGGCACCTTCCTTTTTCGTTCGTTTGTCTACCTCGCCCGTGTGCTTCCCTCCTTCTCCTCGTCTTCTCTCTCTTGCACACAGACAACACATCCCATCAATTTTAGATCTTCTTTTCACATCCCTTCCTAATCTCCACTTCTCATCGCCGTCTCATCCTCTCCATAGCATTCTACAATCACTTTACACAGAGATCACCCTTGTGCTTAGCCCTACTTCGTGCTTCCAGTCATGACAGAAACAAATAATCAAGCCGATCTGTCTAATCAGAACACGCAGTCTAGCGCTTTGTCGGTGTCGAAGCTTGAGACTGATGCCACCTCCACTCCAAGCCAGCTCATCAAAGCGAGTTGCCCATTTCCTGGTCCATCTTTGACTGGATCTGATATCTCATTTCCTATTGCTCCAAAGCTCATACTGGCTCAAGGAGCTGGGTTGGCCAGTCTCTCCATTGGTTCATCTCCATGGGGCACTCAAGAGAGCGGTCAAAAAACTCCATGGACTCCTAAAGAGACCGGTGAGAAAGAGTCTCAGGGCCATGCTGTGAAGTCCGTGCCGTCTATTGGCCAAGGAATTCAAGGACAATGTGCTCAACTGGCAGCATCTATGTCAATGGAACAATCGACCGAAAGGAAGCCAGCTCGAGAATCTCGGGGATATGATGATGCTGATTATGCTTCGACCGAAGATGGTGAAATCAGATCTCATGACGAAACAAGTGCTAGCCACGCGTCAGACCTTGAAGGTAGACTCTCGCCTGTTGATTTCAATGAGGTTGCCGTCAGCAATTATCCGCGGCTGAGTGAGATAGACCTTTGCAGTCTATCTCCTAAGCTTGTGCTTTTCTATTTTGGCGTTCTGAGGCTACAGGATCCTCAACTTGACCCGGTTGTGGAGTTCACTAAGGACGCATCTGATGGGCTGTTCCATACAAAACTTACGATGTATCGGGATTCTCTCAAAATACCAGCGCTGGAGTCGATGACGACCGCAAAGGTGGAAATTTGTAGAGTAGCTTTGTCGATCCTGAAAGTTCGCTACGCGAATTGGGAAGTTCCTGACGAGCCGAGTGAGAACTTGACAGCATTCAATTGGCGCTGGGGCCAATTGCTGCGAGGTAAGCATTCATTCCAGTCGTTGTATCAGACGAATTCTCACATCACGAAAGCTTACACAGAAGACATGAAGTACCCTTGCCCAGAGCTGACAAGATACGTCCACAAGAACGGATTCCGTTATCAAGTCGATGTGGGCAGGGTCAACACAGGAATTGTGAAGAGCATGGGTCATCGCAAATTCTATGAAACCGATGATCGAGCTATCGAAGCAGCATCTCATGAGGTTTTGTATCTGCTACTTATTCGGGAGCTTCAAGAGCTCCAAGAGGCGACTCTTACGGCGTCGAGGCCTGAGCATGAGAACGCGACGACTTTGTTTTCTCAGCTACCTACTCCGACTACTGACAGCCTACCTGCAGTAAAGGTCGATTACTCTTCTATCTCCAACAATGCCGGTTCAGGTAGGGATAAGTCCAAGCCAGTCAATGACAAAGTCCTAAAGCCGATACACTCAGTGAATGCAACTCACAGAGTTACCAAAGCTGCTCACACTCAATCCAGACGCGGCGGCGTACGTAAGCCATCCATTTCCACGTTGTCCAATTTGGTTCCCGTCACGAATCCACGCCTCAGAACTGATCAAGTGCGTGAGGAGCCTCAGCCGCATAGGAAGTGGAAAGCATCGCCGGATGAGGTGAAGAGAGCCATCGCACGTCTGAAAACCAGTCGTCAAAAATATGAAAGTAAGAATTGTGCAAGAAGTGAAAGTATAAGAAGATCAAGACTAACGTACGTGATGCGTGGGCTTAGGGGTATGCAGCATGCTTGGATTGACATCCAAAATCGAGTTTCAGGAGAAAGTCCATAACCCGCTCGCACCTTCCACATTTGACGTTTGGGCAACCTTCCAAAACGAACCATTCCTCACTCGAGCAGGTCCAATCGGCCTGATTACGAAGTATCCTGGCACCAAGTCAGTTGCGGAAGAACGATGCTGCCAGAAAGTGGTCGATTACCTGTTGAAAATGGTGCGAGAAGACTACGAGTTTGAGAATGAGGAAATGGCACAACGCTGGCAAATAGACAACTTCGTGGCATCGCGAAAGAAGGAGCTCGCCATGGAAGTTGACTCGATTTGATGATTGATGTGGACGACAGTGGTCGATGCGCCACTGAGAGCGTTTATCGAAGGGCTCAGCCGCCTGTCCAGAGGTGGGATTGAGTTGATCTCGTATTGATCCGAAGATGGGAGGATGTTTGTATTGAGTATAGGTGTGGTTCTAGTTTGTGATTCTAGTTTGTGAATGTATCAATGCACTCCTCCGTTTCTTCAAAACTCCTTTCCCGGAATAGCTAGATAGAACGAAAGACCGGCCACATGTAGACAGTTGTAGACAATTACAATATCTCTCGTCCGTTCATCCATCCAGCTCCAAGCCCTTCGCCAGACGGACACTATCTATGCCCAAATCTACTCTCGACTGACCGATTGGCCGACTGGCCAATTACACTACTCCTTACACAGAAGAAAGCCCGGTAAGAAAAAAAAATAAATGAACCGTCCTGAAGATGATCGATTGATAGACGTCATCAAAACTGGGGACTGAATCTGAAATCTGAAATCTGAAATGTGAACTGAGAACGAACCAGCAAGAGAGAGAAAAATGTAAAGGAAACAAGAGTTCAAGAGAGAAGAGAGGATGTACATATAATCGATGATGATAATGAGCACAATGAATGAAATATGAAAATGAGAAGAAAAAGGGAAAAAGAGAAAAAAAAAAAATAAGGGTGTGGGTATAAATCGGATTCCCATGCATGCATGATGACATGAGGCGGATGATGATGAGGATGATGAGGATGATTTTCAGTCCGAGGACAAGAGGGTTAGGAGAATCCAGCTATGGGATGGCGGATGGGGAGAAAGTTTTTCAAATGATTCATGACGGATATTGCGCGCATAAAACACAGAGCAGTGGGTAATGTAATGGGACTTGGAGATCAAAGAACAACTTGTAGTAGCAAACAAACAATCCCCAAATCGTTCCCATTGATAAGATTGAGTCATCAGATCAAGTCAAGGGAACAACATGATTTGCTCTTTCTTTTCCTAAAAGAAAAAAAAAAAAAGAAAAAAACAGGAATAGAAAAGACGAACTGACAAAACAAGAGACATTTGTATCATTTCCTTCCTTATTAGATTCTCGCCGTGGACTCCGTCAAAAAGAAAAAAAAAAAAAAAAAAAGGAGAAAAAATAAGATTATGAAGCTGGGGGAAAACAGGACAGACAATTATGGTTGAATTCTCGTCCACAATTTACAAACCGTCCGTGCCTGTTTCGACTCCATCTGTAGGGTATGTGATACTACTCGGATCAAATCCAAACCCCGTTGCGTCAGCGTCGGTATTGAGGAATGAGTCAAAATCAAAATTCTCCAAAACCTCCGGATTCTCCAGAGTACTGAAATCAAGGTTGAAATTTGACGGCTGCAGACCAAGTCAGCGAAAGGTAATACAAGAGAATAAAGGAAACATACGTCTGGCATGCCAAGGTCGCTGTAATTCGGAACGTTAGGATCGGGTTGCTGTACAATAGGTGGAGCAGGCGCCGAAGTAGGCTGCTGTTGAGTAGCGGTCGTTGCATTGACTCCATTTTTGGTGAAAGAATTTGGATGCTGAGGTGTAATCGGGGTAGATGGCGTAGGCGTTGGTGGAGGTTCGGCCTCGGACGACGGGGTCGCCGCAGTGTTGGCATTGGCGGTTGCAGCTCCTTTCTTTGTGGGGCGCTACAAATTACACAAGTCAGTCCAGCCTTGAAAGCATTCACAAGAGAATGTCTCGCACGTACCTTGCGCTCTTTTGCGGTATCCTTCTTTCCCTTAGGGTTCGGCTTGTTCGCTTGCTGGGGGGTCGGGGGCGCAGCTCCTTGCTGAGGCGACGGTGGTTTGGTTCCTTGAGGCGGCGCAGATGGAGGCGGCATGGTATTCCGCTCCTGTGGGTTAGGCGCTGGCTGTGTGGCCGGTGACTGTTGTGCGACCATAGGTTGACCTTGCGGTCCTCCTGGGTTCTGCCAATTAGCGTTGGGCATGCGCCCATTAGGTTGCTGCATCGCCGGGTTCATTTGGGGGTTGAAGCCTCCTTGGTTCGACGTCGGAGGTCGCATATTAGTGAAAAATGCGTTGTTCATATCTGCTCCCATCTGACCAGGATTGAAGTTCATCGACGCGGGAGATCCACGCCCCTGAAGATCGCCGGCACTTGGCGAGCCCGGAAGTCCAGTCTGCGAGATTTTCGGCGTTCCTCGTTTCATCTGTTCGCTCGGGTTCGGCGAGGCTCCGGTTCTACTGCCTTGTGGTGATGTACCTGGGGGTAAGCCCGGTTGGCCAGGAGGCATAGGCTGACCGTCAGGGCGGGTGGTAATGCTATCCTGCTCTTGGCGAGCCATCATCAAACGGCGCTTGTTCTGCTGTTCTAGCAGCATCAACTGCATTTGATAATCTTGGAGAGCATGGTTCCCATTCCCGTTCGGCCCCGATGGCATTCCTCGGCCCATTCCAGTCATGTCGCCGTTGTAGAATTGTCCGTTCACCATCTGCATACCGCCTTGTCCGTCGGGAATTTGAGACATGAGGTCATTCTGGTTCGGCATAAGTCCGTTGTTCATTAATCCGTTTGGCATGCCCTGGTTATTCATTGCTGAGCGGGAGTGATGAAGGAGCAAGTTCTGAGCATATACCTGCATGGATTTTTGCTGCGCCGCAGCCTGGCCAGCCTGCTGCTGCTGCTGGAACGCTTGAAACTGCGCTGGGTTCATCCCTCGACCATTCATCCCATTCTGCATCATTATCGCCTGCTGTGGCGTCATCTGGGCGGGCATTTGACCGGGTACACGACCGTTGGGAGGCATTGGCTGTCCTTGCTGGATCTCTAGTCGTGGTCGTTTCGATGGCGACGGGGCGTTATCGGCCGACGAGGGCGACTGCGGGCGATGGCCGTTCATGTCCATATCTGAGTGTTCGCGTTGCATCTGTATCTGCGGTTTGTTCTGTTGTATGTGGGCTATTTGTTGGGGATTCCTAAAGAAGAGAGACACAGTTAAAAAATTCTACTCACGAAGGGCCAAGTTTGATCGACTCGCAGATCGTAGGACAAACGTACATTGCGGAGGCATTCATTCCAGATGCATTGTTCTGCAGAGCTGTCTTTTGCAAGTTCATATTGTTCATATTCGGCACTCCATTGCGACGCAGATTAGCCATACCGTTCTGCATGATCATCTGAGGTTGACGCAAAAAGTTTTGATTGGCTTGTTCTCGCATGCGCATCAAGCCCTGCAATCGCAGAGAGGAGCATGGGTCAGTATGATCAATGGAAGGGACATTGCAAGAGGAAACGAACTTGTGAGCTATTGACATAAGCCTGGGCCATTTGATTCATAGGAGGTCTTTTGCGTTGAGCGGCGAAGATGTCCCAAAAGAGGCTGAACCATTCGTACAGAAATGAGTTTCCAGAATCCATCGGAACACGAGGTCGGGGAAAATCATCGGGTATCCTGATTTTGTCTTCTTTGGAATCGCCCATGGAGGTATCACCATCGATACCATTCATGTGGTTCGGACTAGATTTCGCGTCGTCGGTATCTAGTTTGATGTTTTCATCGTTGAGAAGCATTCGCGCCACGTCGAACTGGCCTCGCTTCAGGAAGTAGTCATAGATGCATGTGTTGAGTTGCATGTAAACGCTCTCTTGAGTCATATTCTGGTCTCGCGAAACAGATTGGTTATTCATCATGGGAACACCACCAACGGGACCACCTGGCATCGCGTTCATCCCAGCCATCCCAGCTATATTCATTGGATTCATGGCTGAGAAAGCCCACTGGGCCACTTCCACCGCCCAATTTTAGGATGTGAGATCCAGTCTGTTCAGTAACAAGGATGGCGCACAACACGTAATGTCGCCAGTGTGTGCAAGTGTTGGTTTATTGGGGGAGTGGACGTCGCTACCAAAGTATTGACAAACACCAGGGTCGCGTTTGAGTCTTTTTTTTTTCCTTCTATCAGGTGCAAGAGACTTGCCGCAAGGCCAAGATAGAGTGCGACGAGTAGCTTATTGACAATGCTCAGTAAGATGTAGTTAAATCACTATCCAAAAAGTGATAATGGACAATCAGTAGCGGGCGTTCTACTGTAGGCGTGGTTTGTGCCAGGTAGTACCGCGACCGAACGCAGGATTGGATTGCACGGGCCGGATTGACGGGACGGGAAAAAGAGAGCCCGGGCGGTCAATGTGGCGAAGCGTCGACAGCAAGATTATCAAGAACCTCTTTAAGTGTGAAATGAATCGTGGTATTGACGGAGAGATAATATTATCGAGAACTGGTATGAGGATAGAGGCGTGCGACAATGGAAAGCCGAACCGAAGAACGGGAAACCGACGAACCGGGGAGTGGCTGGCGTTGCGCGGTTGAGATACGGATAAAGAGTCAATACCTGATATGTCTCACGGGATATTTCTCTCCAGCTGCAGTATCCTCAGGCTGGACTCTTGAATGTAAAAAATATCGGAGACGATTGCAACGAAGAACCGATGGGCGCAACAGGGTATCGAAAAATGCAGCAACGACTCCCCGGGTGGTAAAAGGTTAAGATTTGAGCCAAGCACGAACGGCCCAGAAACCCATGTAAAAGGGGCGGTGGATAAGAGGGAAAGTAAAAAAAAAACAAGTCAGATGGCCGAAGACGAAAGGAGAGTAGAAGTGAAAGCCGAGTAGTAGTCTAGCCAAGCTGCAAGACCAGAAGGCGTCCCAAAGAATAATTTGATAGATAAATGATGTGCAGGACGCAGCAGGTCCAAGGAGAAAAGGGTGCTTGATAAGGGCCCGGGATGGGGGATGGGTTTGGGCGCAAGAAATAACGGAAGGCGGTTTCTGCGTTGGTGGATCAGCCGCGCGAAATGCAATCGATCGATTACTACCTCCCACACGAAACTGACGTGACAGACAGAGACTGGCTATGTATGGCGGAGGGAGGAGGAGGGGGGGGGGGCGCAACGAGGAATTGGGGAGGATAGCGACAAGGGAAAGGGGAAAAGAAAGGAAAGGTAGAAAACCCTCTTTTGCGCTTAGAGGGAGCCAAGGTAAGATTGAGAAAGCAGAAAAAAGAGAGAGGGAGAGGGAGACACCGCGAGAGAAGGAGGGAAGGAAGTGCTGATGGTCTGGCGAGCGAGGGCGACAGAGGGCCTGCCTGGCACGGCCATTGGCCCATCAGCCCGTCATGGCCGGAGCGGAAAAACCTGGCCGGAGACCACTCACGGAGGCTGGGACGCTGAACCTGCGCGTAGTCGTCAGCACGCTGTTTTCCGGTATCGCGGTACGCCCGTTGCCGCTGGAGCCATCTACTACTATAGGACGTAGTACGTAGTCGTATCACTTTCTGTTCGACTGTATGTAGTACGATGTACGCAGTATGGTTGGGTGAACGTTATAGCTAGCTACATTGACTTGGTGTCGCAGTACTACTACTGAGTATACTTTCTGGTCGAGCTGTATGCCGGCCGGGCGAAACATGACAGAACGTACTCTGGACGGTCGATGCGCTCTTGTCAATACTTATCTCTACCAGCAATGGGATGTTTTCAGTACCTCATGAGTTAGGTATCAGGCTCTGTACATGCTGCGTACGAGGTGCCTTACGACGTAGTAAGGAACTGAGCTGCACCAACGGCGACAATTCAGGTAGCCTGGTCGCTGCGCAGTTCTCAGCACAAGCAGGGCTCGGCGGTGGGGGCAAATTGCCGTATTGGGCTCTAGTGCGTCACGTGGAGCGCTCTCGTGTGGCCTGGCAGCGCATACTGTTTGTACAACTGGAGTGACGGCAGAGCGAGAAAGTGACTTCAATTGACTTCTTGTATGACTCCGTGGTAGTGTCGATGCCGAGACATCGTGTCGTCAAGGTGAACCGCCATCGCTGCTATTGTGACCGCGCGACATGTACAGTTACAGCAAGGTCAAGCTGCTGATATCAGACTATATAGGCTTTAGCTCCCGTCGGCCAGCCCAAAGTTCCCCGGAAGATCATGCCAGAACCCAAACTATGCCTCAAGAGGCAGGCGGTGTCACTGAATCTAGATCGATATCATGATTATCATCAATGATTTAATATGCGTATTATTCTTATGCGACAAGACCGCTTTAACCCTAGACGCCGTCTCTTGATTGACCCAAAGCGGTCATCAGTAATCTTAGCACAAAGCGTGCAGTACGCCATTCGTTGTCCCTAGCGTTCGCTTATTCATCGTCCGGCGGCATCTCATCTTCGATATATCGCACCAACGTCACTCGAATCTCGGTCGTATCACTGCCTCGGAGGACATCGCTGACGAAGTGGGCTTCTACTTGCATTTGAACCTGCATCGCATAAGTATGACGGGTCGCATCAACATTGGCGGCCAAGAAGTCATCTCACCATCTCCAGTGCCCCTCGCAACACACCACATAGAATATTCGAAAACCATAATTGATCCTGCGCCCGATCATCATCCGGTAACTCGACAAAATCCGCCAGCGGATTTTCATCCAGTACCAAGGAGAATTGCTTATTGTCGCTAGTCCAATTGGTAACGGTGGGCGTTATATTCAGAAACATCTTGAATCCGACCTGAACAAACCATGTCAACTCTCCTCATTCCATGCGTGCATGGCTGAACAAGTTCCAAGAATCTGGAAACGGACAGTCTTACTTTCGAGATTATGTCGGCCGTTTCTCTAAAGTTGGCGCATCGTCCCGTATTCGATTTGGCCAGAAAATCCTCAATCAGTCGCATGCCGATGTTATAGCCCATCTTATCGAGTTGCTTATTGACTTCGACGTAATCCCCATCGTAGTCTTGGCAGAGTTGCGCGACAATTGTTCCGTACGTAAGCGTGACTAATTCAGCGTTGACTTTATCGACCTTTGTCCTGTAGGTCGCTTTCAGTATGCCACAATGTTTCGCAACCCTGTTGTAGTGTAGACGGATTGACTGACTTCCAAATTCTGTATGCGGAAAGCAAAGATTAGCACAGAGTTCGTTCATAGCTATTTCAAGTGCTCGTGATGGCGCTTACTCTTCCCCTATTCTAGCGGCTTTTGTGGTCGAAGACATTGTCGTGTCTCTTTGCTAGTTCCGGAGGACCGAGTGCTGGTTTCAAAAGGTGTTGATTCTCGGACAAGTCGTAATTAGACTGAATCGTATTGTAGACTGTGATGGTTCGATTGCGTTGTAGAATGTTGGTATCGTTCGGCGACAGAGATACGAATGACCCGCTGCCAGAAGGCGTTTAGCGCGTCTAAGCACCTGCATGCTCAACCCGAATTTGGGCCCTCCGCGCTTAAGCAAACCACCTTCCGCCGCAGCTTCAGAAATAATTGATTGCGCTGCTTAGACCGAAAGCTGCACACACCTCATAGCTCATAGGCTCACCTTTCGATTACACAACCTCACATATACTCTGACACCATGTCGGGCGAAAAAAGGCCGGCTTCAGAATCTTTCAACCCTACAACCCAGCTTGTCGTGAAGAGACAAAAATCGAATAGCGACCTCAAATCCAATGCGGTTACGTTGCGATCTGGTCAAAATGGGACCCTGGTGCAAGCAGTATGTACAAGAACTAATGCCATTGAGTGATTGTTAACAATCCGGTGCAGATACCCAGGACCAGCGGGCTCGCAGCTCCAATTATGGAACTAACAGGTTAGTCCTCTTGCGCCCTTGCTCGAGTCTCTCTCGCGCAGGCACTAATCTCGATACAAAGGTCACTCCGGAGAAGTATTTGCGACTCGTTTTGACCCTACAGCGCAAAGCATCGCTTCTGGATCGATGGATCGCACCATCAGTGAGTCTCGTGCCTAGTCGTCATTTTCTCTATAGACTACTGATGGTCCACCTTTTCAGTGCTATGGCGTACCTACGAACAATGCGAAAACTACGGTGTTCTCAGCGGTCATAAAGGAGCAGTGCTTGATCTACAATGGTCTCGCGACTCCCGATTCATCTTTTCCGCTTCCGCAGACATGACCATAGCCAGCTGGGATATAGAGACTGGCCAACGGATCAGAAGACACGTAGGACATGAGGAGGTCATCAATTGCCTGGATATCAGCAAACGCGGCCAGGAAATGCTTATTAGCGGTAGTGATGACGGCTATATTGGAATATGGGATCCACGACAGAAAGCAGCGCTTGATTTCATCGAGACGGATTTTCCGATTACGGCTGTCGCGTTAGCGGAGGCCGGAAACGAGATCTTTACGGGCGGTATTGATAATGATATCAAAGTCTGGGATATTCGGAAGAAGGCGGTCGTATACTCTTTGATCGGCCACAACGATACTATAACATCTCTCCAGATATCGCCGGATTCACAAAACCTCTTATCGAACTCTCATGATTCCACCGTGCGCACGTGGGATATTCGACCCTTCGCCCCTGCAGATCGCTCGGTACGGACTTATGATGGTGCGCCAGTGGGTCTCGAGAAGAATCTTATTCGTGCCAGCTGGGATCCGAAGGGAGAGAAAATAGCTGCAGGCAGTGGGGATCGCAGTGTAGTAGTTTGGGACGCAAAGTCGGGCAAGCTTTTGTACAAGCTACCTGGTCACAAGGGAACAGTGAACGACGTGAGATTCTCGCCAAATGATGAACCTATCAGTAAGTTCGCGTCTTACCTGATTCGATTCAAGATCAGTCACTAATAGATTGATAGTTGTGTCTGGGTCATCGGATCGAAATATCATGCTTGGAGAACTTGGTAAATAGTTTCGATCTTAAGATCTTGATTGTTCACTACATAATGGGTCTAGAGGCTTGTCAGTCTTGGATAGCGATTGGTGTTCATCCACATGCCGGACGGCATATCTGATACTGATGATCTTCACAAACTGAAGATTGAGATTCGTCACGACTGCTTCAGGAATCGGGACTCGCGACGAGAGGATTCTATACCACGCCAGTCTCGCCCAAATTCGAGCGCTATCGACGCCACGCAGACTCCAATGCATATTAGCTAACCTGTCCGTCGATATGCTGACGACCCCCGGGTTGATGATACCTCATTTAGCATTTAAATGTATTTCTACTTCAAGCAATTTGTAAAAGTATCCAAATGTCTTGCGCAGACGCAGCGATTCTGAATATGAGACAGTCGTGCCACATTGATCCGACCTGGATTTCGTATGGCTACGTATCAAGCACCATGCGCATAGCCGAATCTGAAACGCGGTGGTTGTGCTGATACACGTCGACGGCCTCCGTATTACGAGTGTTGGCCCAACACTATACTCACTCAAAGACTCGACCAGGACTGAATCAGCCAATCTTTGTTGACAAGCTAACTAGTCAATGATCGAATTGACCCTGTCAAATCACAGGGGTGCATACAAGGATAGTCCAAACGAGGACCTCCTCAGTTCATGCGAGGCTATCCACCACCCCTCCCTCTAAGCCCCTTAACCGTCCCAAGACTAGTGCAAAGCTTTATCTCCCACTAAGCTCTCGGACTAAGCCCCCCTGATATCTCTTAGCTCCGTTTAGCTGCTTGACCATTGATTTATTCTTGATTCTCAAACTCCCCTTCGCGAACCACTTGCTTGCCTAGGCACCTGGGGAGGGTCGCCAGGATTCATATATTAATGTCCAATCGTTTAGCTCTCGATCGTTGAAATCCTTTCTTTTTTCCCTTTTCCCGCTTTTTGGAGGCTACCTCTCTAATACTGATCTACGCTCTCTCTGCGGCACTATGGGGTTGTGCTGATTTGCGTCCTATCCTATTTGCTATACGACACCACCCACTCGCTTATACTGATCTAATCTGAATTCTGGAAAGAACTGCTGGACGGTTTTTGCTGATTCCCGACTACTAATACTGCATGTTTGTCTGCTTTTTGTGATCCACGATACTTGATACCACACTTTTCGGCGATACGACTTTACTTTCATTTACTCTCGAAGACTCGACTCGACTCAACAATCACTGCAAGCTTCGCCCGTCAGTCATTTAGTATATCGTTGCAGTCCTCGTCACCAAAGCATTACTCTGTTTACCACTACGTATCAGCAGGATCTCGGGTCTGATCCATGGAGTCTTCTCACTCGCCAACAGCGGCACAATCCCGTTCCGTTGCCGACGAAATTGCCCATCCCTCAGATACATCTTCATTCTTCGAGCAGGATGAGACACCGACATGGAAGGACAAAGCTGGGCGATTGATGAAGCCTTGGAAAAGGACGAAACGGACTACAAATACAGATACTGTTGCGAATATGAATCTGGATACGGCTGGCGCTGGCCCTTCAGGAGCAACAGCACCAGATGCTGTGCACGACAACCCTAACGCCGATAATGAAAGTGTTCCATCTGCTTCGTCGAGCTCATCGCGGCCACCACGACGCAGAAGATATATAGATGGCTGGGTCCGGTATCCAAAAAACTCGTCTTCAGCCTCGAATTCATCAGCATCGACAATAGCGCCGCCAAGCAAGATTAAGGATGCATATCGTATCGCGCTGAAGGATAGATTCGTGCGAAAACACTTGACCATTTGTGCTGTATCAGGATTGTTACTGCTCATGCTAATTTCTCTCTGTATGTCTGAACCTTCTCCACTGTGATATCAGGACTAACAGCCAGCGGACCTCGTCTACGCCATAAACTTCACCACCCTCGAAGGACAAACATACCACATATTCTTCATCCTGCTCATCATGATCTTCGCCATGGTGTTTTGCCATTCTTTCGCTCGGACATGTCTACTCGCTACAAAGATTGCGAGGTATGGCTCTACGGGTCTTCATCGTATACCCAGTGTTGTAGGCCCCTTGGGCTACGCCCAACCAGCGCGTCCGATCCATGTCGTGCTTGCGCGGGATGAGGAGATTGTTATCGAGGGCGCGGCAGCAGATGGCAGTAACAATACTCCTGCTGCTGCGGCGGCGGCGACAGTGCCCAAACTCACCGCACCGCCGCCGGCGTATGGTCTTTGGCGTAGTAGTGTGGTATGTCAAAAATCACCCTTATGACTCAACAAAACTAACACAAGAATATCCAGCGCATAAATCCGAACTTGTTATACTGGCAACGAGTCGACAACGCACCGAAGCCAGAAACCACTCCTCACACAATCCACAGCGACACAGCCAGCCCTCCCAGCGATTCCTCATCTCAGTCGTCATCGTCGTCAACATCTCCAGCGGCGTCGACGCCCGCGACGTTTGCAACGGCAGCGTCAAATCAGCCTCGTCCACCGAGTTATGCCTCCGACGATGGAGTCGAGTATGTCGTTGAGGCACAACCGCGATTGACGATAGCTCATTATTCGCCGTCGGCGTCGGTGGCGAAACATGGATAATTTTGTCTAAATTTAGTTATTCAATA
The DNA here is from genome assembly GCA_023625915.1 of Talaromyces sp. PB3603. NCBI lineage: Eukaryota > Fungi > Ascomycota > Eurotiomycetes > Eurotiales > Trichocomaceae > Talaromyces > Talaromyces sp. PB3603. The sequence continues at coordinate 876,238 of JAMAFY010000012.1, read as the reverse complement.
TACTGCTTCTTGACATGATCTATTTCCATTTGTTATTCGTAAATAAATCCTGAATTTTGCTTCTTGAGGTAAAAGTAGGGCATCTCCGAGCCATGACGTGTAAGGCTAAATCCGAGCCTCTTTACCCTAAAAGTATATCCGAGCACCAAACAAGCCCTAACAAGAAAATTCATCTCCGAGCTCTTGTGTAGCGACTGTGCATACGTGAATTGCTTCACTTCATTGGATCACAGATAAGCTCGGAGTTTAGGTACATTCACAATGGTCTCCAGAATAGCTGCACGTTTCTCGGATTTTGGAGTTAAGGTTGATTTTCTAGGTTGCTAGGTATTTGGTTTGGGAGGGATGAATATAAATAGACGTCCGAAGTCCCTTGCAGATCGGTGTTGGTGCAGAATGTATTCTAGATCTATACCCCAAGAACATATCGAGCCGAAATAAACTGTTTCGAACAATCTGTTTTCACCTTGAAGAAGAGAAAGCACAGCAAGATGACACCCATCATAACTCTCGAAGAGCACTACGTCTCCTCCGCTGTCCGCAATGCCTCCGAGACAGACCACTACGCCAACTTTCCCTCCCAAATCGTCTCGAAACTCAACGCTCTAGCTGCCGAGCGTCTCCAAGACCTCGACGCCGGCCATGTGTCTTTGCAAGTCATCTCACACGGGCCCGGCGCCCAACCACCACATCTATGTCAAGCAGCAAACGATGAACTCGCCTCCGCCATTGCGGCTAATCCAACTCGCTTCGCTGGATTCGCGCTTTTACCCATGGCTGAACCCTCGCTCGCAACAAAGGAGTTGGAGCGCTGCATTACGCGGCACAGCTTCGTGGGTGCATTGATCGATAATCATACCAACGGCCAATTCTACGACGACCAGAAATTCTGGCCCGTCTTTGAGAAAGCGCAGGAATTAGATGTGCCGATTTACATTCATCCGTCGTACCCGGACGAAGAAACCGGAATCGCTGCCCATTACCGGGGCAATTACGACGATCGTATCGCCGAGGCTCTGGGCGCGTATGGCTGGGGCTGGCATTCCGATACCGCGCTGTCGATCTTGAAGCTGTATGCAGCTGGTCTGTTCGATGCGTACCCCAATATCAAAATCATAATTGGCCATATGGGTGAAATGCTGCCCTTCCAGCTCGAGCGTGTGATTGCTATTGCCTCACGATTTGGGAGGCAGCGAGGTCTGCGAGAGGTATGGACGCAGAATTTGTGGGTAACGACGAGTGGTATGTTTGCGTTGGCGCCGTTGGCGTGTTTATTGCAGACTATGCCGGTTGAAAGAGTGTTGTATAGTGTTGATTATCCATTTTCGGCGAATGAGAAGGGGTTTGCGTTTTTGGAGGAAATCAAGAAGAGTGGATTGATTAAGGAAGGGGAGGAGTGGGAGAAGTTCCTGTATAAGAATGCGCAAGAGTTGTTGAAGGTGAATGTTTGATTCTATGCCTCGATTGAGATGCAGGGCCTTGATGTATAAACTAGTAAATGCATCGCCACTGTCTGGACAATAAAATTGACGTGCCACACTACTGGCAACAAGATCCGTGGAGCTGCAATGATCTTGCAAGGAAATCTCTGAATCTTCAGTAGGGTGAGATGCTGAGAACTCTGTAGGTGTTTTCCAGATTTATATAGTCTCGAAGCAGACAAACGGGCATTCCCATCATCTACATAGATTACAATCAAATTGTGTACGGCTCATGACCAAAGCAATCCACATCTTTAGTTGACATTCCTATGAATGCCATTCGCTACACATGGATTCGAATATATTCCATGTATGTCCAGATAGATCACAAGCGTGATCCTGTCAGGGGCTGTATGTTATCAATTGAGACATCCAGTATATACAGTCTCTTCGTCGAAACGCTGTATCATCCAATATTTGCTAATTAAGCAGACTCTACTCAAATGTACATGAGCCACTTCCAGTAGTAAATTAGATTTGATGCAACAACTCCCTCGACACAACATGCGCCTCTCCCAGCGTTTCCTTCATCACCAGCACCAAATCATCCACAGCTCCCAAGAACCTCAGATAGGAACTCAACGCCGTGCAAAACTTGCGATATTCCTCCTCTTTCACTTTACTCGTACTCATGATCAAGTCAATATCGGCTTTGACCCAATGATCAAAACATCTTTTCACCAGCGGAGTGGGCAGCACTTCTGGTAGCGCGTCGCCGGTTTTGAGTGATTGCTCGATGACGCCTAACACGGCCATTACGTCGCCGATGGCGTGGTGGCTGCGGAGACCGACTTCGCGGGATAGGAGTTCTTGGTATTCGAGGGAGAGGGAGGAGGTGATGTAGAGCAGACGGCCGAGGGAATAATTGAGTTCTAGACAGAGAGTCTTTATCTTGCGGAGGGCGGCGCTGTCGAAGTTCGTGGTGGTGAATTCGAATCTGATGAGTGCAATTAACATATCTTGTGCGCCTAGCGCTGCGGATAGTTGGATTGATAGTTGTCCTACGACGTCTTGAAGGCCGGGGTTGTGACTTTCTCCCAGTGACGAAAGAAGGAGAGCGTAGTGATCACAGAGCGTTCGGATCGAATTCGACAGTGCACGACTGACGTGTCGAGTAGCTGAGACTGGGCGTGGGAGGATCTGGACGACGATTGAGGCTGCGAGACCGATAAGGACTAACAGCAATCGTCGCCAGAAGATCGTGTATCCATAGCCCGGTAAGCCATATGATGATATATGCCTGCAACATGTTGTTAGTCGGCGAGTCCTTAACACATTGGTAGGCAAACAGTAAAATAACTTACTTATAATCGTAGCCATATCCGACCACCAACATAAATGTCGCAGAGCCCATCATGACCGGCATCAGAAACTGACGAGGCAAGAATACGCGTGCATATAGAATCGGGACGAGCATTACTCCAATAGTAGCAGCCAACCCGAACGCATTTCCACCACCACTGCCGGACCCGATATACCAAGCTACAAGACCTAGTATTCCACCTACGACCGTACCAATAGCCCTTCCTATTACTGAATAGGTGAAGTCAGCCATATAGGCAAGCATTGTCGTTTGGGCCATAATAAGAGCCCAAAGACCTCTCTCTTTATAGAAGAAACCAGCTGTATGAGGGATGACGGCTGGGATGACCAGAGCGATAGACACTATCACCATACGAATTGCATACAGTGAGTCCGGCGAAACAAGGAACCGGTAGAAGCTACTAATGGCTCTTCCCAGTCTCGAGCCCGGCCTCTTCTTGATACCCCTGGCAATGCCCAGCTTGTCTTGAAGCACTTGAGACTGATCGACGATTTCGTCTGGGTCCTCAAATGGAGTTTCTGCGGTAATAGGGGCCTTCTCGGACTTCCCGAGTATCCATTTTGCAAAGGATCGAATTCTAGCTGGAAACCAGATTCGAGTGCGAGTCTTGTCCTTGTAGTGCGTAGCAGTATTTTCGAGTAGAGGGAGGATGCCATCAACGACACCGAGGATATGTTCTTCGAAAATCATGCCAAACATTACAGCACGGAATCGGTGACGCAAGTGGGGATTCATAGCTTTGACTTTCCCATTGTCATCAAATAACTCGGCGTTGGCCTCTATAAGTTGATCGGTCGTCTTTCCGACAAAATTAGCCCGCGCAGCCCGTAGATTCGCTAGGGCATTCTCGCTTCGTTGAATATGTTGCTCTTGAGTCTCTTGAGATGGGCGGCTGAACATCCTTGCAGTATTGACAGTGTGAAAACATTCTTTTACCGAGTCCAGCGCTTCGATAGAAGCTTCGATGACCTCGGTACTGTTTTCATGCAGCATAGTCAGGGTTTCGTTCCGAATTTCAGCACTATCCGAGTCATTGATCGCTTTGAGAAAAACAGAGAATTCACTTAGTTGATGGAAGCCAATGTCTCTATGGCTTTTGACTTTCTCCCTTAGCGACGTAACTGAAGCTTCGGACTCTTCGTTATCATCTTCCGAGGAGGCAGTAGTGGCTGGGTCTAGCGCCAAGGCTTTCTGCGATTGGAGTGTACTGCCAAGTCGAGAAATCTGGAAGTTCACAAGATTCATAGTACCGATAAAGGTCTTTCGTAGATCTTGCACCACGCTCGTGATGTCCTTGTCGTTCCATCGACCAATACTGAGATCAAGTTTCAAGAACCCAACCATTGGCTGCAGCTCGTTCCATTGACCTAGAAGACCTTGTTTCGTGGCGTTGAATCCGGCGAGTACCTCAGCTTCTTTCTTTTCCTCCACTGGACCCTCCATGGTTGTATTCAGGGGGGTCTTGAGCATGTCTATAATCTTCTCCATCGCATCCAGGGTGACGTGTGACGTGGACTGGGGAAACAGAAGTAAGGAGGCTACGAAAGCAAGGCCCAGACCTATAGAGGCAGGTTCAATGAGCAGAGTCGGCATTGTACCATTGAATGACGGCAAAAGTGGGCCGGTTGTGATATAGATGTCGGTGATGATCATCCCAAAAACCTGAGTGAAGATGAATTTCGGATTCTTCATGCGTAGAAGAGAGATACAATATATGAATAAGATACCGAGAACTAAGAAGACTGCCGACACACGAGCATCCAGCATGTACCCTTCATATACCAGAGCCTGTGCTTCGGTAGCAACTGGTAAACCGGATTGATTGGCGCGTTGCGACGCGACCTGTTCCATACGTTGTAGCTGAGCCTGGTAGTCTGCAGTCGGTCGCGCAGCGTAAGCTGCTTTCATGACGATAGAGCCCCAACCCCAGGCAAGCAACATGCCCAGCCAGAGAGTGATTGCCGTGAAGATAAAGATGGTCTCTATACCGGCTGGAGGGCACATCAGCTGAACCATTCTAGATTTCAATTAATCAGCAAATTGTCCAACACAACAGATCCAGGGTGGTCTCGATCTTACACCATGAAGAATGACGCCTGGCCAATTCTTTGCAATGACGGGTGGATCAACATTAATAACACGCCTATCCATGCTGGAACCCAACACCGAATAAGGGTTTTGACAACCCTTGGGTTAATTTTGAGCCAAGAGGGCAATCTCATGTTTATTTTTGGTCAGACCCCTAGATCTGCCCACGAGGTTTTGGATGGTCTAGACAGCGTCAACGCCGCAATGCAAAACTTGGATTCCGATGGTTCCGACGTTGCTTAGATTCCCATACTTGGATAAGTCGTGGAGATGGGTGACTCAAACCAATGGCACGATCAAACGCAAGCATATCCTAACGAACGGAAGAATAAAAAATTCAGCAACGAAGTAATCTCACGTGAAGAGAAAATAAATGGACAGCACGATCCTTTGTGCCTGAAGGATGATGACGGAGGGAAACCTGGGCTAATACCACCACATTCCATACTAGGCTTGGTTGTTCCTTAGGGCTAACGTAGTTGGGGGTCTTGACCAATCATGAGGTCCTATGCTTGACTTCACCTTACTGTATCAGGTAAAGCCTGATCAGCTTGTGTCAATATCCCTACTACTACGAATGTAGTAAATCTTCCTGCTTACTCTGCTTTCCCATGTCGAATTCATGTTCCAATCTCAGTGCAAGATACTCTAAGAAGCTGAGAATCTCAACGCTAAGGGGTCAAACTGACTCAAAGAGCTGGAATGTGTGTGTGTGTGTGTGTGTGTGTGTACACGCACAGCCAAACATCGAGTCTCTAGCGGGCCTCGACTGATTCATTGAGGCATCAGGTCACATGATCAGTAGTCGTCTAGTGATCTAGATTCTCATTTTCAAGCGACGTATATGGGCTGAAAATTGAAGTCATGATTCGATCTCGCGTTGATGTTTGCAGTACACTACTTGGATCGACTGGTGGTATACTCCATACAGGACGAGAAAAGACGGACCGAGATTCATGACCCAACATGACCCAAAATCAGTTAAAAGCATGACTAGGTGAAGGGTATTCTGGTTTTGTATTCTTTTTGCTCTTTTCTTTTTCTCGTAGACTGCACAGTGCATACATAACAGACTTTACAGAAAAAGGGAACGATGCATTGTTTTGCCTTGAACTTGCCCCAAAATGTAACAAGACCAGATCTGAAACTCGGATAGAAAATGTAATGTTTGTTGTTGGAGTCAATAAAAAGAATAGTAATTTATTCCCAGATTTCGTAAATTCAATGCAATTATCAACGCCCTTTTTTGTATCACCATCATCACCCCGGCGAAGGAGTGATTTAGTCCTTGCTCTTCTTGGGACCCTTGGTCTTGGCGGTACCACGGAACTTCTTGGAACGGTTCTTGCGTTGTTTGCCTGTAATCGTCAGTATTTTGTCGTCGATCCAGCAGAGAGAAAAACGTACGTTGCTGTCGGCTGGCCTTCTCGATCTTGGCGGCAGCACCGATACGGACGAGACGGTAGTGAGGCTCGAATTTCTTCAAAGCCTCGTGGGAGTCGTAGACGAGAGCAAATCCAGTGGACTTGCCACCACCGAACTGTGTGCGGAAACCGAAGACGGAAACCTGGTCCTTGTTGGCCTTGTAAAGGTCGGCCAACTTCTCACGGAGCTCATCCTTCTTGACGTTGGCGCGGTTGGGGTGGAGGACGTCCCTAAAAGAAACGCGTTAGATTGCGATATTCCACCAGCTCGATACGAGAAATCTCTAGTGTTCCTTCGATGCTTCTTGATATGCTGATGACGAATGCGACGGATCTGAGACTACCATTCGATGCGGGCAGCGTGACCGAGACCGGCACCATTCCCTCAACGCTCAATGTACCATCAAGAAAGTGTCATCCTCGTCTTTCGCACGTCTATACCATGCATTTCCGTCCAGTTCTTCACTCGACCCAGCCGTATCTTGCATAAGGGTCTTCCACTGCCGTGTCGAAATTCACATCGCTGTCGAACCTCCGCATCGAGTACCGGTTTTCAGTCGTAATATCCATCGAAAAAGTCGTCCAAGCATATCAAGAGACCCAAAAAGAACACATAGAGACTGCTTCTGCATCACGGGGACAGGGTAAAAGCTTACACGACCATCTGCTTGCGGGCCAAAAGAGGGTTGCGGATGAACTTGCGCGTCCGCAAGGTGATAGGGGCGTCGGCCATGATGAAGGTGGTTTTTTCTGATTGTCGAAAGGTCCTTGTCGAAAAAGAACAGATTCAGTGTTTTCGACGACAACACAGAAAAAAGTTGGCGGATGGAGGATGTTGGCGGGTTCGCTGTCTAATCGCTTCAACGCACACAAATCAATTTTCGTGCGGCCGTCGAAAAGTCATGTGGGCTGGCGCTCGGCTAGCCGCGCTAGACCTGGAAGAAGATTAGCGTTGTGGCTCTAACTGGCGAACCAATTGCTTTACAGAGAATTATTACATAATCAGCAATTGCCTTTTCAGGCTTTCCATGTTCTTTTCCAACCTCAATTTCTATATGTTGTATCTTTTGCACTTTACGATGATTATAATCGCAGATGGCATCAATTGGGAGGATGGAAGGTGTTTCCCGTCTCATCGCGCAATACTTTGAGTTGGTGGACCTCAGAAAGTTGAACATACCATCGTCAAGCGTCCTCAAGAACCCTGTTACGCAGAACCGCATATACAATGAGATGTTCAACGAAGACAGTCTTACCCCTATCATGCCGCCAGCTACTTATAGACTGAGTCTGCTGAAGAAGATCGTTGCCGTCATCGAGAACGACGACCGATGGGACCCTGAAGAGGATGTATGTTACTCTTTCGTATCGTAAATACGCAGACTTATAGCTACCAGATAGGGCTGATCCGGTTCTTGTAGGAGATAATTGAGCCTTTGATGATTGCTATGACTGGTCTTATGTCACAACCGATACAAGTTGACCGTTCCATATCATCACTAGATACAGAAGAGCCACAACTTTCTTTCGTCTCTTATACTGTTCCCCAAGATGGATGTCAAGAACGAAAGCAAATAACGACTTACGAATCAAGAGGCTTGATCTATGGATCTGGCTCAACCGGGTTCCGTACTTGGGAGGCTGCGTTACACCTTGGCACATATCTCTCTTCGGTTTCCTCATATACATCACCACCAGTATCAGTACGAGGCAAGAGGGTCATAGAACTCGGCGCTGGGACAGGCTTCCTTTCGTTATTATGTCAGAAATTTCTGGGCGCCGAGAGGGTACTTATGACAGATGGAAATGCGAAACTGGTTGATGTCTTTAATGAACCATGCTTAGAACAGAACGGTTTCGTCAAAGACAAGGACGCTATCGAAGGGAGACAGTGGTTATGGGGCGAGCCACTATCTAATGATGGACCAGAGGAACAATTTGATGTTGCTTTTGGTGCTGATTTGGCAAGTGCATATTCAAATGAACTTAAAAAATTTCTTTGACTAATTTCAACCCAGACCTATGACAAAGCGATCATACCTCTTCTCGTCGACGCAATATTCCATTTGTTCTCGTCACACGGCGTCAAACAATTCGTGATAGCAGCGACTATCCGCAATGAAGAAACTTTTAAAGCTTTTCTCGACGCTTGCCGTGAGTTGATTTTTTTGCCATCATCTTTCCCACGAGCCTCGTCTAAATTGTATATAGATGATCGTCACTTTATCATGGAAAAATCTAGCTTCGAACCCCCCGCCTTCGAGAATCAGACAGGATTCTTTCACTCAACACAAGTACCCATCTGGGTATATAACATATTACCTCCTTCTTGATTCATGGTGTCGATTTGAATCGACAAATCGAATCAGATAAGAATTGTCCAGCTGTTTTTGATATCGAGATAGACAAGGCTGTATCAACCTTATACACTCGACCGATATACAAGAGCGCGGCGAGTATTCGAACGTGCTGAGTGAATTGACACCGCCCAGGGTAGACATAGCATGGGAGACATGCAGTCTACGGTTTGATGCCCCAGCGTGACCGCACGATGACCGGAAAATGGTGCACGTATACTTCACGAATCGTGAAGATGCCGAACAATTTGGTTGAGTTCACCAATTTTCGCTTAGCCTTAAGATCAATGTCTGATGAGGGACGGAGATAGGGGCAGTCGGGGATAGTCATGCCATCATTGTGTTCGAATGCGAATAATGCCGCTGTGGCTTTCCGTTTCAAGAAATTTGTATAGAAAAATATGTACAATGTTTCCATAGACCCTTAGCATAAACACAAGAAGAAGAGAAAAAAAAAATGACACCTAACACCAATCTTCCAAGCTTCATAATTTCTATAACTCAATAACCTCCTTCGTTTTGGACTTTGATTTCTCCTTGCTCTTTTTCTTTTCTTTTTTCTTCTCATCTTTGGTTTCCGACTTTGCCGTTGTTGCTGTTGCCGGGGTGGTCGTTGTCTCTGGCAAACGAACTTCAGCAACTTCGACCGGCGACGTCCGACTTTGCGAGGGAACTGATTGAGACGCTCCCCCAGTCATGGCGTAGGGATCGCGTTGTCTGGAAGCTGGCAGCGGCCCATTACGCTCTTCTTCCTCCAGCTTTGCCTCTTCTTCCAGCGAGAGCATAGTACCCTCTATACTCAAAAACCCACGATCCGGATCCGCACCAGGAATAACATCCACATCCCGAACACGGAATCGAATCGTGCCGCGAACGCGATGCCCAGAGACACTTTGGAAATAACCCGTCGCATTCGACGACTCATCATCGTCCTCATCGTCGTATTCCCCAAACTCTTCTCCGAGCATGTTCGTTTCCGAGTCGAGCAAGTTGATAGGTTGGCGACTGATTTTTTTAGGGAGGGGCCTGAAATGCTCCTTTTCAGCGTCAAAGGCTAGTTTATTGCTACCAGGAGCACCATCCTCGTCACCCGAAGTAGCAGAAATGTATCCCTTTTTCTTATCGCTCGCGGCCGCCTCCTCCTCCTCCTCCTCATCCGCACCCGGCGGAATCCATTTCCAGCTCTTAGGGACTCGTTTCCTCTCAATACCTACAGAGAATAGATTGTGGGCAATAGCGCCTACAAACCCCTCAGATTGAACATTGACCCAGCCTTCTAGAACCTGTCCCTTTTGTGGGCTGAAAATCAAAAAAGTCGCAGTAAGATATAAGTAGAGGACTCCATATTCATTGGCGCTCAAGGCAAGAGTCAATGGCTTCGGATTATCAAAATCAGGCTGTGATGTGGAAGGATGCACTTGGCTAGGCACAGGCGCACTTTCCGATATTGAACCGTTCGAGTACGCCAGCACAATGCCCTGAAATGGGGGGTAGTAGGTCAAAAGCAACGGCGCCAAGTGTTCAGCGATAAGTGAAGCGGAGGCATGCGTGGATGATATCGATATAGGCGAAAGTGGAACGTACATGGTCGCGTTGATAAGACGGAATGGCGATTCGGAGTCTGGCTTTGCGGCGTCTTTGACTGAAACGACTTGTCGTGTCTGTTCTATGTTCTGCTTTTTAGGTGTAGAAGGTATCGTCGCTGTCATGTCCATGTCATCGTCGGAGGCTGCCGATGTTGTAGCGACATTTTTGCGCTTTTTAGAGGGTTGGTGGTCTTTGTTCTTATGTTTGCGTTTCCTCTCCGGGAGGGCTGTTTCAGTAGACATGATTGAAGTTACTCAAAGAATTCTCGAGTTGTAAAGATCTTCCTGTTTGAGGACTGATTCAGATTCGTTCGAAGAAGGAAAAAAAAAGCGGCAGAAAAATGGACGGATTGAGAAAGAAGCTGGCGCTTAGGCGGTGAGTCGCGCGGAGATACAGTCATTATACTCCGATGCGCCAGCTATAAAGTTGTTTCCTACGGAGTAATGAATATGAATAATGCCACGTTGAACAGCTTCTTGAGTAGCCTGTCTGTCGTTTCATTCTTGTACATTAGACATGCTTACTTCTAGTGACCACTCTCAATTTTGATATCGTGCTTATAGTTGTCTGACATTATGTCAAGCGTGTTATCATACATCGGCTGGGCCGTTCTACCAGGTGTACGTCCTCTCGACAGAGCGAGACCGCATGTATGAATACTAACAGACGACTAGTACGTGACCTCGATCCTGCAAAGTGTCTACTATGGCCTTACAATCCGCGCCGGCGGTCCACGACCCCAACCCGGCAGCCCGCGCTTCGACAAACACCGTCGCCGCATCTTTATCTTCGTCGTGACCCTCTACCTCTTTTACACGATCTACGAAAGCTTCTACCAGGTTCGCGCCGAAGGGGATTACTATAGCGTGTTGGGTGTTTCGCCGTTGGCCGATGAGCGGACCATCAAATCTCGATTCCGACGGCTGGCCGCTCAACATCATCCGGATAAGGTCAACCAACAGACGGCATTCTCGGAAGGCTTTTTTATGTATTTGAAGCAAGCGCAGGACACGCTACTGGACCCGTCGGTACGATTTGCATATGATCGATTTGGGCCGCAGGTGAATGCGTGGAGGAATGTCAAGACGGCGCAGGATTATCTGTATGCCGGTCTGAAGAGAGCGATGACTCAGTATATTGGTGGGTTGGGAATGATACTGCTGGTAAACTGGGTTTATTGGTCTTCATGGGGACGATACGTGAGTTGCCCGCTAATCTTACCGGTCTACTCTGGTTGCTAATTCTTCACGACAGTGGCGGTTCTACACCTTTGCGGCTATGGTCGCTCTTGAGCTCGTCCTAGTGACGCAGCCATTCGCGCTCGTTGTATCCGCAGATTATATACCTACACTGATCCGACCATACATCGGACTCAACCCCAAAAATGCGCCGGTGGTGTACCTCTTACCGTTTCAAATCATTTCACTGGCGCGCCGAGTATCAGTTACGGTGCACATTTTCATTTCGCAAATCACGCCTTTGTACGTCCCTCGAACAGCTTCGTCTGCCAAAGGCAACCCGGGAGCATTGAAGCCGGAAACGCTGCAACAATTAGGTCACGTAGCGCAGTTGTCGCGGATGACGGATGCTGAGGCATCGCGGCTGTTGGACTTGTCGCTCAGTCCGTTCCGGGGCGATCGGGAGAGTGTGTCGGTGCTGCGGCGAGGGATGAAGGAGGGACTGATTGTGGGGAGCGTGCGGAATGCGCCTGAGGTTCAGGAAGCGATTGCGCAGGTGCAGCGCCGGAGGACCAGTCCAGTCGATTCGTAGTACGTAGTGCATGAATAGACTTTTTTATTTTTCTATTTTTCTTATTTTCCGACGGGATGGGATATTGAGATTTGCTTCCATGACCGGCGACCATGTGATAGAAGCGAGTGATCATCTCGCAGTGAGTCTACACATCACCTCACAAAACCATGCATTCATTAGTCCCACCGTCGAGTTGCTCCGAAAGAGGCAATATTATCACAACGCGTATATACACGTAAGATTACACGAGCTGACCATCAGTTCAGCCGTGACGCTACACTGACACGATTCATTGGCGATGACCCCGAGACATCCGAGGGGCGGGCGGTGGATGGATCATAGATAGTGAGTTTCTTGGTTCGCACGGTCTACTAATCGCTTCTGCTTCCTTTCGCAAGGGTGTGACTGACTGTGGAGCGGGCCAAGTCAGTCGAATCATCATCTATCGTCTGATGGAGTGGGAGTGGAATGAGATGAAAAGAAAATGAAAACAACATGTATCAAAAAGTAGACAAGATCCGTTACAGTGTACTCGTACAAACGTATACGTTCAAGAGAGCAAGTAACCAAGAATGTAGCAAGAAGTACGTTGTATGAAGATAGCGAGCGAGTAAGTCCGTAGGAGCAAACAAGGGAATGATCGAGTGGCTGGGACGTATATTACGGTACGCCCGGTTACACGTTACACACTGCCACTCTGATTGTATCGCGCCAGCCCATACGTTGCCGTGACCGAACGTTACTCCTGACTGACAGAAGTCTGCGCAACTCTCGCCGTGCCCTTCGTTGCCAATCTAAACAGATCCAGAGTCCCCCCCCCAACCCCAACCCAAAGAGAGCGAAATCTAAAAAAAAAAGGAAAAAAATCCAAACCACAATGAAACGGACAACACGCCATCCGATCCTCTCCTTCCGTCCCTCTCCATCTCTCTCCCACCCATCCTCTTCCTCTTTCTCGTCGCCATCTCCAACCTCGCTGCCAAAACCATCACCACCAAAGTCTCATCGTCGGACTATGCCACATTCTGTCCACCGCCGCCGCGCCTTTGCCCCCGACCACTTTGCCTCGTCGTGACAGATCGACCAGTCAGCCCCTTGACCATTGCATTGTTGCTGCCTCACCGCTCGACATCAGTTGGCTTTGCAACCAACGCCTTATTAATTCGCACATTATTTGTGTCGGCCATTTCTCTTGAAAATATTACACCAAATCGTTGCTTCAACCACGAATCCAACCATCGACTGTGACTGATTTAACCGACCGACGCGAAACAGACTAGGAGTCATCATGCCTACACCACCCAAAAACACCACACCACCCAGCCGGACAATCGTCCTCAAGCTCTCGTCCACCGTCCTCCGCCGCTTCCCGCATGAGAGTCCAGTCGTCGAAGAGCAAGACGTCAAAGTCAAGGACGCCTCGTCACCACCATCATCCACCAGCGGGGAAGCGGTCCAAGCGTCCTCTTTCGACAATGCGTCCGAAGCAGCTTCGACGCCTGCCCCTGCAGCTACAGAAGGAGGGAAAGCGAAGAAGGCCAGTGGTGCCGGGAGCGCAAGGGGTACGAAGAGAGCTCTGGACAAGACGGGCGATGCTCCGAAAGCACCTCGCAGCAGGCCTAGTGCTGCCAGGAAGAAACTGAAATTGTACGTCCTCTTTCTCTTGCTACCCTTGTCGTTACGCGCGTTGCTAACATTCGCAGGGATGACAAAACTATCGACAGCGCCAAACTCATGCCGCCAGGCCACAAACCCGGTCCTAAAGCTAACCAAGGCGCTATCAACGCTGGTCTCCGCGCCCTCGATCGCACCGGTGCCCCATGTCGCAGATGGGAACGCAAGCCATTCCAGCTCAAGAGCTTCACCGGCGTCGTCTGGGGATTGTCGACCTGGCATACACCCAAGCCACTACCGCAACAGCAAACGCCAGGCGATTCGAGCGGCGTCGAAGAAGCGAACGGCGTTACACCTGTTGCTGCTGTCAATGGAGACAGCGATAGCATCGGCAAAGCTAACCTCTTGAGTAGTGCTGTGCCCAGTGAGAAGAGTAATGCGGGCGAGGGTGAGGGAGACGTCTCCTCGCTGCCTCCCAGTACGGCACAGTCTCCGGCACCTGCTATTGCGATGACTGCCTAAGAGGTTTATCGATTTTTTCATCGAGCATGTTTACGATACGATCATCATCTGCGCGCTGGCTTCGCAAATGATCCTTTTTCACCCTGCCTTTTCATTCGTTTATTTATTCTTGTACATTACTTTTTCTCTTCGACAGCACTACCTTGCTTATTAACGGGGTTATTATGGTGGTGTATGGAATACGGTTTATGTTTGCATTTGGTCAACCTTTTTGTTCCTTTGTTTGTGTTTCGTTATGGCGCGATTTCATTCTGTCTGTGGGATTTGGATAGGTCGATGGATTGTATAATATAATGATCACGAGAAAGGCTATACTTGACCTGACTAGCTTGTTGTACGAATTAACCCTAACTCGGGATGAGGCATCACGCAATCAAACATCTACAGCATACGTAATTCGACCGAAGAACTATCCTAAACAGAAGCAGTATGTAGTGCCCTTCAAAATCACGGACGTATCTCGTTAAAGTAACACATCCGCCGTGGGTTACTCGGCCATATGGACGGATCGGGAAGGCTTCCCTGGATCTCTGACCTACTGGATCAACACAGGAGAATGCGCAAAGATGTCTAGTGGGGTGTGCCCTATATATGTTTACAGATTTTTCTCTTCAGGATTAGTAAAGCGCAACGGAATTCCTTGGGTTTATCTGGCAGGGATATATAAATTGTTCTTGTCCTCAACCATCTGGTAGTGCGCTACGTCCATCACACTTTACGTTTACTCGAGCCTTACCATAATGGTTTCCAACAAAGCCCTCATCTACAAGCAGCTGCCCACCCACAACCCGGTCGTGGGCGAACACATCCAAGTCGAATCCCTGCCCGACTTTGACTTGAGTCAAAATGTGCCTTCTGGATCAGCAATCGTCAAGGGTCTCTACTTCAGCTGCGACCCATATATGAGAGGACGAATGCGCCCTCCCACGCGCACCAGCTACTCGCCTCCCTTTGAGATCGGGAAACCCATCACCGCCTATGGCCTCGTGCAAGTCTTGCGTGTCGGCAGCGACGGCACCAGCATCACCACATCCAAGGGCGCCATCTATGCGCAAGGTGATCTACTATATGGCCTCTTCGACATCGCCGAATACAGCCTTCTCAGTAAAGAGTGGCTTGAGCATCCGTACATCAACAAAGTCGAGAATCCGCACCATCTGCCTCTCTCGAATTTCCTGAGTGTGATGGGCATGACGGGTCTGACTGCTTACTCGAGTCTGTACGAGATCGGCCGGCCCAAAAAGGGCGAGACGATTTTTATATCCTCTGCTGCCGGCGCGGTGGGACAGATCGTCGGGCAGATTGCCAAAAGGGAGGGGCTGAGGGTCATTGGCAGCGTGGGCGATGACGCCAAGTTAGATTTCATCGTGAATGAATTGGGATTTGATGGTGGGTTTAATTATAAGAAAGAAAAGGCCCTAGAAGCGCTGCAAAGACTGGCGCCGGACGGAGTGGATATTTATTATGAGAATGTGGGAGGGGAGCAATTGGCGGCTGCGATTGAGTGTATGAACGTTTTTGGCCGCATTGGTATGTCTCCCCTTCATTTCTTCTTATAAAGGAGATGCTAATTGTGTAGTTGCGTCCGGCATGGTGTCGCAATATAGTGTGCCGCCCGGTAAGTCTTCATGTTTTGATTTGGAGGATTAGACTGACCAGACAGGCGACCGATACGGCATCAAGAACTTGACGCACATCGTCCCCAAACGCATTCGATTCCAAGGATTCTTGGTGAATGATGCGGACTTTGGTCCCAAGTATATCAAGGAGAGAAACGAGCGTGTTCCACAGGTTAGTCATCATTCAACTTCGTAATTCCGGGAGGGTAAAGCTGAGCCTTGACTGTTTGCAGTGGCTCGTAGAAGGCAGTATCAAGACCAAAGAGCACATCGATGAGGGAATCGACTCAGCCGGAACAGCATTTGTGAATATGCTGGAAGGAAAGAATTTCGGCAAGGCTATCATCCACGTCGCTGATCCGGAATCGTTGACAGCCTAGGTACATACATACATAGCAAGTCGGGGGAGGTGGTCAAGTCATACAGATGTTGTACACTGGGACATGACTTCCCCGCATCTGGATATTATGCACTGATACCTACACTCAGACACTGAACCATGCATACTTTGTTGTGACGGCATGTGATTTGTCTGGATTGCTGAGTGTCTGTCCTCTGTATTCTGGTCGGGTATATATTTGAAATCTAAGAAGCATCTATTCGTCAATGATAAACAAGACTGCTTGACCACGCTTGATCACGCGAGTGTCCTTGCTAACCGGCATCGACGGACAGACAAATAACCTGGGTGGAAACGCACACGAGCAGAATCCTGTTATCCAGAAGCACTTTGCAATCAAGTTTCAAGACTTCACTGCATCCTTGTCAGTGTCGGAACTAACAAGGTGGGTATGATTCAGTCGTGGTTGAGTCGTGGTTAAGTAGATTGTACGTAGTCTAGAGTCTAGTGATCCGCAGTGGAGCTGCTCTGCTCTCTACCTACGCTTCCAGCATGCCGGCCGCTCCTCGTCGTTTCTCTTATGCTTCAGTCGTCTCTGGTGCTGCCAACGACCAACCCGATCCATCTTCTTCTCCTTCTTCCTCTTCCGTATTTACCACTTATTTGAATTTTCATATTCCTCATTATACGGAGAATTCCGCCGCTGCTAATCACCCTACTTCTACTACGACCGCCGCCGCCGCCGCCGCCACTGCATCTCTCCCTTCAACTGCCTCCCCGCATACATCACCTCCAACGACCACCCTCACCCGCAACTCATCCTCAGTCCCTGCCACGGATGCAGACATGCAGATGAACTACGGCGCTACGAGCGCCGGATGGAGGAGGTCCAGCGGCCTTCCTCCTTATTCCCGGCAATTCGCCAACATCCCCGAATACGCCGGTGCAGCGACAAGTCCTGGAGCCGGTACTGGTGCTTCAACAGGTGCTGTCACAGGTCTGCCGACGACTACATCATCGCCAGCTTTACTGATGTCATCTTCCTCTACATCCTCACCATCCTCCCCCTTCTACGATCCCTCCTTTTTTGTCCCGTCATACCTCCGAAATTCCCGATACGTCGGTCGACTGGAAGCTGCCCGACGCTCCAAGCTCGCAGCTACGCAACGCGAACCTCTCCAACAGCAGCAGCAGCAGCCGTCCCTATCCGCGTCGAGTAGTCATGTAAATCTCCACCATCGTATGGCGCCTTCGCATCGAGGCATGACGTACGATATAGTCGAGAAGGAGCCTACCATCACCACTGCCGCCGCCGCCGCTTTAGAAGACAAGCCGCAACCGTTACCATCTCGCTGGAACGAGAATGATAGACATGACGGACTCGATTTGACGAATGATGGCTTGGAGGTGCGGTATATGGGTTACATACACAAGGCAGATCATGAGGCGGCTTCTCTGCGGGCGGATTTCCCGATGCCGCGCGAATCTGGAATATACTATTACGAATCTACCATATTGGTCAAACCGAAGGATGCGTATGTATACCCCCCTCTTCCTAGTCCTGGAAGCTGAACTGATCTTGTTAGCAGGGTAATTGCCATCGGTTTCTCATCGTCTAGAGCATCATTGGAACGCTTACCGGGCTGGGATAACGAGTCGTGGGCGTACCATGGAGATGACGGCAAGGCTTTTGTCGGCGAGAATTCAGGCCAAGGTAAACCATTTGGTCCTCCATACGGGGTTAATGATACCATCGGTTGCGGAATCAATTTCACGACACGGAGTGGGTTTTTTACGAAGAATGGAATATTGATTGGTACGACACTTCTTTCTTGATAGCCCTAAGCATAAGCTGACAAGTGCAGGCACCGCTTTCAAGGACCTTCCGGTATCGAAGAGTATAGCTTTTTACCCGTCTATTGGTATGAAAAGGCATAATGGCGTGCACGTCAGGGTGAATTTCGGCCAACAGCCATTCATGTATGACATTGATGGGATGGTCAAGGTGCGTTTGTTTCAAGTATCCTGTGACTGTTCGACTGACATTTCTGTAGAAAGAAAAACATACCCTGATCGACGAAATCAGTGAGACGAGTACTGCCAATCTTCAGCCACCCTTGGACGAAGCCACGCTGTTGCAGGAACTCGTGGCACAGTTTCTTGCCCAAGAAGGATATTACGAAACTGCTCGGACGTTTGCGGAAGAAGTGCGCGAAGAGTCTGTTACTCTGGAGAGTGGGCAGTCGCGGTCACTATATCATCACGAACCAGGAGAGGATTTTGATACCGCGAATCGACAGAGTAAGTCATTCCATAGAGCTGCATTGAGTGATACTAATTGAGATAGAAATCCGCGCCGCTACTCTAGAAGGTGACATGGACAAGGCATTGAAGTATACAAACGCATACTTTCCCAAAGTCCTCCAAGATAATCCTCATATTCTATTCAAACTTCGATGTCGAAAATTCCTCGAAATGATGTGCAAATGCAGCGACTCATCGAGCACTGCAACAAAGGAAGCTAAAAGACGAGAAGAAGAGATGGAAGTTGACGATGCTTATTCGGATGGCGAAGGCATGGACACTGAAGAGCCACCACGAACTGCAGTAGATGATACGGCCAAGTTTCACGAACTACTCACCGAAGCCGTGCAATACGGTCAGCAACTACGCATGGACTACCCATCGGATGAATATGGAGGCGACAAACAATACCTCGAGGATATTTTCTCGCTGGTGGCGTATCCTGATCCTCGCTCCTCGGTGCATGGACATCACTTGGATATCTCGGGACGGGTTGCAGTGGCTGATGACTTGAATGCCGCGATCCTAGGTATGTCCTCCCTTTCCACGATCTTGTCTTTCGGAGTACTGACGTGAACAGTGTCCCTTGGAAAATCATCAACCGCCGCTCTAGAGACGCTCTATGCGCAGACTGAGGTTTTGGTCAACGAATTGAGCGAAGACGGTGGCACGGGGGCATTCATCAACATTCGAAGCGACTTTATGCCCTAGCTTATTCTACTTGAGGAGCGTAAGCCCTAAACGTACGGTGTCTAGGATTGCGTGATCTAATATCTATTATACTTATCTTCAATTCACTCTATTCTTCTTATGGTCTATCTATTAGTGTGAAATCCCATGCTACGTACGTACAAAGTGGTACGTACTAACTATGTAGTACGTAGATGCATAGTGGAGTCACACGACGCTGTATCTAAAACCTAGTCCCAATAAGGCTAACCCAGCCAGCTGGGTGCCTGAATCTTATGGCGTCATAGTCTCCATACACACCAATACGGTATTATTACTACCCAGCCCCGTGCTTTTGGGTGTGATTCAGCTGTCCGACCGTATGTAAAAAAGGCGTTACATTCCTCATTCCCCGACTGTGCTAACTCGTTCTTGGATCTTTAATTTCCGAATCCTTGGTCCTACTCTTAGTTTACTAGTCATCGCTCTTCGCACGAAGTTCAGAGCAGGCAGAGAGAGGGAACGAAGCAAGACAGAGTCCCCTCGCAGTCCATCTCGAGGGGATAGACAGGCCGAGTGGGAAAAGACACAACACATCGGGTCAATATGGACCTGCAGCACAACCCGAACCACGACACCAGGAATGCCAACGACGAAAGAGGGGGAGACCGAAATATGCATGAGCGACCCTACGGCACCACTACTAGCAGCACTAGTTCGACCACCGCGAATCTTACTACCTCCACGCACATTCCTTCCACCTCCGCCGAACTTGGATCCGAGAATGTGATTAATCCTTTTTCACCTGCTGCTGGTGCCGATAGTAGTAACTACTGTGGACGAGGTACGCTGCAGTGCTGTTGCGGAAGACGGGATTGTGCATACCTCAGGCATAACAATGTGGCCTTGGGCGATCTAGAGAAGGATTTAGAGACCGCAGCGAGATTAGGACAGGTATGCTTCTTTTCCCTTAGCTTTCGGACTTCTGTTGCTGGCATCGTGATACTTTGTTGTCACTATCGTTGTACTGCAGATGATAGGCGAAATGTCGCTGACTTTCTCCCTCCAGGCGCTGCTCCAACGGCACGAGACATACGTCTCCGACGCCGAGGCGGATCGAAGCCACATGCTCCTCGAAATGGAGCGCCTGGAACGCGACAAACAAGAAATCCAGTCCGCGAATGCGCGCATAGTCGAAGAGAACCGTCATTTGCTCGAGCAGTTGGAAGGTCTTAACAACGCCGTCGCGACGTCGGACAATGAAATCAAAGTGTTAGCGGAGAGGTTGCAGCAGACGCAGCTGGAGATGAGGGCGTTGGCAGCCTCGGCGGCGCGCGCGGCAGACCTTGAGATTCAACTGAACGCGATGGAGGCCGAGCAGATGGAATTGCAGCAGCAGTTGATTCTCACGCAAGAAGATGAAAAGTCGGCGGTACAGAGGTGGAAAAAAGCGGAAACGACGTTGCGAGACTTGCAAGATCAGTTGGATCGATTGGAGTATGAGGCGAGGATGGAGAGGGAAGAGCATACCCAGATTATTGAACGCATGGAACGGAGACGGGCCGTGGAGCGGGAGTTGGATGGTGCAGCCGGTCGACTCAAGGGTGCTGCTGCTGCGTCGGCGGTTATGGATCGAAACCGCAATGCGACGACGCCCGTTGTGTCCAAGTTTGTGCGCGATATACTGCAGGACAATGCAAACCTGCAGATGGGCATCGTCGAGTTGAGGGAGTTGCTGGAAAGTTCGAATCAAGAAGTTGAGAATCTGCGAGAGCAGATAATGCATCATCAGCCGGTTGATGTAGACGCTGACCAGCCGCCACGACCGCAAGGATCGCGGTTAGACCAGGAGCTCAACGCGAAAGAGCCTCGTCCAGTGTCGCAAGAGTTTCATGTGCATCATCATTATCACTCACCCTCGTCGTCGATTACTTCCAAGAAAGAAAAGCAGCCTATGCGTCGTTCGAAGAAACGACGACCTACGCTTATGGCATCGGGCATGCATAGTCCTAGATCGTCATATCACCACGCCCATCCTTCATCATCCTCTGTTTCAACCATCATGTCTCAAACATCCGTCTCCATTCCTCCGTCGTCGTCTTCCCAGCGCTACTCCGTTCATCCATCTGGAATATCTTCACTGGCCAGCTCTCCCATCTCGGCATACCAGCCTTCTTCGATATTTGACGTCGTAGATCAAAGTGAGCTGTCGCGACCATCGAGTCCCGAAAGTACCGCGGCCATGCTGACGTCGCCAAAACGGCCGATGTGGAAGGGACATCGTTTGTCGGATACATCGAACCGCTCCTTTTCCATGCCTGGGATGTCATTTTCGGATCTTGATAGTGACATAGATAACGGTGACGATATTTTGGAGCAGCAACCGGCAAAGAACGGTGATGAGATGTGGCTTCCTCCTGCTATTCCTGAAGAGCAGGAGGATACGGTTGAAAAACATGATACCGAATCTGCAGAACCAGAGACCGAGGATGCACCGGGTCCCTCTATGATTGATAATATATTCGAAACTTCGTTTGACCCAATGCAACAACACGTATCTTCACTGCGAAAGTCAGCGTCTTACGAAAGTCTGCTTTCCGTCTCAGGTATGGATATTCATACCCTCCGTGAACGACCGTCGCAGTTACTCGGGGGCCTCGAATCGAGGTATTTCTTCCCTCGTCGCCTACCGCAGCGCGTCGTGAGCGTCACGACCGAGACATCGTCTACTCCGCCCGTGATTTCGACTACGAATATCACAGCTGATAAGGCCAGTATCGTCACTGTGGGGAGTCTACCGAGATCATCGCATTCGTTACTCGCCAGTGTGGCTGCGAAGAGCGCAATTCCAACAGCAAACTCAGACACCGCGAGCACAAGCTCGGATGCACCTACAACGGACCTAAACCATCCTGAAGACACCAAAAAATCAGCAACGATTACCCGCAAAGTCGGTGGCTGGGTCATGGGCAAATGGGGCATTGCACCCAGCCCTGCGACATCGGTCACACCTTCATCGTCATTTTCGACGTCTGAAATCCTACGACACAACCATCTCATTCAGGCGCAGCAATCTGACGCAGCGAGCATTTCGTCCGAATCTACCACTACCACATCTACCTCAACAACAACGAACAAGCAACGTCCAGCAACGACGACAGCTCCGAAACCAATAATCCGTGGCTTCGGAATCAATCAGAAAGGCCCCATACCGGGCTTCGTGTCCTCGGTCCCCCTGCCTGCGAAACAGGTCGTTATTCATGCACATGTTTTGGATAGGGAGCTACTGGATGAGACTTTGCGGAGTGACCTTCCCGAGTAAAACGATCTAACGATCAACGATCAATCCTGATAAGGGATAACACGATATACATACGGTCTTTTCACTTCTTTTATGTGCATATTTGATGATTTTCATGATACCCTCTAATCGCTCTTTCTAGCCTTTCTCTTTTGACTTGTTTATATGTTATGGTGATGGTGATACGAAGTGGAAATGTATATATCTCGTTTTACTTAATCAAGAGCCAATACCACTTTGCCCTCATCATTTATGAATTAAAAATAGAATTTAGATTACAACTCTTCCTGGAACATCAAGCTTCAACAAATCCACACCAGCCTCAATATCCTGCTTCTTCGGCATATTACCCCTCCTCATCAACTCCGCCGCCTTGACCATAATGGGATCCATCCCCATCGTCGCCACGGCCACGATGGTGTCTCCCTTAGCGTAGTATGCGGCGAATTTGGCGTTCTCCGGTTCGCCCTTGAGGATCAAATCGTCGAAGCCATTGGAGGCCATTGTATTACCGCAGTAGCGTAACTGTTGGCCCAGCGCGGACCAGAAGACGGGGATGAAAGCTTTGTGTTGTTTGCGTGGAGAAGAGGGCTTATTGACGATCGAGCGTGCTACGGCTCGACCGGCGTTTTGGGCTACGTTCCAATGCTCGATGCGTACGGGGGAACCCGTCTCAGGTGCAGCGCCGGGGCCGTGGTAGGTGTACGTCGCTATGTCGCCGATGGCGTAGACATCGCCGTTCAGCGAGGGGACGGCGAACGTCTCATCCGTGCGAATTGAGCCATCTTTCTCTAACTTTAGCGCAGAGTTGCTCTCCAAAAAATCAGTGGCTGGTTTCACGCCAATGCCCAGAATGACGACGTCTGCGGGTAGGGTGGTGCCGTCCTTGAGGTGAACGGCGCCAACTTTATCGGCACTTGAGGTCGAAGGGGTGGCCTTGTCGACGCTTGCATTGAGATAAAATTTGACGCCAGATTTTTCCAAAAGACCCTGAAAGATCTTGCCGACTTTGTCACCCATGACTCGTTCCATGGGCGCCGATTCCATGCCCACGATACTCACGTCATGGTCCTTTGAGAGCGCGTTACCAACCTCCATGCCGATGAAGGAGCTGCCGACAACCACGACTTTTTTCTTCCCCTCGCCCAATGCGCCGAGAATGTTTTGCACATCTGTCACGAAGCGAAGGCGGAAGATGTTGCCCAAATCCTTGAATCCTTCGAGTGGGAGGCTGCGGGGAACGCCGCCTGTAGCGAGTACAAGTTTTGTGTAAGGAAATGATTTGCCGGATTTGGTTGAAACGGATTTCGCCTGGAAATCGACGGCGGTGACTTCGTCGTGGACCACATCGATACTGGCGTTAGAGTACCATTCTGCTGGCCGGATTTCAATCTTGGATGCATCCGCGATCAAAGCTTTAGAGAGCTTTGTGCGGTCAAGAGGTAGATTTGGTTCTTTGGTGAGGAGAGTGATGCTGCCTTTAAAATTGAGTTCGCGCAGCGTCTGGACTGTGCCGAGGGAACCGCTTCCTCTGTTTATACTCAGTATCCAATCAGACAGAAAAAAACAGGAAAGGAAAGCTCACCCTCCGATAACAACGACTTTCTCGTCACTTGAAGCAGAGCATTTGAGGTTCGGGTCTCGTTGGCCGGCTTTGATGGCACCTTCTTCGCCTTTGATATAGACTGCGCCTTCCTTTTCGTAAACTTCAAATGTGTTTAAGCGGTTGGGGGCAGGGGCATCTTCGATTTCGCCCGTGGCGACGGAGAAGCATGCTACAAGGATCAGTATTCAGTCACTATGTGATTGGATGAAAGAAGTACCTCCGTGCCAGGGACATGTAATACGTCCATCCGGGGCAACGACACCTAGTTTCAAGGGTGCGCCGTAATGCGTGCATTTGGGACTGATGGCATGAAACTTGTCGTCTTCTAATCTGACAACGAGCACCTTTCCTTCTGGCACGCCTTCGACTTCTGATTCGACTTTCTCAAAATTGGGGATGTCCCGAAGGGACGAAATGTCCTTGAGTTTGTATTCTGTGGCCATTGTGGATGATGTTGAGAATTGATGTCTGTAGACTTGGGTGAAGGTGTTGCGGGGGATCGATTTATTGGAAGGTGAACGACAACAGCGACAAGTCCCTTTTCCTGAGAGGCAGCAGCGTGGTCTACACTTGCAGCAGGATGAAGGAGACGTTGATGGAAGTGTTGAATAGGATGATGTAGCAAAAGGGAAGGGAGATCGGGGGGTAGGGGAAGCGGGATGATGACGATATCGAGCGCCGCGATTGGGCAACGAGGGATTTGGTCGAGATGTATAAGCCAGCACAGAGGTTGAAGAGTGCAGGCGGGGTACTCGAATCATGACCAATCTAGACTGTCTTGCTCGGAGTCCGCTGGCCGCCTTCTAGATGGGCGACTTGTGATCGCTGGTGGCTGCTTTCTTGGTATTATCGAATTGACGATGGCTATGAGCGATGGAACATGAAGTATGAAGCATGAAGTATGAATGTGTCGGTAGTTACAATTGATGATGTATCTGTACAATCTTTGCGATAACAGAAGAGTGCAGTGAAAAAAGCCAAATGCAATGGATGAAGTACTGCCCCCAGCAAGCAGAACGGTCAATTGATGATCATACGAGCTCTGCCATTCCTTGTTTTGTCTGGTACCTCTCCCGAATGACTCGCATATCCTACAGATTGTGAAGATCAAGAAGGACACAATCCAATGACGTCGGCATGAGAGAGCTCTCCGCTGCAGCCAATCGGAGCCTGCCGTTTATTAATACGACTGTGTTTGGACACCTGAATCACCAGGCAGAAAACAGCAACATCCACGGAAACGCTTCTCCCAAAACACTTGGCTAGCATAGTTTATCGAAACAGCATCGATTATACATTTGTACCTTGGTTGCTATGAGGCTAGCAAGACTTTCTAGTCCAGGCAGATTGAACGCTGATACAAAGCATATTCGAAATCTATCTACATCATGCTCCCTACGTGTCCACGGTGACAAGACCGACCCGCGCTTCTCAAGTCTCGGACAATTAATCGAGGACAAATTCGCCCATATACATGAAGACTACCGTAATTTCCTCCCACCGGTCTTATACCATCCACTCTAATATCAAACAGAACGCCCTAAAAATGCCATCGTCCTGGCCCATGGTTTGTTAGGGTTCGCCGAACTCAAACTGGCGGGTTCCTTCCTGCCGCCCATTGAGTACTGGCATGGAATCAAGAATGCCTTGACCATGAAGGGGATCAAGGTGATTACGACGACCGTGCCGCCTTATGCTTCGATTGAGAATCGGGCAAAAGTTTTGGTGGAGGATATTGCGGCCGAGGCAAAGGGGTGTGATGTGAATATCATCGCGTAAGTTGTCGACGATGGTGTGAAACCTGCTCTAATATGTAGTATGAATTGCGTATAGGCACAGTATGGTAAGTCGGCTCGTCTCTTGTTGTGATCATTTTACTCACCTTATGCAGGGGTGAGTCTCGACATTTTAACAAGCAGTCCGTCACATGCTGACCGAATAGAGGACTCGATTCCCGGTATATGATAAGTCAATTGAGGCCGAGCGATTTCAAAGTTCGGTCGTTGACGACAGTTGCGACACCTCACCGAGGTGAGATTCGCCTCGATTTATGGCAGAGCTATACTTACAGGCTAGGCTCCGTGATTGCCGATCATTTCATGCAGCGGGTTGAAGCCCATGGTATGTACTTTGCTTTCAAGAGCCCTCCAATTTTGGCTAATGCGTCGACGATAAGTAACCCGATTGCGCAAACTGTCCCACTCAATCGACAAAATTACTTCCGAAGCACAGGCATTCAGCCAATTGACGCGAAAATATCTCGAGGACGAGTTCAATCCAAATGTGCCAGACATTGACGATGTTCGGTACGTCAAACATAAATTATGAGTGAGTGAGCTAATCCTTTAGGTACTTCTCCTACGGCGCAATGTTTCAACCCGGCCTCTTTAACATCTTCCGGTCCTTCCATCGAGTCCTGGAAGAAGTCGAAGGGCCAAATGACGGCCTCGTTAGCGTTGCCAGCAGTAAATGGGGCGGAGATGCAGGCTATAAGGGTACACTTGTCGGTGTGAGCCATTTGGACCTGATTAATTGGACCAATCGCATTCAATGGATGGTGGGTGAATTGACGGGAAACAAGAGGAAGTGAGTATCATCCCCTTTGCACCAGATTGGGCTGACAGTAGTAGGTTTAATGCTATTGCGTTCTATTTAGATATTGCAGGTAAGTACTCCCCTCGTCCCTGGTGGATCATTGCTAACGCATGTAGATATGCTGGCTAAGGAAGGCTTATAACACTGTACAACATATATACTGACACATATCCTTTCCATGTACATAATACATCCAGACCTCTCGATAGGTCTACAATACAGAAACTAAAACTTGCTTAACTTCAACTCTGTAAAGTACAGCCTCCATATTCAGGGGTATCTCAGTGGCTTAGCTTGCAGGCACCAAGGCAACAACATAATCATCAACTAATGCTTTGACTTGACGAAAACTCGTACTCGCTTTCAGATGTCGCATTTGCTAAGCCACCCACCGATTGTAACCAGACAATAAGGAGAGAGCAATCGCGAGGACATGCCATGGCCGTGTTTGTCTTATGTCTTCGAGACGGCAAGCCTCCGAACGGACCCCCGCGGCGAATCCACCCAGGGAAAAAAAAAACGAACGTCATTCCTCCAACCAACCTACCAAGTGCTCAATGTCGTTTCACGACCAGCTATATTCCAGAGCTGATGGAACACTGGACTGACAATTAGGCTGCAACACTTATTCTGATTGTATATATTTAGCCTTATTTTGCTGTCGTTAACATATGTGAATTCAGTCATTCTTTTGTCCATCGTTCCACCCCCCCGCCGTTTGCCGTCTACCGTACTCTACCATCCCTGCTGTTGATCGAACATGGCGGCGTCCATTAGACTCGACAAACCGCACAGTCATTTTACCAATCTGGACCATATCACCGGACGAGTAGTGCTCCAGCTACACTCCGATACGGCTATCAGTGCGATTCATGTCAAGCTCGAAGGAGAGAGCCGGACGAGGCTGTCGACACCCCGTCATGATCGGGACAAGAAGAAGGCGGAGATAGAAGTGCATAAAGTGGGTTTCTACGAGAGATGCTATATCTCAATGTCAGTACTGACGGCGCACATGCAGATATTGTACAGGGTCCAAGCAGTCTTTCCAAACCCAGACATCGCGCAACATAGCTCGCCCAATGCGGCGTTTACGTTGGCTCCTGGTGTGTATGAATATCCGTTTGAATTCAAGGTACGATCTAGAGTCCTTTACTCCATAGATTAATGGCTGATGTCATGCAGTTCCCCTTCAACAATTCCTGCAGCAACCAAAATTCAATGATGACCAACCTGAGCATGGTCGGTCTGCGAGTCGAAGTGGCACGAGATACATATGCCCATGTCAAAAAGACTTTACCACCTTCGTTGAATACCTTTCCCGGGGAGGCGGAGATAAAATATTATGTCAAAACGACAGTTGTTCGGCCTCAATTCTACAAGGAGAATATTCGATCGGTGAGTCATCTCTGCCCCGGTACCTGGATTCTCAGCTAAGTATGACAGATTGCAGGATTCAACTTCCTTCCTATCGAACCCCCGCGAAATGGCAACCCCAATGAAGAGACCTATGCCAGGCGTCAGCACGAGTTTATGAGACAACAACCCCCAGCAGCCGTGAAAAAAGGCGGACTCTTTCGCAAACAGTCATCTACACCTCTAGCACCCCCTTCGGCTGCAGATCCAGTACGAGTATCAGTCGATGCAAGATTACCCAACCCTCCAATTCTGACCTGCAACGAACCTATACCTCTACGCATCATCGTCACGAAGAAGTCACACACTTCCGAGCCGATGTACTTACAGCTACTTCAGATCGAGTTGATTAGTTATACCAATATCAGAGCACATGAGTTAGTGCGTACAGAGCCACTTAGTACATTGATATTGAGTCGCAGCAACATGAACGTCCTTATTGGTCAAGCCTCAGACCCAATGGGACAAGAATGGAAGATTGATTCAAGTCTGTGGAACAGACTCCCGTTGCCGCCGAATGTTGCGCCGTCATTTGAGACGTGTAATATTTCGCGGCATTATGAGCTTGAAGTAAGAGTAGGATTGTCGCATGGACCTGCAGGAAGATCGATGGTAAGAAATTCCGAGCACTTCTGGATTTATTAGGCTGACGAAGATTAAATGCAGCCCCAAGTCATCGTTGTACCTCTACGGCTGGCCGTAAGAGTGTATTCCGGCATCCGTCCACCACCAGCCCTCTTGGAAGCCATGACTGCCAACAAGAAATTACAAGACGCGCAACTCGGACAGAAACCATCAATCTACGACGACAACAATCCCCCGCCACAACCGCCTCGACCACCGAATCAGGCAGCTGAAATGGCGTCACACAATAACCTGGAGGGTGATGACGCACCGCCTAGCTACGAGGATGCAATGGCCGATATGATTAGTCCTATAGACGGTCCACGCGGAGAATACCATCAAACACCCGCACCAGCTTTCCAAGGGAGTCGTAACTTTTCGGGGCCGGCAGGTGATACAAAAACCCCGTTTCCTGACCCACAAACCAGTCACAATGAAGATGACCACCAATATCATCACGAAGGAGACGAGGACGGAGAAAACTTGACACGCTCCTTCTCTCGTGATTCCTCTGAATCAGTCGACATGCTCCCTCAATCACCACGAATACGGCCTATATCGTATGCAGATAGCGTATTTGAAGATAGGAAGTCTGGTCAAACACAAGGTCTTACGAGCGACTCTAATGACAGCCCAGCAACCGAAACACAGCAGCAACCCCCGCCAGCATTCACCTCTTCACAAACGCCTCAGCCTCGTCGAGCGATCAGTACGGGCGTACCTAATCGACGACCAGTACCAAACTCGAGCCAACAAGGAAATGCTTCATAAGCGACGTCTGCTCATCGTTAATGAAAGAAAAAAAAGTCTCCGCTTCTAATTATACCCTACTCATTTATACCTTCTGGTGTATGGGGCAATGCATGCATTGGAGTTTTCTCTTTAGGGATTCATGACAGTTGACAACTTCACCCATATCAATTCGAGTATAAAATCTTTCTTAGTACTGAACACTGTCGCCCAAGAATGAAGTATATAAGCATTTCCTAATTGAGCAAGCATCACCTTCCCCACTTCGCGCGCCTCATTGCAGCCAATCAGCAAGCTTAATTTTAGTGACTTCCCCCAAACTCCGCAGAAAAAACCCACTTCCTTCCGCCGGAGCAGGCGCCAACGCGAGACAAAAGTTAGCTACAATTCACCTTGACATGAAAAATATGTCGCGACAGAACTCAACCTTTTCTCGATTCGTCTGCGTTGCTACTGTTGATTAAGAACGGGCGCATGCAAGAAGTGAAACGATTATCAAGCGACGAGGCTAGCGTGTTAGGCAGCTATCGCCGTTTGATCAAATAATCGGAACTAGCTCGACACAACGAGACTGCGGACAAAATGCGTCTTCAACTGACGATTCTCCGCCACGGTCTTCCAGCGACCCGCATCCTCTGGACCGTACGCCCGCAAACCTCACACCCTATTTCTACGTCTGCAGTCACATCAACCCGTTACCCCAATGCGGCATATGGGCACGAAGAATGCACAGTCGCCCAGTTGCTAGAAGATATCAACGAGGTTGTTCCACTCGAGACTGCTGTTGCAGCGCTTGGCGAAAATGAAGATCAGGGCGGCCAGTGGGGACTAGAGGATTATGTTGTTGAAGTTAATGGATTTGAGTGTTTGCATTTTATGTCTGTGGATGGATTGTTGAGGGAGGGGGATGAGGTTGTGTATGTCGCTCCACCTTTCTATGCCGTTGCTTTTCTGATGGCTGTGGGTACTGACCGGACGGTTGTGTAGGATTCGCGCTTTAGGTGTTGGCGATATTCGCGCAAGAAGACTCGCGGGCCGTTTGCAAGTTTCAACAGATGGTAGACGACTCATCGATGGCGTCCCTTTCGGTAGACCTTACTTTCAACGGTCGTATTCATCCAGACCTGCGATTCGAATCCCGCCACGGAAGAGACGCCGTACGACGCTTTCGGGATGGACTGGCAACGTTGTCGACAACGAGCAGACAGACACCCAGCTGGCGTTGCATGACGATGCCTCTCTCATGGACTCTGAGCATGGAACAGTTATTAGACACCCACGAACACTTTTCGAAGATGGTGATGACGATGATGAAGATGACATGGATGAGGTGGACGACGAGCTGGCAGAGGAACTCAAGTCATTAAGAGAAGAGGCACAAGCCGACGTCCCGTTCTTCGATACCCCGGACTTCAAGCGTTTTCGTGCCGGGCGTATGTCGCGAATGGAGCATCGAGAGCCTCTACCGAGCAGCAGCCCGGCTCGTCCGTCAGTACTTTCGACACCACGCACAAATCTTACTAGAGCTGCCGATGGCGAAGCTTCGATCAAGTCAACTAAGAGCGTTCACTTCGAGGCCGATATCTCGAACTTTGAAAGCCAGTTGTCGGGAAGCGACTCTAGCTCAGATGAAGATGTCGTCTCACAAGCAAGTTCGGAAGTCTCCAGTGATACTGATGACAGCACTTCAGAGTCAAGTGACGAGGATTTTTCGGCTGAAGATTCTGACGACGATAGCGAGGTGTCCTCTGTCTCTGAAGAGTCCGAATCAGACTCCGAGTCGGAAGATGGAGATCTTCCACGAAAGACAAGGTCCAAGGCCATCGACGTATTTACTCCTCCAGGCAAAGGTACCAGGAAAACTAAAAACAGCAACCGTCGTAAAAAGCTACGACTTCAGCTAGCGAAACTTAAAAGTCTAGGCGAGCTGCCCGCAGAAGCCAATTTTGACGACCTGAAGAAGTGGCAGGCAGAGAATGGAAAGGCGCCGCTCACTGAGGTGACAGACCTGAAAGCAAAGCGTGAAATGAAAATAAAAGAGCAATCTGAAATCGATATCAAGAGACAGCAATTGCTCCGAGATTTGGCAACGGGTGGAGTCGACATTGATGGTCTTTCTGAGAAAGAGAACATTCCGCCACGATACAGGAACGGCAAGCAGAAGGATGTTCAAGAGTCGCCAGAGAAGGTCAAGGATAAGGACAGCCCAGCCACTACTGTTACGTTAAGAGCAGCTGAGGTTCCTGCTGATGAGCTGGCCAAAACGAGCCCCTCTGATGTTACAAGACGGAAGCTTGATCTCTCAAGCACCAAACGTCTACTTTTTGGTTCCTTGGGCGTTCGAACCCCCAAAACCAAAGAGGATGAAGACGCACTGCGAATTAGGCTGGATGCTAACCGCACCAAGCTTGTTGCTTCTGAGAAAAGTACAGAGGTAGAAACAGTTGAGGTTGAAAATGAGGTCGACGAGAACTGGCAAGAGAAAATAGTCCTCAGTGCGACGGAGTGTTTCTACGACGATATTGAATTAACAGCGCCTCCATTTCCCTTCCAACAACGTTGGGACTCTGACGCGAATTATGCTATTCGGCAGCGCAAGAACAGCAACGGTAAAAGGGATAAAAAGCGCAAACAACGTGACTGGCAGGAAGAAGATACTGCATTGAATGACAACGGAACAGGAGACATTACGCTGAAGTATGACGAGCCACCGGTATCTGCTCAAGGAGAGACGACAACGCAAAGCGAAGATCAGGTGATTGATGTAAATGGTGATGCGGATGATTTACCCGAGCTGCCCAGCGATATCGCTGCGTTGCCCATCATGGACGACAAGGAAGTAGCAGTTGGCTCCATCATCGCGTTCAAACATTTACTCATGTCAAAAGCGACCAATTGGCAACCTCAAATTTCAGATTTCAAGGTTGCCAGAGTGATCAAAATACGTGAGAATAGGACCCTTGACATGATCCTTGCAAAGCGTGATCGAGAAGTTTCTGAGCAAACGGTGGACGAAGACGGCGTACGCAAATACTCCGGCTTTGAGATGCCGGACGATGACAACGAAGTGGAGGATGACGGTATCCGAACTGTCACATTTGCGGACTTGTGGGAGCCGAAAATGATCAAGGCGGCTGTTGTCAAGCGTACAGATCAGAATCAACAGATTCAGAAGGAGTACACTATGGCGAATGGCAATGACGAAATAAGCCTGTCAGTTGATTGATTTCTTTTCTTCTACTATTTTCTTCTCAAGAAGGTTATCAGGGAGCTGCATGGCCTAACATGACAGATCCATCCGCCCATCCGCCCATCCATCCATTTATCATGTAAATGCATAACCTAAGCTCACAATGGGATACTGCTCTAATAGATTAAAACATACTGCTACTCCATCACTTCCTTTTATCTTCGCTGGTAGCAATACAGCATCCGTAGTCGAAAACCAAGACGAAACCGACGAGCTGCCACCTCCCCGCGCAGCAGCTTCATCACAAACGCACCTCGAAATCTCGCAGATGATCCATGACGCCGGCTTCAGATCCACAATCGACTCCAAGCTCGCCAAGGATCCGGTCTTACTTGAGACATTTGATGATAAGCCGAGAGAAGATTCTGCGATTGAGATTCAGGGCGAGGCTGCAAGTGCCGACGAAAAGGGTTTGGGCTCTAATAGCGATGACTTTGCGTCAAGTCCGCCTGATGTTGGCGATCAGCATGGTGAAAGGGCGAGAGAAAGTCAGATGGTGGTTCAAGGGGACAATATGGCGATAGATATGACTGATGCCGGGTTTCGTATGGATGCTGACGATGACTTTGTCATGGATGATCGAAACAGCCAAGTTGGGGACGACTCGGACGACGGCGTACCGCTGCCAAGCAACGATATCACGAAGGCGCATGATAGGGAATTGCCCGCAAACGAGACAGCAAGTTCAAATTTACGTGAAAAGCCCGCATTGCAACCCTATCAACAGAGTCCGTCACGGATATCGAAACAGGAACCAGGTCAAAAAGGTAGTCCAAGTGCGGCAGAAGCACAAAATTCATTTGTGAGCACTACAGTCAGCGCTAATACTCGATCATTTATCGAACCGGCTGACCTCGACGCCGGGGGCTATGATGACGATGACGACGATGCGCCTTCTGAATGTTCGGATGCATATTCTACGGTTCCTAATCCCTTCTATGAGCGAGACATGGCAGCCGTAAAGAGGGAGAAAACTGAAGCTACCGATGGAGTGTATTCTCAACAGCGCCCTCATGCAGGAAGGAATCAGTCCAGACAAGAAGATAGTATACCATCATCGAATATGCCCAAAAGCAACCAAGAAGCCAACGACGTCACTAAGTACACGGAATCAGCCGAAAAGAAATCTACCGGTAGCAAAACCGATTTCGACGTAGATTTCCTCGATGACAACATAGACGAAAGCGAGGACTCGGATGTTGACTTTCCTGATATCGAGGTCTTGTGGGCGTCTACTGCGCCGACCCAAAAGGAGTTTCCGCCTATCAAGATGGAGCCGGAGGCGGCGAGTCAGATGTCAAAGTCGATCAGCGATCGGGAGGCGTCTCCATTGTCGGTACGTCAGTCGAGTGTTAATGATCTGGCTACTAATGGACCGCCACCTAATGCTGTGAAGAATATGTCTGCGATTGCAGCACATGAGCAGCCGGAATCGAGCCAGAAGCAGGCTGTCAGTGAGTCGAACTCAAGAAGAGGAATCATTCCTGACAACAACGATAATGATTTCAATGCCAACGAAACACAATCATCCTCTTCCTTCCTTCCAGACATCGACTTTAATGGCTCCCAACAAGACACAAACGACAACGCCGAAATCGAGCTTGATGATGACGACCAGTATCAACACTCTGCCGACAACAGCAGCCATGCAGACTTTCAGCCGCAGGACCACCAAGAAGGATCCCAAGATCACTCTATCCCCATGGTCGACTTGACCGTCTCCAGCCCTTTGGTCTCACCAGACGACAGCGAAGACGAAGACTTCGCGAAATCGCAAGGTCTACCTAGGGGACCAGGGTGGGTGAAGAAGAACGTTCCCGAAACTGGAAGGCAGACGAGGTCTTCGACGGGTGGAGGGATTGTGTTGAGTTCGAGTTTGAGTCCGCCGCCGGCACGAAGGAGGGGGGGACGGTTGACTCAGTCTCAATATTGAAATAGTCCATTTGATGATTGTTATTTGCGATTAGATACCATTTGATTTGTGTTTTATTCTTTTTCCCCCTCCTTTCCCTTGTTCCAGTTGGATATTTGGTTTTTGGTATGGTGAACTTGGAGCAAGCGTTACATGCGTAGCTTGTATATACTCACGGCACGTTGCCGTAATATACATATGCTTCTAACACATACGGCATTTGAATTGTACATCTTACTCTCTCTGGATAGAAACACATCCTACTTCGCCCTATTCGAAAAAGACATCGGTACGAGGTGAAAAAGTCCACCTGTTCGCTATCATATCAACACAGGAGACATATCCAACGTAGCAACACAAAAAAAAATCATAAATATGTACAGTTCCGTACACTTGCAGTCATCAAGCAGCAATCTGCTCCGGCACCTCAGGCTTGACCTCCACAACAGCATGAATCAAATCCTTAATAACCTTGTCCCCGGAGTTCTTGCCGGCAACCTTGATTTCCTCGAGTTGCACCTCGGCCTCTTTGTTGGCTTCTTCTTCGGCTTTCTTGTTGCCGCTTGAATGCTATACCGCGTGTCCTCCCAGTGAACATTTGATAAAGGTATAGTATGGGTCAAGGGGAAGGACAAACCTCGGCTTCGAATTTCTTGAATTCCTCCTCCTTTTGTTTCCTGTACTCGTCGATTTCGCGCTGGGCTTCTGTCCGGGCTTCTTTTACACGTTTTGTCCGGTCTTAGGTCATTAGCTTTATGCTAAGAAGGGTGCGGATGCTTGGTGAGATCGATGGTGATGGGGTACGTACATTCTCTAGCTATAATCGATTAAGTCAGTATACAATTACTTTAACATGTGGTCGTGGTGTGACTAGCCTTGTTGAACAATCTTTTGAGCTTCGCGCTCAGCCTATCATCATCGTCAGCTCACCTGAACGAAAGAGGCTTGATCACAGGCGACTTTGCAGTCGAGTTGTTAACATACATCCAGAAGGGTCTGGATTCCCGCGGAGTTTTGAGCTGACTGTATGCAACATCATGCGATTAGCCTTGAGATTCAATATCAAACAGGAACAGCAATACACCGTCAGCTCGAAGACATACCATGATGAAGTAACTTTTTTGCAGCTTTCGTTACAATTGAATATTGAGGGGCAAGAGGCATGCGGAGTGACGACGTTTTGAGCTTCCAAGCAGCGGCGGCTCGTGATCCGCAGCTGTCTACTAAGTGGGTCCCATACCCTATTCTGCCGATCTTGACCGCCTGTATTATAGATTTGCGCCTTTGATAAGATCGGTTTCATCACATGGTGTTTTTCAGCGAGTCGAATCAATTGCTAAGACCGTTGCAACACTGAGTCGATTTGAGCCATTCGACCTAATAGGCAACTCAAAATGTCGCGCGCCTCCAAAGTGACGCTGGCAGCTACATCGCTCGCGACAGCAGGCATGATCTACTTTGTTCATTGGTCACAGGAAGCAGACAGAGCGGTTTGCCCTCCCATTTCCTAGCAGTTATTCATGTTACTAATTATAATGGTGCACATAGGCAATGCACGCCGGCGTCGAACGAGACGAAGAACGACAACGCATCAAGCGCGAACGACAAGCCGATTTTGAGATGCAGCGACGACTCGAGGAGGAATATCGCAAGATCCAGAATGTTCCTGAGGGACAGAACGATCCGGGATTGGGGCATAAGAGTTGATCAGTAGTGAGGAGGGTGATGCTTAGGGAAGCATTGTATTATACTTCATTGATATGAGCGGGCATTCATTGGATACTTTCAAGGTACGGAGCTCTCTTCCAGCTTTTAGACATCCATTGCTGATGATTTTACGTAGGTTTTGTTTATCATCATGTACATTATACGGACACTCTCTGTACGACTTATGATTTTCAGAACAAATGCGGCATTTACCTCTTACATGGCGATCCTCGAATTGATGGACGGCTACTACTAATTCGGACTCAACTTTTTGGGAGACTACTGGGCTTCTTTCTGGCCTTTGATCTGATAGTGAACAGGCACGCACAGCTTTGGCGATCTGTTGGAAGTCGAGTCGAGTGTCCACTGACGAAAGATGCTTACGATAGACTGCTTCTGGAGCTCCTGCCTGGGGGGTCAAATAGATAGTTACCTAGATTGCAGCATGACCGTATAAACGTGTGACATGTGATGAGGAAGGGTGATCATGCCATACGATCATCAACGATGGGTGTGAGCACACCCGTCGGAGCCCATCAATCTCAGCATCATGTATTGGGCCCCAGAGAGTACTATCTGGTGAAATACTAGACAAGCCAGCCACACCACAGTAAATCCTTTCGATTGATGACATTCATGCATTCCATACTCCGTCATAGAACCGTGGAACGTGAAAAGCATTGAGGTAAAGTCAGGGTAGTTCTAATGAGCAACTAGCATATAGTGGAAAAGGCGTGACTTCAAAGCCCTAATGCACCGCCCTACTCATTTACTTATTAGCAAGTGCAACATCGGCGGTGTGAGCCTATATCGGAGGCCGGATGTATTCCGGCCTCTTGGCATACCAGGGACGCTAATGACACATAAGGTTTGCTGGCTGAGCCAATCACGCTGCTTTATGACTTTGCTCATTCGATGTGTTGATGTATATGACAGCCTCACATCCACATATTTGTGCTTCTGAGGCATTGAATGTGGCTAGAAGAAGCTTAAAAAGAGTTCATACCCTGTAGATTAGTTGCGCATGTCATACAATGAAGAATATTCTTCGTTTCTCCAGGTAAGGTGCTCCCCAAGTGGTGATCTACCAAAAAGCCGTAAATGGCCTAGCGCCGATCTACTCTTTATAGATCTGGTCAAGCATCAACTTCTGTATAAACCTCCTTCTCATCATTCCAACACCTTATTAGCCCTAAAAGATCTTCCCCATGTCTTTATTACCCTATAATCACCCGTCATACCTCGTGGAACGAAGCAACGCCCGGTCCCACCAGTCTTATCTCCAGTTTCGTAATAGTACTATATGAGGCCGGAATTAGAACCGGCCTCGTTGAATATATAAGGATCGCTAATGTCCCGCCTGAAAATCGAATTCCTGGTCTGCTGATTATTACTGAGAAGTGTGTTTGACTCTCCCCGAACATTGTTTCTGCTTTTTTTCCCGGACTTTTTCAAGTGCTTTGTTGCCTTGGTAGTGCTTTACTACATACACATTCCTGACTTGGTCTTCTAGTCCTCTCCTAAGTTCTCATCATCCATCATAGATGTTGACCTTGTCTTCACCAAGTACACAGACTTAGATCACGTTAACTTCCCATACATCATGACCATTTCCAAGTCTGTCCCCTCTTCCACCGAAGCAGTCTTCCCATACATCAACCATGACCCTTCTTCCCTTCCACACTCCATCGACCCCTTCACCATAACCACCGCATCAGGCTTCATGCCCTATCAGGTTGCTCCCATTCATCTTCCTTCTACCTTCAAACCTTTGACCGACCTCCTGGAACGCATGCCTGTTCTCACGCTCAGCGGCAAACCAGGTCTTCTGGCCACTTATCAACTCGGCAAAGCCGTCGAAGGCTTTCCCGACCTCACTGATGAGATTGAAAACGTGCTTACCAAGGATGGGAAAAAAGATCTGTTCATGTTGACTGCTCTTTTCCGTGATTATTCCTACGTCGCGTCGGCGTATATTCTTGAGCCGTGCTGGGAGAATTGGTGCAAGGACCCTGAGAGTGGGTATGGGTTGGGCAGGGAGGTTCTTCCTCATGCTATTGCCGGGCCTATGTGGCGTTGTGCCGAGATGTAAGTGAGCCCCGTCCCTCATCTAGACAGATGTTGCTCAAAGATCTCAACGTCGCAATAGATTGGACCTCCCCCCTTTCCTGTCCTATGCCGCATCTTATGCCTTATTCAACTACACCCTTCAAGATCCCTCACGGGGCTACGAATATGATAATCTACGTCTCATCCGCGGCTTTGAGCATGGTCTCGATCCCAAAAGCTCCGAAGCAGGCTTCATCCTCACGCATGTTGACATGGTCAAAGAGACAGCCCCCCTGATCCATGGTGCAGTCCAGATCCTCGATGGCGTTGAGCATGATAGTCGACGTGCGGCGGTCAACGAAGGGTTCAGAGAAATCCTCAAGGCTATGGAGGTCATTGAAGCTTCTATGGAAGGTAGACCACCCCCCACCCTTTCCCTTTCCCCTAAACAATTGAGTACATACATGTACTTACCACGGATTAGACATGTGGAAAAACTCCAAACCAGCAGACTACCTAACCTTCCGCGTTTTCATATTCGGCATTACGTCTCAGTCCATGTTCCCCAACGGCGTAATCTACGAAGGCATCAACAACAATCAACCCATGTACTTCCGCGGTGAAAGCGGTGCCAACGACGCCATCGTGAGTCCTCCCTACAAAATCATAGGTTCCCGATACTGATCCTTGATCCTAGATCCCTCTCCTAGATCACCTGCTACAGATTCCTATGCCAGATACACCCCTAACCAAAATTCTGC
Source organism: Talaromyces sp. PB3603 (assembly GCA_023625915.1). Classification (NCBI taxonomy): domain Eukaryota; kingdom Fungi; phylum Ascomycota; class Eurotiomycetes; order Eurotiales; family Trichocomaceae; genus Talaromyces; species Talaromyces sp. PB3603. Next base: position 837,189 of record JAMAFY010000012.1, on the reverse strand, counting down.
ATGAATTCCGCGCCTATCGTCCGCGACCTCATCGCGAATTTCTGTCGTATGTAGCCACCACATCTTCGAAACTTAACGTCCGCGACTTCGCCGTCCAGGACGATGAGACTGCAATCTTGTACCTGAAAACACTTGATCATGTCCGCAGTTTCCGTTGGAGGCACTGGCTATTTGCAAGGGAGTATATCATTAAGCGGACCGCGCATCCGACGGCAACAGGCGGAAGTCCAATCGTCACTGTACGTAATCCACCCCCAATTCCTGTCACTTTGACCTAAAGGTAGTGTCTAATGTATGATGATAGTGGCTGCCAAACCAACTCTCAGCAGTCATGGATCTCATGATCGAGATTTACGATACCTACATCAAGGACAAAGCGACTGCGACGACCATCGATGGTCCTGCGCGTAATGACTCGGAGCCGGATCTGATTGCGCTATACAAGAAGCAGATTGTCCCTATGATGGAGCAGGTGCATGAGCAGAGGGAGAAATTGGCACGGGAAGTGGACAGGTGGTGTAAGGAACGGGGTGTTTAGAATTCGTTGTCGGAGGCATTGAAAATAGTAGTAATAGTATTGATTCATGAAGTTAGTCTCATACCAAATTTTCGATAATTGAGCCCTACAAACCATCTAAAACATACTGGTCGTTCCGTGCTCGGGAGCCCCCCAAAAGCTGATTGATGGTATGGACAGCTGTACAGTTACCCTTGTGTGAGCCACCCAACCTTCATGGTAGAATACTGCTCAAAAGCATCTAGGCATGTGTCGTGCTCTCGTTTTGGATATTGGTGAGCTCATACTCATCGAGGCACGCCTCAGCATCTCATAATCTTAAGCCCGTGCGCACGCCCATACTCTACGGCTTCAGCCGAGACATCCAAACATCCCGTCAAGTTGAGAACTTCGACACGGGGAACACCCACACCCTCCACAATTTTCCTGATCAAAGTCCCCGTCACTCTGGTATGCGGAATATGTAGCTCTCTCAAGTGGGGCATCATTTCAAGTATAGCGAGCATCGTTGGGGTTTCCAGACTGTAAAAGTCTACTCCAGACAGACGAAGCATTTTTAGATTCTTGAAACCATCCCTGTTTGTTGCTAGAAGGGTCGTTGGTGCGACTTTGTCGCATTGCATGATTTCGAGGGTCTCCAGGAATCCGGTGGTACCCATAAGGATGTTCGAAAGGGGAAACCTAACGCAGTCCATACCTCGTAGAACAAGTGATTTGAGATTGGGGAGTATCAGGGGCCCATCTGGCATGTCACTGTCGCATGCCATATGACATTCAGTTAAATGTAAGTGCTCCAAGGTCTCTGCAAGGTTCAATGTGCCAAGCAACGTAATGCTTGAAAGGGCGAGTAGTCGCAAGTTGGGGTGGCAAATATCCTCAAAGAAGACCAACAAGGGTCCCTGATTCTGCTTCCCAATCAGACTGAGTTCGCGGAGATTCGGGACCCGATCGAAGTATCCGGTTTGCCTTTCGGAGTAGGAAACCTGGCCCAATTCTGGCGCATCTCGCGGAACCCAGAAAGGTTTAAAATGAACAGGTCCACGAGAGGATACCTTGTGCTTCAAACCCAGTGCCAGGATTTTGAGGTTGGGGAGTATCGCCACCTCCAATTTCGGATCGATTTGTTCAATCTCGAGCCGAGAGACCTCTATGCGCTCGAGTTTCGGCAGTCCAAGCATGGTCCAAAGCATATGGCGACAGAGAGGTATCTTTTCCGACAAGATCATTGTCTTAAGAGTGTGTTTCATGTGGAAGAGGTTAAAAATATGATGCTCAGCTAAAGCTGCGTCAATGTCGACGTGTTCAAGGCGTGGGCACCGTGAGGCCTGCTGCGCGGCATTCAGAGGGTCTCTCACATTATGAAGCTGCAATCTTCTGACTCGATTCTGAGAGTTGTGAATGCAGGCTCGTATGACGTCGGAAGCTGCTGGTTTGCGGCCTTGGAAGGAGATATCGCTCCACAGAATTGGTTGGTCCTTGATATAGACGCGCCAGGCCTTGGAGACGCGTGTCAAAGAGCTAAAAACATATCAGTGTTGTTTAATCCGATGCGAGCAGGCGACCTACACTATTTGTCGAAATGGCAGACACTGAAATATCTGCAACAAGCAGTCACTATTGAGAGAAAAGACAGGATCTCGATGTCGCGATGACATTTTGGCTGCAAGTTTGGCGTGCACCTTCGCCACTACCTATGATCAAGTAAGCCGTTATTTTATCACTACAATGTTCAGATGGTATTAGAGGTAGAAGAACTCGAATGTCAAGGTAATCGAAAGCTCTTTCAAAAGACAGAAGCGGAAGATAAAGCAAAGGAAAAAGGCTGGACAAAGATCGCTCACCTCCCTACGTGGATGTTGTTCTCCAAGGATCTTCAAACCATACACATACACATCAAGGGCCTTCTCTGGTTTTTCAGCCAAGAGAAGAGCCTTACCAGCACGGAGATAACCCTGCCAAAGAAAAGAAGAAGAGTCAGGCCAAGCCCTCTGGAAAGGGTAAAAAAGACAGGCATGCACATCGTTCAGAGAGGGAGAAAGACTGACCCGCTCATCCTTAGCAGCAGCTCTGATCATATGCTTCGCATCACTGAGAGCTTTCTCAAACAAACCCATCTTGCAGTAGACAGCAGAGCGACTGTCCATTACCTTCACTGTGTCTGCATTCTTCTGTAGAAGGGTCTTTGAACAGTTAAAGATCTATTTTCCTTTCATTCTTATCATGAAAGACAATGATGAGGTTGACAAAGCACTCACCTCACTCAAGACCTGTATGGCTTCTTCGTATTTGCCTTTTCGCGCCAGATCCTGGCCATATTGATGGTATTTCTCCCAAGCTCCCCAGCCAAGACTGAGCCTTTTGATACTGGTATTAGTGCTGACATTGTGACCAGGTAGCACGTCCGAGGTCGTCTTTCTCTTGACTGCCATTGCCAAGCTACATGGTCGAATCGACGGATTGGTGTGTGAGACGTTTCATCGAGGTTTAACTTCCGTATCTGACAAGCATGAAGTTGATACTAGATTAAGCTTGTGGACCGCGTTCCTACGCGCTAGGAGAATCACGTAGTCACGTGGGCGGTGAGTGACCCTGCTACGTGCGGACCAATTGTTTACTTTTCACTGTTTTGGGATACGATCATTCATATTGTTCAGTCTCAGAGTAAAGAAAGGAAAGGAGAACAAGAGCAACAATAGAACACATCTCGGTCATCTCCCTCCAATATGGAGAGTCAAAATCTAGAGGCAGCTTCGAATTATATCAATAATCTGTTGCTAGCCCGAGGACTGCTGAAAAATGGCAAACCAATTGATTTCGCGCAACCTGACAATGGCGATGGTGGATCTGATGCCACCATGGCACAAATTATCAATCTGGTCAATGATCTTGTCGTGCGTAGAGACGTAAGTTTGACAACAATTTGGTACGAGATTGTATTGACCGAAGATAGCGCGAGGCCGAACATCGTGAAAACCTGGCCAGTACCATACGGAATCTGCGCGCTGCAGAATCGCAGCAAATGGGCGATATCGTACGAAAACCCACCATTACTTGCTTTTGATGCGCTGACATCTGTTCAGGAAAAATTGAAGACCCAGAAAGCCGAACTCAAGCGATCGGTTGCCCTCGCCGAAGGTCAGCAGCGAGTCATAAAGCAGAGCCTATCAAGCGCAGAAACGACAGTGCGACAGCTGAAGGAACAAGTGCAGAAACTCAAAAGTACCGTCCAACAAGTGCGAGCACAATGCGCAAACGATGTTCGAAAACGAGATATGGAATTACAGAAATTAAAGACACATCTCAGTGAGCGGCAGCGAGGGAAACGGGAGGGGCTAGGAGTAACTACAATCAATATCAATCGCACTACGGACAACATGCACAAACCCGAACCTGATGTAAACAACCCAGGTTATAGCCTAAAACAGGAGACAACCGAGTTCTTAACTCAGCTCTGTCAGAACTTGAGCGACGAAAACGATACCCTGATCAACTTATCGCGGACAACCATACAGACCCTCAGAGAGCTACAAGGACTGTCAGACGCGCCGGACGGAGACGCATTGCAGTCGTTTAGTCAAGGAGGCGCAGTCAGCACCATACCTACAAATGTTATGGACTTGTCAGCAGAAATGGATACGGTACTTGATCACTTGCGAACGTTACTGACGAATCCATCCTTCGTTCCACTCGAGGAAGTCGAGCTACGTGACGAAGAGATTCTACGACTTCGCGAAGGCTGGGAGAAAATGGAAGTGCGTTGGAGACAGGCGATTTCCATGATGGACGGTTGGCACAAACGAATACTAGACGGAGGCGACTCGATAGATCTTGACGAACTTCGGAAGGGTATGAGTCTGGACTCGGGCCTAGGTCGATCGAGCGCCAATGATTCCACGCCAATGTACGACAAGGACAACGCATCGGAATCTGAAGCGCAGGGTGACCAGGGAGTAGAAGAGGAAGAAATTGACGAGCCTCGGGCGAAAGTTTTGAAGCCCACATTAGCTAAACCACCAATTCGAGCACTAGGTGAGCGCAACAAGAATGTGAAGTCGAGAGCATCGAACCGCAAAGTATCCTTTTACGAGGGAGCCATGGATGCAGATTCGGATCAGCCAAGCGATAAAGACGAGAGCCTTCAGGTCAAGGCTCATACGTCGGAAACAGTGACTCAACGTTCATCACGTGGACAATCTTTTCAAAATTCGCAGGTAAGTAACCATATCCTATCATTTGTTTCTGAATATGGACTTACGACATGAACCAGACAAATCAGAAGACAAAACTGTCCATTCAAGAAAAATTAGCTGCCGCCGAAGCTGAAGCTAAAGAAGCAGTTGAGGATACTGCGGCAGACTCGAAGAAGAGAAGCCGAACCAAACGCGAACCTGTTCCCAAAAGGACTAAAACCCGTCGCCGAAGCACGCTCACAAATGATGAATTAGATCAATTGCTTGGTGTGTCCAAGCAGTGATTTGATATGTATTTTAGTAGGAGGAGATGTATCAGTTAGTACATATTGGTTCCTCTGTTTGTTGCATCTGAATGAGTACTTCGTTGATACCCGGGTTGGCTATCTTTTTGTTATATTGGCGAATCAAAAGCATTATCCTTTCTGGCGTCAGTGTTGTTTGAAGTGATTGTCATCAAGAATAATTTCATTCGTTCCATCTAGATACGTAGTCAAATGTATCATAATAAAGTAGTGAACAGGTACTACATAGGTCATTAAATAGTCACATCCACTCAAGAAATCAAAACACCATCACACGCAATGCACTACCGCTCAAGGAAAAGGTCTAATGGGCAGCAACTTCCTTATTATCGCCCTCCTCATGTCCCCTCTTCGTCATTTCCACATGCTCACTATGCTCCGCCTGCGCAATATGAGCCTTGTTAAGCACCTGTTCCACATCCGCCGCTCTCTGCGCCTCATCCACACTTCCAAACAGGATATCCATATCCTCCAAGCTTCGGCCCTTGGTTTCCTTGACAAAGAAAATCACGAAGATGCTCATGGCGAGACAGAAGATGCCGAACATGAGGAATGTGCGCCAGCCGATGTGGTTAACGGCGTTGGGGGTGACTTCGGTAATGACGAAGTTGAAGAGCCATTGGGTTGCGGCGGCGAGGCCGACGCCGTATGCGCGGAGACGGGTTGGGAAAATCTGTTATCAAGTTGTTAGTCTATCTTCTCCAGAACAGAGTCTATGAGTGTATAAAGGGGTGGCGCGGCATACCTCGCTAACATAGACCCATGGAGTAGGACCCCAAGAGGCAGAGTACCCAATCACATAGAGATAAATCAACACGATCATTGCAATCGATGCAGGCGAGACCACATCCGACTTGGTGTCTGGCGGATTGGTAGCCAGCACAGCACCAATGATGATCATCATACAAGACATCCATATTCCACCCCCGATAAGAGCCTTCTTTCGTCCGATGAAATCAATACCAACCAATAAGAAGATCAAAGTCATAACGACCTTGACGGAGCCATAAACCCCGGTAGCGAACAACGATGTGTTGGTCGAACTGACACCGACAGTCTGAAAAATTTGAGGCGCGTAATATCCGATACTGTTGGTACCAGAGAATTGCTGCCAGAACATGAGACAAAAGGCGAGAAAGAAGCGGTATCGGTTGCTCTTGCTAATGGCTTCTTTCCATGTTACACCCTCAGTAGCAGCCAATTCTTCTTCCAGTGAGGCGCGGATCTCGGAGAACTCTTTGAGGACCTCTTCGCTGTCCTCGGGCTCGTTGCGAATGTAGGCTAGTGATGCTTGAGCTTCTTCATGGCGGCCTTGTCTCATCAGCCACCGCGGGGATTCCTTGAGGAAGAAAAGTCCGATGAACATCAATCCGCCAGGGACGAGTTGAATGGCCACTGGGATACGCCACTGCTTCGTTCCTGGAGCAATATGCAGGCTGACTCCGTAATCTTCCCAATAAGCGAGCGTGCTGAAATCGAACGATTCAATGTTAGTAAAAAAATACCAGAATCAGATCCATGCCCAGAAAGAGAGACCCATTTAAGTGAGGTCGAACACCGCGATGGCTAGGAAACATGCTGTGGATCGAAACACTTACCTGCCAATAACCAGAAACTCCTGAAAGAGACCTGCCACTCGGCCACGGATACGTGGAGGGCAGTTCTCACTGACAAATACAGGCGTAATGGCAGACATACCGCCAATCCCGAAGCCTGCAATGACACGCCCACCATAAATCTGGCCAATGGCGTGATGAGCACCGACTTGCACAGCAGCGCCAATCATGAAAATGACCGAAAACACCATCAATGCATACCGACGGCCGATACGCTCGTTGAGGAAAGCCGCAAAGATAGAGCCGAAGAAGCAGCCGGCCGTGAGCAGAGAAACAACGTTGGAAGAAACTTTAGCGTTTCTGCTAGAGGCGAAACCGCTGGAGTCGGTAGGGAGACCAAAGTCATTCTTGAAGCTCTTCAGGGCAAGGACGCTACCCATGACACCAGTATCATAGCCTAAAAGTTGACACCGTCAGTTAGGGCTCGCGTTATCGGGTACGGTCCAGGTCAGGGCTGACTCACCGAAGAGCAAGGAGCCTAGATAGGCCACCGAGGTGAGGATATAGACACGGTAGTTCTTGAACGCCATGGCTGTTCGTGTAGACTCTATGGCAAATTCCGCCTTTGCAGTTTTCTTTCCAAAGAAGATCTTCTCGGGTAAGCACTTCTGCTATAAGTACTTTCTCACACGGACAAGCCGCTAGCCAACAGCTCAGCTTTGGCCAGAGCACAAGCCATCTCGGAGCAGCATCTGATCCATGGCTGGCGTCTACTTGGCATACAAGGGATGGGCGGGGACGCGTCCAATAATGAGCTGACAAGAGGGTCAAGCTGGCTTAAGCATCAGTAAGAATCATAAATCCGGGCTGGATTGGGGAAAGTCCGGAGAGTGTGGAGGAGGGAGATGAGGAGAACGTGGAGGATCTGGCACTGGTCGGGTTAATTTATTCCATCTTATCACTCTAATTTATCCGTCCAATCGAGCCTGTTCTTCGATCTAGTCAGTCAGTGCGCGGAATCATACCGGCAGATTCAATAACCGCACATGTCCATTTGCTTCGTCGTAGCAGTAGTCTGAACGCTTAAGGTTATGACTGGCTTCCTCCACGATTTACTCAAACCAAACGCTAAGTCGTTCAAGTTGGGAAAGCAAGCCGGCAAGTGATCACGGAAATAGTTCGATCGTTGGGCCTTTTCCGTTCTGGCTTGCTAAGCCCTGATCGCCGGCTTGCAAACCGGCCGGAACTGGTACCGGGAGGTGCTTGTGGCTTTCGATTAAAAAGTAGCCGGTGTTGCTGTTAGAGAACAGGGATTTTACTCCAAAAAGAAAATGGTATAAACTGTACAGTACAACCCAGCTATAATTAACGGTAGGCCATCCGACGCCTCAGACCCTTAATTAGATAGTTCGGTTTTTTGGGGACTGGACAGCATTCTAATTGTTCCATAAACGACATTCAAGCCATCTGATCAATAGCGATTCGAGGCACTCGGCATATTCCTGTGAGACTGACATGAATCTGGCGAGTGCTCCGAAATGTTATAGGTTGGTATATTCCGTCCCGCGGTGCCGATTCGTGCTCAAACCCGATTTCAGGAGCCGTATACGCATCGATAGTGTGAGCTCATACGAGGGATTCATCTTCGCACGTCTGGTCGCTAGAACTTCCGAAGCTTACTGCAAGCCTACGAAGCCTACGCGCGGGGCCCATCGCAGGAGAGGAATGTGCCGCTGAACCCTTTGCCGAAATGTATATTAGTACTCTACTCTCATGCTATTCCGTATGTCCTCTCGGATATGGAATGTAAGTCGACTTGTGAGACTCTTAACAAATATAAAAAATCTCTTCACGAAGCGAATTCGCTTGTAAAAGCTGCTGTTCTACCTGCTGTGGCGCGACTAAGGATTCCAGATCTAGACAAAGACATGTTCACGTGATCCGAGACAAATGGTGGTCCAAGCTCGAGGCCCGACATTATCCTCCGCAGCTCGAACAATAATAAGAAAGAAAGGTGACAGGCATTCAGTGCAGCATCATTCTCCTGATTCCTCCATCCCAATTAACTGACTAAGCTTTTCACGATCGCACCAAGCTTCCGATATCTTGGACCAAGACGTCTCGTCGAACCCCTCGAATGCGCGACAATTTACGCGGATAACTGTTGCTTTGAGCTGCGTGACGCTCGGGCAACAACACCGATTGCTGACTGCGCGACGTGTTCTGTCAATAAACAATCGCCGATTCAAGCTGACAGTCTTTTAAAAGCTCGAGCTACACGACATGTCGTTCAAATTTCCCGAACCGAGTCCTCCTTCGACTCCAGACAAACCCCAGAGTCCTTTTAGCAACATTTCCACGACACCAGCAGGTCAACCGCCGTCATCGACTGGTGGAAACTCACGAATGGGTACGAGATCAAACGTGAACTTTGGGGAGTCTACTTCCACATTCAGCCAATCAGGCACCTTTGGCGGAAACGACAGTCTGTTTTCCTCCATATCATCGTCAGACGTCCCGTTATTCTCAAATGCGAAAAGCACGACGTTCCCAGGCTCATTTGGCAACCTCGGTGGTTTTGGTAACAAGGCAGGCGGGTTCAGCGCGGTCAATGGCGGCAATAATCTGAAAGTACGTAATCGGAAGCCTCATGGCTTGAGTCAGATGACCACGGCAAGCGACGACTGGGAGGACGACGAAGAAGTAAATGAGGAGGAGGAGGAAGAAGAAGAAGAAGAAGAAGAAGAAGAAGAAGAAGAAGAGGATGCAGAGGAGGAAGACGAGAATGATTATTCTGATGAGGGGGAAGAGGAGTTCGAAGACGAGGAAGACTACGAAGACGGCGAAAATGAAGACGAGAATAGCGAGGGGGACACAGAAATGGATGCCACCACTGATTTCGCAGCCTTGCAAACCGGATTCTCGAACTCGATATTCAAAGGCTTTGGTCAACCCGCACCAGCACCGAAGAGAATATATTCGAACCCCAACAATGCGAAGCGCGCAAAACTCGATGAGAAATGGGCCACATCGTCACCCCCGGCTGCAACGAATTCAATCGGTCCACGAAAGGCTCGATCCGAGTTCCCTGCCGTAGCGCGCAGTCTAGCTTCGCTCGCTAAAGCTGTCACAGAACCAAGCGAAGTGATACTTCAGACGGACTACTATATCGGTGCACTGTTGGACAAATTGCAGGAAAATGAACCTGACGATACTGAAGCTCTCGCTTTGATTGCCGAAGCAGCAGCGGCTTTGACTGATTCCTGGGGCGCTGCTTCTGAAAAGAAGAGGGAGCTGAGTGGCCAGTATCGACCTCACGACGATTTCGGACCGGGCGAAAAGGCAAGCGGTCTTGAAAATGCCACAGTTGTTGCCTCACTCCTGCTACAACTTCATCATCCTCGGCCCAAAGCACCTGACAGACGCGGATTCAGGTCTGGGGTTAACGGTCAAAACATGGCTCTTGTTGTGTCAACACCAAAAACATACACTCCTATTCCTAAGATTCTCGTCGACTGGCTCAACGTCAACCACCTCGGCTCTTTGCATGAAATGGAGGCTTTGCAGCAGACCAGCCCTAACCCAACCGCGTCTCCGCATTTCTGGGACATCGTTCAAGCCGGGGTTCTACGTGGACGATTTGGTGAGATCGCAGCAATTCTTCGCTCCGCCGATTTCAACTATGCTCGTTCAGCACTAGAGGATGGCTTCTCGCAGGCTGGATATCGCGGCATGCAGTTGCAGGCTGTCCAGAAAACAGTCAACAAAGCTATACAAATGTTGGAAGCGTCGCCAATCACCCAAGATGATAATTGGAATGTTATTGATTCAGACTGGGCAACCTATAGAAAACGCATACAGTCTGCGCAACTAGAACTACAGGAACTTGCTGAGGGTCACAAAGCACCACAGCATACAGGTGGTCCCCGATTTGAAGCATTTCAGTTCGGAGTCTCCACCCAGAGTCTTGCTCAATCCCAGCCAGGGTTGTCCTTCACGCAAACATCGCGCATGGCAGAGAGTCGCATACCTTGGTCAATATATCAAGGTATCAGTAACATTTACGGTGTCATATTGGGCAAGTCGTCAGTCATCAAGCTCGTTGCTCAAGACTGGATTGAAGCAACCGTTGGGCTGACGGCATGGTGGGACGGGCAGGAAATTGGCAACAGAGAGCAAGCCACCGATGCAGACCGACAAGATGCTTACTTACGCCGACTCAATGATTGTTTCGGAGAAGCTATTGATGGTGCAGAGACCAAATCGCGGCCCAATCCGCTCCTGAAATTAGACGTGGCGGTGGCGTGTTCGTTTGAGGGGAATGTGGTCGGGGCGATGAAGTTACTTCAAACATGGTCATTATGTATTGCCGCAGCTGTTGCTGAAATAGCGCATGAGGGTGGATGGCTAGAGGCGTCCACTGCTACTATGCCGGGATTTCTCAACCAGGACGACTTGATGGTATTATCTTATGGACAAAACGACAATGCGGATTCGGACCGGATCAGCAAAGATGAGGTGTTGCAGGCTTATGCTAGTAAATTGGGAGGTAGAGATCAATTTGAATACAACGGCCACTCTCGCAAAGGCTGGGAACTGGCTCTAGAGGTTTTCAGCAGAATGGAAGATAACCGAAAGACCAGAGCGGAAGTTTCCAAGTTGCTGAATAGTATTCCCGTCGACACAGTGGAGCAGGTAGATCGAGTGATCACCTTGTGCATCGACCTCGGGTTTGAAGATGAAGGTCGAAAGCTTGCAGCAGTGAGTGTTCTTGTATTCGCTTGAGTGAAAGTATTACTGACATGGATAGAACTTTGGTGAAAAAATAATAGCTGCCGGTCAACAACGCACAGATTGCGACTATGGGCTTGCGATGATCTGTTTTGCTCGTGCGCGATCTGTTCGCCAGGTCAAAGAGATTGCCAACAGTCTCATTGCGTATTCCTTGCAACAATCTCGCGCTTGGCCACCAGATAAGAATCTCGGAGGTCAGTTGCGCTCTTTGGTACAAAATCCCAAAGTGTGTTTATCATCTATTGCGGCAGTCGATAGCGAGGCAGCCCAGATCATTCAGTTCTACGCAAGTGGGTATGCGACATTGCGACGGTTCTACGATCTTCGCGACGAACCAATTTTATCTAAAGACAGCAAACCACGTCTTCGACCTCTGGCAAGAAAACGAGCCGCCGCTGAAGCATTGGTTGCGGTAATCCGAAGCTCTGCTGACAGCATCTACGGCGGTCTTTACGATCCAGAAAGAGACTCTGCCGTGCTCGTTGACAATCTGATGGCTCTATTAGGCGAAGCCACCCTGTTCGTTACTGGTGAGTTTCTAAACCCTTTGAAGAGGGAAATCGCTAACGTTGACAAGAAACACCGTCGTCGCTCTCAATCGAGCAACAATCAAACATCTTGGCCGCAATCGAGGACCTGGAAACTGTCACCCCCCGCGTCTTCGCAGCAGCCCAAGAGTTCTTCTATGAATGTCTAAACGAGTACGTCTACGAAACAACAGGCGAGCCCCGCAAATCATCCTCCTCGCCACAATCAGCAACTGGCCTCAAGCAATCGGCTTCTGGTCTCACAGCCTCCAGCAGCTTCTCGATGATCGATAGTCACATGGCCGATTCATCGATCACGCATGCCACCAATAATACCATGGCATCATCCGGTGTCCTAGTACCCAAACCGGATACAGCATATGAATATGCGAACCCAATTGAGAGGGGGTGGGATTGGAGACGTGGTCTTGCAGAGTCGTCGACTGCGAACGGCGCGCAAAGTGAGGATGGACACGAGGAGAGTAGGCCTGATAAGAAGTTGCTTCGAGTTTTGAGGTTGCGCTTGGCGCAAGGTATGACGTGGCGGTAACCTCTTTCGTTTGTCTTTGTATTGCATCGCGGTGTATAAATCTTATTATTTTCAGGGTGTTTGATTGATCGGAACGCGCTATGGAAAAGCATAATTATTGATTGTACGAATATACCTTTACGGAATAATAGAGCTTGGTTCCTCGCTTCGGACTGTGTTATGCATAATAGTCGAAATGACATGCTGGAATTGTCAGCAGACTTTCCTTCCTCGGCGAGAACCATGTATCTTATGAGGATACAGTCGAGACCAAGCAATCGGTTGCGTAGCAAGGTGAAAATAGCACTGAATTGGACCAATGAAGACCACAAACCTGCTGATGAATAAGTGCAAGGCTCTACATACAACCAGACATAGAGTCCCATGTCCATGGTCTTGGATCCTTGAGGCCTGGGACACGGATCCTCTATTGAACTGTACCACTCAGCAGCCGATGTTTCACTGTAGTTTCCGGAATGAAACATAAATACGGTCAGCAAAGTTGACATTCGGCTTTTAGGTATGTAGTGTTCTAGTCTGGAAGTGTTCATGTGTTCCGCCAATGTCCGTTCATCATCATGATCATCCCCATGCTGAAATGTGTAGAATTGGCCCTTGCAGGTAAGACACAGAGTGCTTCGTACCTAGGGCACTCTATGTACTTGAGTTTCTTTGGCGTGGTGCTATCCACATTGGTTACCCGCTCTATTAGCTGTGACGTTCTTATTCCTTTCTGACGATAATTGTCAGAAACAGTGATTTACTACTGTTCTAGTCTAGCTCCTAGGATAGTGAAAGTCTTCACCAAGATAGAATATCTAGATGGATTCTTCTTTAACAGAAGGTAGGATCGATCAGTATAGAAAAGGGATAACTCTTACTAAGTAGTACACCAGTATAGTGTTGTAGATTGAGTTAATAAACTACAGTGTGGTAAATCCATGGCAGAGGAGGGCCTTATTTGCTAGTAGGTGAATATGGCAATGCCATGGGATGGCTATACGTATGTATATCCGTCTCGTACAACGGCTAGGTAACTATAAATGCTGTGAGTCCTTTAGTAGCAGCATTTGCAATGTGTTTCGCGAAGCGTAGCTGGGCATCCATCATCGCTCCTAAGATCTTTGCGCTGTCCTTCAGTTTGAATACTTTTCCTTTGATGATGAATGGCGTACTGCTTGACCGGTATAAATTCCGGGTAAAGTGCACAACAGCTGTCTTGTGGTCTTCAAATGTAGCTCCATTCTTATTTTCCCCCGTCTAGAGCTCTATGAGCTCTATTAATTATAGCTTGGATGCCTGATTAGTTTGATTCAACTGTCAGGTCTGTTACCTAGGCTGTGTAGTCATCCATGAATACTATTAACCCTTGTGCTGCGCTAATCTTGTGCTGGACAAGGTCTGCGTTGAAGAAGAGAAACAGTACTAGGGATAGTGATGATCCTTATGGTAATCCTGCCTGTGGTAGTTTCCACAGTTCGCTTGTCGATCCGTTTACCAGGATAGTTACCGTGCATCTCGAGCAGAAAGCATCAATCCATTGAACGATTTTGTCTGGTATCCCTCTTGCCTTGAGTCTCTGCAGCAGTCTCTTTTTGAAGACCCCATTGTATGCCCCTTAAACATGAAAACTGACCAAGCTAAGTACCTTCCTATTTCTCCAAGCCTTATAAATTTCTTCTTGAAATAATAGAAGTGCCTAATCCGTGGAACGCCTCTTGCTTACTCCAAAGTGATTTGTGGGCAATAGACCGAAGGTTACAACTGCGTAGAATATTATTTCAGCAATGACCGTTTCTAGGATCTTGCCTAGTGTGGAGAGCAATAATATAGATCTTCAGGACTTAGCTAGCGAGTAATTGTCCTTTGCCGGCTTCTTTAGTGGAATGATCTTGGCTCTTCTCCATTAAGCCGGCAGATCACTATCTTGAATTGAAGTCTACAAGATGCAGAATACTCTTTCTTTGACCACTGACCAAAGCTACCTCCACACCATTGCTGGGAGACTATCCCCTCCGGATGCTTTCCATGGTTGAGCTTCAAAGACTTTCTGTTCAATCTCCTCCATAGTGAGGTCAGGCATGTGTAATTGGCTCTCTCTGTAGTTGGGTGCCCTCGTCTTCTATTCTTGTTGGTAACGGTGGATAGAATGTAGTAAGCAACTCTTCAGTCTGCTCCACATTATCTTTCGTAGTGTATCCATCCGCCTTCACCAATGGTGGAATTTTGTCACTAAATGAGCTGCCACTGGGTTTCAAATATTTGTTTGCCTACCATATATTTATATCATCAGCAAGGAAATCCACCCAGTGTGCTTTCTTCTGTTTCCGGATAGTGTTATGATACTCTGTTACCGCTTCTCGTGCTTGTTTTTTCAAGCCAGGGGCTGCACGTCCTGCTCCACGCCGCGATCTGGCCTGATTTCTCGAGTATGTGTATATAGGCTGCGTCAGATCTGTTGTCCACCAACATTTCGCGTACAGTGAGGGCTTTGCCTTTGGTGTAAGCTTAAAAACTGCTTCCGTGACCGCTGTCATGAGACGATTCGTCTGCAGCTGGACTGAGCCGTCCCAAGGAACCGCTTGCAAGCTGGTAATGACCCTAGCTCTGATTTCTGCCCACGGCGCGTTCTTCCAGAGCAGTCTCTCGGTGGCAGGTCCCATAGAATTGAGATATCAAGTTCCATTTCGATAGAATGATGGTCTGATCCATAGTTTGTGGAATGTATGCCCTATTGGACCATCTCTGCTGCCAACTATATTAATGCGGAGACTAGGTCGATCTTTGTTTCCCTATCCCCTGAATGCCATATTCTGGTGCCTCTTGGTAGAAGACCGTAAAGCGAGTGCTCGATCATATAGTCCACTAAAGCATCCGCCTTCCCCTGTCTCACGGGAGATATCTGATCTCCGCCCCAAAGTTGATCATGCTGATTGAAGTCTCCCATTAATAATCAAGACATCTGTCCGTATCCCATCTCTTCCCCGTAGGTCTACAACTAGGCTGCGTAGTGGTCTAATTGCAGACCTCAGTGCCTCCCCATTGTTCCCCTCCACGTAGACCGAGACCACCGGCATCACCTGGTCGGGGAGACGCAGCATCGCAGCTGTCAAATATGATGATTCTACTGGGATCTGTTCCGCTTCAATGTCACTCCGGACCCACAGCATGCTTCGAACTGGCCATCTTCCATCATGTGTTTCTGTCGGTATCATCTTTGTCCTGTAGCTATGGCCCACCGGGCTTGTCACAATCGTTTTTTCGATGATACGCGCTTACAGCTCAGATATTGCTATCGCTCCGTAATCTCTGATCATGTCATCGTTCATTAAGCTCTGTTGTATCGCGTCCCTTTTGCCCACATTGAGTTGCAGTACTTAGAGTGATTTATGCATGAGATTGCATGAGACGTACTCGACAGTTTTTGCTGAATGACTCATGAGGACCTCCACAAGGACGCACTTCAACACTATTGCTTGGCAAGTGCTGTGGTGACGTCCCTTAGCTGCACATTTAGCGCAGGCCTGGGTCTTTTTACATGAATAGGCTTTATGCCCCATCCCCTGACAGTTAAAGCATTGAACCGGTCCCATCCGTGGTTCCAAGATTTGAGTATACGCAGAATCTCCTGCTATATCGATGTAGCTGCCATCTATCAACCGCTTGGCATCAGTCTCTTTTGTGATATACACCACCATTGATCCGTACGCTTTGTTGGAGTTTTTTTGCTGAGCCACAAGATCTTAGCAATAACAAAATTGTTCTCTTTTTCTCGCACCTCGGCTGCCCCTAGGAGGACATTTCCATCCGCATTCAGGACTGCAGTCCGGTTGGCATTGTCGACTTTGACTGGGTATAGCTGGTCTCGTAGGACTCTTGTTCCTGGTATATCAATCTTTTTGGCGGCTTCCATAACCTGTTGGATCTCCTCTTCATATCTGCAAATTACTTTAATCCGGTCTGCATTTTTAGGGTCCTTAACCATTGCTGCACACCGCCAGTTTTGTGTTTCCTCATTCCCACGCATCTCTTCCTCAATCTGTTGTCTAATATTAGCTATCTGGAATTTACCTTTATCTTCTACGGCCGTAGTGGACGGACGTCTTCTGCAGACGACACAAGTGACTTTTGATTCCAGGCCCGCTCCTCGTGCGATATGATTTACTTACAAGGCAAAGGGGATTGTGGAGATTTGTTGTTGATGATGATGATGGAACCATTGGGGATAAAAACCAGTTGCCATTTGATGAATGCCATACTGTAATTTTCTTATTTGTGTCTTGCTTTAGTCCCGTAGTCAGGTTCCATATTCTGAAAAAATGACGATATTGCCAGTGGGAGGGTCTGTATACGATTGTCAGCACAATGAAAAGTATCATCATCTTGTTAGATGAAATGGATTGTCACAAGTGATACTACCCTTGAAACTATAACTTTTGGACTGAAGAAACCAGATCACTGAACCAGACTCATGCAATGCTACATAACCCTATTTATTGTCCAGACATATTGTATGTGTTGTTTGTGTATACCTCTGAACTAGTGCCTGATATGACTGGCGCGTTTATCCTGCACATTCATCGCTAATTACAAGCGCAGTGCCCACTCTGTAAACGTGGGTACAAGCATCGCCAATGACTATTTCTATTCAAGCATGATGATTGCGGTCATAAAAACTGACTGACTAGGTTTGGATATAGTACATACATGTGTGATACATCAGATTTTGGCATCGCTACCCCTCGTTGTATGCATGGCTGCAGCAGTTTTCAATTCTATCAAACTCCACTCTTCCCCATAAATAAAGATTACAACCCGACCATAGCCTTGAACCTCCTCCTCTGTTAATAGTGAAAAGAAACAAAAAAGGCTCCATATTTGTCATACCCTAAGCGATCATGGCCGAACCCCCACCAGTAACGCGAGAGCTGTGTGACTGGATCCACGGCCTGTCTCTCTCCGCCGTCCCCCCTGACCTCGTGACCAGGTGCAAGTACTTGATCCTGGATGGAATTGGCAGCGCTTTGATCGTGGCACATCTGCCATGGTCTGCGGACGCCGTGAAGGGCGTTCTTGCGAATAATTAAATGCGAGGGGACGTGTGGCGTGATTGGATGGGAAAAGGTATGTCTATATACTAATATCACAATTTGTTTGCCCACCACATACATATGTACATACGTACTCGGTACTGTGGCTGAGAATAACAACATCCAGATATGATGTGATGTGATCTGATTCATGGCGCAAGAGATAAACAGAAAGTCGGACCATTAGCAGTAGCCCTCCTTAATAGCACGTTTATTCAAGGCTTTGAATTGGATGACTACCATCACGAAGCCCCCTTCCACTCCAATGCCATTGTTCTCTAACGCTGTTGGCCGCACACGAAGTCTGCCATACATCATCCGCCGATGATCCTGATCATGATACGACCACTGCTGCAGCCCCGCCATCCGGAGCCGACTTCCCTCTCGCAATCATCGTGGGCTACTAAACAGGACCGCAGGTGGGTCTGGGTGTTTACGGAATCGAAGTGCTGTTCCACGGGTGGCATTCAGGGGCAACTTTCGGTCCTGCGGCGTCGGCAGCTGCAGCGACGAAATTCCTGCAGCTGCCAGCCACTCGGATAGAGGACGCTATTGGCATTGCCTGCACTCAGGCCGGCGGACTGATGTCCACGCAATACGAGAGCCAGGTAAAGCGCATGCAGCACGGTTTTGCAGCACGAAACGGTCTGTTCGCCGCGTTCATGGCGCGCAACGGGTATATCGGCATCAAACAGGTGCTAGAACGGCCTTATGGCGGGTATCTGAGTACTTGCAGTCTGAGGAACGAACAGACCCCGAACCACCAACCTTAATGAGTGGTGCAGGGGCTAGGTGTTGCATGGGAAATCCACCATATTATCAACAAGCCGTATGCGACATGGTCGCGATGTATTCCACCATCGACTGCACCGTCGCGTTGCAGAGTAAGTACCGCGGAGAACTGACGGGAGACAGCATTCGTCAGATCACTGTCGAGATGTCGGAGCCGTGTTTTAAGAAGGGGGGTTGGCAGCCAAAGCGGCCGTTGACCGTCACGGGCGCGCAGATGAGTTGCATCTATGCTGCTGCCATGCAGATCTTGGAAGGCGAAGCGCAGCCGCCGCAGCTGGAGAGAGATGACGTGTGGGAATTAATGGAGAAGATCAAGTGCGTGCATAATCCGGATTTTGATGCTGACGTGGATATTATCTGGCAGCAGCGGATGCACGTCGAGATGGAAGATCAAAGCGGAGGCACAAAGAGTGTGACCGAGTATGTTGCGGCGCCCCGGGGAAATGCCGTACCTTTGTCCAACGAGGAGATCTTGGAGAAATGGTGGCGCTTGATGAGCAATGTGATTGCCGACGAGCGCCGAGATGCAATTGAGAACCTGGTGCTTGGGTTGGAGCAGGTGAACGACATGCGGAAATTGGTTCAATTACTTGCTGGTCGGACACGCAATGTATCTGAAGACCCGGGTAATGATGAGGCGTGGAAACCAGTTTTCAGTAAAATATGATATTTGCATACATGCAGTAATCTGTAACTGCGTTGTACATCAATTAGCAAATCGGTGTTGGCCATTCCCATTTCCAGTCGTGTTTCGCCAAGGTAGCGACAGTCAGATGCTGAAGCCTTTGGATGTTCGGGCTCGGAAAGGCGCAACTTACAACACCGAATGACAGGTCGAGGGGTCAAGATGTAGATCTTTCATGTTAGCTCGCACGCATCTCATCCTTGTATATCAGTTGATTGATCACTTCTAATATAAGACTTTATAAGCGAGCAATCATTGAAGCCAATCGATACAGGAAAGCTACTAATGTCCCTAGTGGCTTCCGATGAGCTGAGATAAAATTACCACCGCTTCGATCTGCTGAAGGACTGCAGGAAGGGATGTATATTAGAAAATAGAATAGATACATATACAGCCAGTACACACATGCTATTGAAACAAAGCAAGTAAAAAAAAATAGCATCAACCCTGCTGAGCACTCCGCATGAACCCCTCGACCACCGTCTGCAGACCGTCCACCACGACAAAGTCTTTGGGCGCCGGCGTCAGTGCGAAGACGCGGTTGGTGGCATTCCCGGCGTCAATCACAGGCTGCATCCACGTCCAGCTTCCGGGGGGCGTATCGATGGGGAGTGCAGCGGGAGGAGCAGCAGCAGGTGCAGGTGCAATTGTTGGAACAGATGCAGTTGCTGGTGCAGTCACTGCAGGAATATCCCCCTCAATCAACAACGGTCCAGCGCGAAGAATAGTCTTCATAGCCCTAACCGACTGCTCAAGCGCCCACGGCGGCACGCTGAGCGTCGTTGTCGGCAGGATGCCCGAAAAGCCATTGATGTCCTGGAACGGGTCGACCAAGGCAGCGTAGACCTGCAACTTCTCGGTGTGCGCAGCCACAAAGGCATCGGCCGTTGTCGAGCTGTATTCTGTCGGGCTAATCCAGTAGGGATTGAGAGAAATATTTCGCGCTGGCAGGACTGGACCTGAGTGTGAGTCGGAATCGGAAGACGATGATGAGTTATCGCCATAAAGAGTATAAAATTGGTCGAATGTGAAGGTATCACCGCTGACCGGAGTATATCCCACCAGCCCGTCGTGCAGGCTGTGCCGATCGCCGAGCTTCAGGTCGAAATGGTACTTTAATAGATCCTCACTCTGCTCAGGCGAATCTGTCTGATCGCACATTGGTCGCGTTGCCAACTCCAATGACCAGCCCATGGATACCAGCGCCAGAGGCCGACCGATCAGCGCTGACTGGGAGTCTGCTTCGCCGGGCGCATGGTGGATGTGGTCGTTGGCGTCGACGACCATATCCCAAACCTGACGCAGAAACTCATTCGAACTCGCCAGCCGAGTCATGAACGCCACGAGATCTTTATTTGTCGTGTCTGGGGCTGTGTTTGCCATGTTTCCCTCCGGGGTAAGCCAAAGACTTGACGAGATGAGGATCTCGCCGCATAGTTCTCCCTCGCCACTCAACACCTGCAAACTCTCGTCTTGGAAGTTGCACACAACCCAACCCCAGATGGGGGACTCGGTTTCCAGTAGCGGGCGCCAGGAAGTCTTCTCGTTCTGGTCAGTTCTTGTCACCCAGACTGCATTGAACCGGGCATCCTGATTGATCCGCGGCCCAAGTTGGAAGAATTGGCAGCGTCCCTCTGGTTCGGCGAGGACTGAATTCGCAAACACTCGTCCTGGCAGGGTCTCGTTGCGCTGACAGGCTAGATCCGAACTCACACTTGGGTATATTGGACGAAACAGCTGGCCTGGTCGCGGATCGAACGCGCAGATCACCTGGCCGAACTTGTCGACAATGTTGAGTTTTGTGAAGCGTACCTGGCCGTGCGTGACTGGGCGAAAGAGCTTGGTCGTGTCCCGAGATACGCCCTGAACCGGTAGTAAGGCTGTATATGGAGTGTTGTCGGCGCCTGAACCTGCAGCGAGAAACTGTAGCACAGCCGAGTGATCGCGAACAGACAACCTGGGGAATAAAGTCGACAGCCACCGCGAGGTCGCTTCCTTGGCCGGCGTCGCGTTTGGTAGAGCATGCGTCCCCTGAGCGAGCGTGAGGAGATGGTTTGTGATCCCATGCAGCTCTGCCCCAAGGACATTGCTCAGCTCTGCGATCGCTTTATCAATTGCTTCCCGTTGTTTACTTGGAAGTATATTGGCCAGCATCTCGGGGCTCGACCGACTGGCCACCTGCTCGACCAGTGTGTTCAACGCACGCGCACCCTCGGGCAGAATATTACTTCGACCGCTGAGTCCGCGGGGGATCTCTGCCTGGCCAGCGAGGTCGATCGTCTCTTTGATGCGATATTGGATTGTACCCGCGGATGTCTCTTCCAGCGTCCAGTGCTCGTACGGCACATGGAAGTAGTCGGCCTCCCACTCGATGAACAAGGGGAACCAGGCCTGCGGTGAATCACTGGATTCAGGCACCGTCCAGCCATGTCGGAGGTCATCCACGCAAGCCTGCACCCATGACGGCAAGCTGGTCAACTCGTTTTGGAAAAGCTGCCATGCATCATCTTGTCCTGTCGTATCTGTCTGCCGAGTAACCTGAGTGTTGAGCTGGACCGGAATGGTATCTGCATCAAACTCGTCGGGCCAGCTTGACCTCATCTCTGACAAAAGGACTGTCGGATCTTTCGCGCTGTAGAAGCGGTCGCTCGCGACCTTTTCAACCGACTTGCCCTGTTGTAGTAATAATATCCTATCCTGTAACGCCTTTACTAGACCTGGCTGTGTTTGCTTTTCTCGAAGATGTAACGTCAACAGCTCCGTCACGATTTGTCTCACTCGGTCTCGCGTTGCCGGCAGGTTTTCTTGATACCAGCTCTGCATGCTCTCGAAGCCGTCGTCATCAGCATCGTCAGTGGATACATCGCTAGCAGATGCTTCAGCGAATCCTGCTGCTCGGGCTTTCCACCACTCGCAGAATAGGAGGTGCTGTAGAAAGCGCGAATGTCGGTGTGCGGCGTCCAGTAGACGTTGGGAGGCGTTAAGAATATGGAGAAGAGATGCTTGTGCAGCTGCTTCAGCTTTCTGAGCAGCAGCTACGGCTTCAGTGCCATCTCCTGTAGATTCTTGAGGGCTCGTCGTTGCCTGAACAGCTGACGGCTGAGGAGGAACTGCCTCGGAAGTCGTAGCCGGCGAAGACTTCTGGCTTTGCTTACCCTCGCTTCTCACTTTCCAGAAATGACCGCCATGGACCGGCTTGAAGGCCGTTGTCTTACTCTGCTGGCTTTTGCTGTTTTCATCCTCCCCCTCCGCCGGATCTGCTGCCAGGACCTGCAGATGGCGAAACGCCGCCGCCACGACCGGGTCGGCATGCTCCTTTTTGGCAGGGGCGTCGAAGATGGCGGCTATGGCATCAATCAAGTCTGTTCCGATCGCCACCGGCTGAGATATTGCAAAGGCTTCAGCTGCATCGTCGGCCGGCACCGTGGCTGGTCGGGTCTGACGCGACCAGCGCAGGTCGACTTGACCGTGGCAGAGGGAGCGAACCGGCCTGGAACCAGCAAGCCATTCGTTATCATCTTGTTTCAACAACATCCCATGGGTACTCAAGAGGTCTTTATTCGTTCCAGCGTCACTGTTGATAATAGGATCATAGCCACGCAGAGCATGGTATCCAATGACCTGGTACGAAACCTCGGCCGCATCAAGCGTGCAGAGCGTATTGTCTGTTGAGTAGTAAGTCATATCATCATGCAAACCAAACACGTTCATTCCGTGATGCTGAAAGTCAGCGAATAGCAAATTCGCCGAGTCAGTAATCGTCAGGGGAACGTGAAAATCAGTCGTGACAGTATCCGTCAGCTCTTCTCTCCACTCTGATAGCTTGTACTTCGCACCGAGCAAAACTCCATGTTGCGTGTCGGCAGTGCCATTCTTATGATCAACGAAAGGCGCCGCTTCGGTGTCGAGATCCAGGCCGGCGAGAGCATCCCGATTTAATCTGCGGATACGATTGCTCTCCAGGACGAATGCCGAGTATCGTGGCAGAGGCGTGGTAGCAGTATTCTTATGTATATTATTAATCCGCCGGATAATCACCCATCGGTCTGGCAGGGCCGTAAACTGGGCTCAGTTAGTATTGGATTATCAACAGATCACGCACCGATCGATCTGGCGACAAACTTCAGAATCGCCATCTATTCCCCTTTTCTTTTTCCTCTCGTTCAGGGCTACCTCCGCGCTTTCAGTCGCCATCACACCCACCCGAAACGGCTTCGGGATGGTCCAGTGCAGATACACACCCAGTCGATCTTGCCGTGCGGTGCCGGTATCGAGATCGGTTAGTCGCGCATTGATGCTGGAGGGAAACGCAGCGCGGAGATCCAGGTGTGGGATCGCATCGTGCTGCAGACGCGCTCCGGGTTCGAGCGAGGAGTAGTCGGGCAGCGAGAACGGTGCAATGAAGGCTCTGCCGGTGTCGATCAGGCTCTCGTTCAGCTGGAAGGCGTCTACTTGAAGGGGGATGCACACGGCGAGGGCCATGGCGAGCGAAATGTCTAGTCTACTCTGTACTAGGTAGAGTGTCGAAAGAAGTCTGAACCTACAATTTCGTCTCCAGAATATAGTCCCGAGGACATCACTAGTCCGTATACTCAGTGGCTGACCCACCGCAAACCCCTCGTGCCTTTCGATTATTTTGCATCGACTGTACTCCCTCCCGTACGGAGTAAAGGAGTCTGCGTTGAGGCCGAGCGCATAGCCAAGACCACAATTCAGCTAATTACTATACCTACTAAGCTTCTAGCTAAAACCCCATGCAGTAGTACGTACTTCGTTGTTATCCTCGCCTATCTACCCAGAAATGTAAGAAAACTTGTGCTAGCGGTGGCGTCTGGTCTTGTCTTGTTTTGTCTGGTCTTGTCTGGTCTTGTCTGGTCTTGTCTTGTCTTGTCTTGTCTGTCTTGTATTATGTACTGTATTACAGGCTAGCAATACATACGTTATAGTACAATACAATACGTCCCATATGGAATCATTCTAAAGAAATGTTACAAGAATATCCACCAGACGAGAATTAATTTATGGGCAGTCCTCCCTCCTCTAAAAAATAGTCAGTAGTGTCCTACCTGCGCGCAGCCCATCATGAAGCTGCACTCGTTCTTCGAGCCCGGCCTGCGCGCCAGCGACACCCACTACACATTAACAGCGAAACAAACGCTGTCCAGCGCAAACGAAGCTCCTCTCATCACGAAGTCCTCTCTGTCTTTTGCCGTCGAGGCTCCTCGCTTCTCACTCCCCGCCAGCGAAATCCATTCCGTCTATCCCAAGGCCGGATCATTAGAACACCCGCGTGTGCTACCGCATGTGGTGCTGAACGATCCCCAATTGCCGTGGGAGCGACTGGGGCCGGAAGATTATGATGGGAAGTTCAACCGGCAGCCTTGGATGGCTTTGATGGTTTTTACTGCTGATGAGCTGCAACCGACGTCGCCGTTGCTAGACAGTGCCGCTGTCAAAAATACGCCGTCAGCCACGCGCTCCTTATCGGCCAGTGTGTCGCAACTGAGCAAGGCAGACCAGGCACAGGCTTCTTTTCGCTGTCCAAACGTCAACGCGCTCGACGGTGCGGATGAGACGCCCACAACGTACATCGTGTTGAAAAAGCAGCTGTTTGAAACACTAATCATCAAGAACGAGCCTATCTTCGGCTATCTGTCGCATGTGCGCCGTGTCTCTGTCACAGGAAGTGCACACGTCTCGGATACGCCGGAGGAGCACCCCTTCAGCGTCGTAGTCTCGCCCCGCACCGGCCCTGTAGATGGGAAAGAGCAAGTCGTCTACGTGCATTTAGTGTCTCTGGATGGAATTGTCGAGAACCTGAAAGAGAAAGCACTGAGTGCTGATGTTCAATCCGTAGGGGTAATCTCCCTCTACGCCTGGACGTACCGCATCGCACCGGGCGATGAGATCAGCTATCGCGACATCCTGTCGGACCTGAATCACAAAAAACAGCCTCTCTGTCGACCCAAAGACTTGTTGGATTCTCTTCGCAAAGATGAAGCGAATGCATGGCTTGTCGAGAGATTGCAAAACGGATACTCGCTTACCCGCCACCGCATGCTCACCGGCGAGACCAGTCTTGCATTCTATCGTGGGCCGTTGACTCCTATGTCTATTCCACCGGGTCAATGCGCGCCTAGCACAGCAGGGAGAGAATTGCAGATCCTCGATCCTCGCACGGCGATCATGGACGTGAGTTATAGTGTTGCGTGGGAACTAGGTCGAAACCTGGCCGTGGCCGATAAAATGTTCACGGCTGCGATGCTCAGACTACGCAGCGATATCATGGCGTACGCCGTCTCAGATCCGGAAAGGAGCAAGAGTAAAAGTACATTCGCTGCGTTGGGGAGGAAGCATGAGAGGCCGGATCTATACAGCGGTGTCTACCGCTGGGCGAATACAAAATCATCCACTGTCAAAACTCCTCCATCGTCCACTACCGTGGATTCCTCGCTTCAAACCCAGGTCAGAACCTGGCTGGAAACAACGGCAAAAAATCAAGCCGAGGCTGAGATCACCAAAACACCTAGTACTACCTCATCGACGGACTGGCTTTTCGTCCTACAATGGGTCAAGAATAAGCTCGCGCTCCAGGGCATTCCGGCTCTCTATCTCTTTCCCGATCCGGCTGTTGTCCCTCTTGAAGCGCTACGCACGTTCTACGTCGACGAGAACTGGACCGACGCGCTTGTTGACGGCGCGTTAAGTATAGCCAATCACTCACTCGGCGACGACGTGATCAAACGAGAGATTCGTAAGAGCTTCAACACATACTTCACAGCTATTCAAAACACTGCGTTGCCAACCCCATGGAGGCCTCGATGGGGCCTCGTTCTCCGCAGTCAGCTGGTCCGCGCATATCCAAACCTCCGAATCGCGAGAGAGAATAACGATATAGACGTGCCAGCCTCTTTCACCACCTTGACAGACGATACCCTTATCTACTTTCAGACGGAGACACCAGAGACCACCAAGGACACCGCGCTGGTCATCACGCAGCCGTTTCATCACCAGCGGTTCTCTCTAGGCGATGACCTCACGGCAAATAAATTGGAAATGTCCTTCAAACTGTTCGGGACGAACGGGTCGGAAGACAAAGCGAAAGAACAGCTCGAAAGTGCTATCAACCAGGCTGTTTGGCATCCGGATGGCAGCTCAGCTGTCTTCAAGAGCAAGACGGACACCTTCAAGGAAGTTTCTTTACCGCCAATCTACGACTGGACAATTCGATGCATCAATATCAAGCAATTAATTCGCTCATGCCAGGAGCTCAATAAAAATGTTCTTCCAGGCCTGTGTGACGTCCAGGAAGATTCTTCTGCGTACGTCGGCATTCAACTCAACGATGAGATTCTCATGCTGCATATGACCTATAAAAGACCTCATACCGAAGACCCCAAGCCTCGTTTATTGAACGATCCACCAAGTTCACAGACCTCCTCGCCTCCAGTGACGACTCCAACTCCGGCTGCTCCAATGCGGGTGAAATCAATGTTCACCCCTGAACCGCCCCTAATCAATACAACTCTCCTTCCTCCTGTTCACGGCTTTGACATGGACTCTCTCCAAGCTGCCGTTCCATTTCTGCCTTCTAATACCACTTCCTACAATAATTTGCTCCCCATCACTACCTCACAACTTTGCAAAATCTGCTCTCCTCTTCTCGAACAACCTCGCCGCAATTTCCCTGCCGGTACAGATATAACTCTAGACATCGTCTTCAGCATGACGGCCATCTCGGACGTACGCCAAGATCTCTATCTGCACGAAGTCACTGTCTACATCCCCACAGGCCAGATCAATACCAACCTTCTCCAGCCCATAACCGCGCGACCAAAGACACGCATGATCGGACCAGGCAGATTATGGAACATCACCTCGCGTCTTGTGAAAGGGAAACGACACAGGATCAATCTAGAAGGGGAGTGGGGTATGCAAGATGCAGTCGACGGACACGATCAGGTCTATCTATCTATCACCATCTCCCCTTTACAGGGAAATCCACTGCATCTGCTTCGTCACGGTCAGGTCAGTTTCGTTCTCCACGAGATGCAGATTAATCCGTTCCCTTGTGAGCGAATACCCTTGCTGGTTGAAGAGGCGTACTGTAGGCTCACGGAGGAAGGGAAGTATGAAGAGGTAGGAAGAGTGAGGGCGGTGGTTGGAGTCACGAAGCAGGATTGCAAGTGGGTGTAGATATGCCGTGGTTTAGTAATAGTAATTCCAATTGCAGTCATTTCTCATAGTCAATAGACCGTTATAATCTAAATTATTCTCTTTTTTTTTTTCATCGAATGTGAGTAATATCTGACATAGTATGTAGCTCCAAGGGCTGAATTGTGTATAACATGAAAGTTTATCTCTTATTAATCCTTCAGCTGGGCCGCTCCCATATGTTCCAATATCTACACATGTAGATTTCAATCTAAATAATTATACCAACTATATCCTACCAAAGCTCGGAGACGTTCCCCAACTATGTCCCAGCCGTTCCCTGAATCCTGCGGAATGCGCTATTGGTAATAGTTCACCCGGTTTGTTAGGTTAGCTTGAAACAGCATCCTGGCCTGTAGCATCATTATGTCAAGTCTGTTAGAGTGCATCTCAAGAAACGTTGCTGCAATGGAATTATCCACAACAGCAAGCCTCGCCCTCAGCATGGCCAATGTATTGGCCCCTTGCTGCTGGGCGGGGATTTGCTGGGGAATCTGCTGGGGAATCTGCTGCTGCTCGCCTTGTACGCTAATACATTCATCCTCATCGAACGTTTCGTTTCCTTGCTCCTCCTCCCCCTCTTCTTTCTTTACGGGGACCTCTATCTTCATATCATCCTCTGTCTTGATACAATCCTCTATCTTGACACTAATCACCCGGTCAGCTTGGAAATTTGTCTCCTCGCCCTCTATCCAGTTTTTATCAGTGAAGATGATGTCCGAATCATGTCCGCCCAAAACATCATCTTCACCATCATCGAAGTCCAGTTGAATGATCAATTCCTGCGTCTTCGCAATCGTAGCATTGGTATTCTGAACATCCGATAGGTTCGTGTTAATGTGTTGATTCGCTTTAGCAATGTCCCGATATAATTTGATCTCGCTATTTCGAGCGCCGAGAAACGTGGCCCAGTTGTCGATGATCTCCACACGTCCATCGAGGTTAGCGTCATCATAGCTGCGTGTCCACAAAAACATGGCCTCACGGGGATTGGGATTGCTTTGCTGTTTCTGGCCCCACATGGTGTTGACTCTGGAGATGTACGACCAGTATTCGGCCAGGACCGTAATGAGCAAGAACGCCTCGGTGTTTCCCTGAGCGCTTTTGAAATTTTGCCACGGCTGCTTCTTGATGAATTCACTAGCCTTGAGATTATCCCAGGCCACACCCTTGCACAATTGCCTCGCATCCCAAGGAGTCATATGTCGGAAGGCCTTACCGTCATAGAGCTCTCCCAGAATTTCAGCGCGCTTCAAATTGACGTCGTCTTTGGTCTCCTTCAGGCTATCGAAGGTGATCGGCCAGCTGACGTTTAGGTTGACATTCAAGTCAACCTTACCCAGTTCGATTGCTTCATCCTTCTTGAACCTGCGACCTTGCAAGTAGTATGGATAACGCATGGGGAAGACGAGACCTTCGGAATCATCTTTTTCAGAGATCCTATTGTCCGTCACCATTGAATCCCAGTACGCAAAGAGCACCGTCAACACCACCCAACCTATTTAATCATTAGCCAGGTCACCGGGTCGCCAAGGGAATGGGGAAATGGCATACTGGGGTGTCCAAATTCATATCCTGCTGAGATCAACACCTTTTCCGGTTTTAATGTCCGGAGCACCACTGGCGGCGTGGCCGTGTAGGCGCCGTGGTGGGATGTCTTGTAAACCCTAACGGGCGTCTTGTCCATCCAGGTTGCCAGCTTTGCTTCGGTGTTCTTGTCCGTGTCTCCCCCATTGAAGTACGAGACTCGGCCCACTTTGTTTTCTGGATTAGGCGGCCAAATGATCAGCGTTACGATCGAGATGAAGTTCTCCAGCGTCTCGCCGGACGGTTTAAGAAGACTTTCCATGTTCTTCTCCTCTCCAATGAGGTAGCCCTCAGCGCCGACGAGAAGAAACACGGGCGCGGTTTTCCCGTCCTTCTTGAGCAGGTTCATCACGGTATTGATATTGGCATCCTTGACGCCTCCCGGAACATCCGCGCCGATCCGGATGTGGTTATTGTCCTTGTCAAGGTCCGAGAAAACGTCAATGCCCCAGAGATTCTCAAACCCCTCGACCACCTTGCAGATACCCTTTAGCCAGATCCGAGTAGCCTTTGGCCGGTTCGTAAGACCGGTGAAAATTTTTTTGGCTGAGGCCTTGATCATTGCCACCTCGAGATTAAGGCTGGTCTCATTCCTCTGTAGCCGCCAGTGTCGGCCCTTGGGTATTTTGTCCTCGTCTTTCTCTGGTATTGCAGCTGTTGGTAGAATATTATTGTCCTTTTTGAATTGTGTAATGTAGGGCGTTCGGTCAAACACCGGACTGTACAGCGTCGTTTGACACTCGCCGTTCTGACCGTATTTGAAGTGCCTGAATTGATGCCGAGTGGGATCATCCTCGTTCTTTACCGTCTGGTCAATCGCGAACTTGTCTGCCAGATCCTTTACAATCAACTGCAGTGTGCCGCAAAAGTGGTCGCGATCCCAGTGCGTCACCACCCACGCGTCGAACTCCAGTCTCTTTGGCAGCAGGTTGTACCGGTTCTCGATGTCGCTAATCACCTTTTCAATACTCTCGCACGCCTTTACGCCCTTGAAACTGCCCCCCTTGCCGTCGTAGCCCCCATCCACCAACACGGCTTTCTTGATCGTGACCCCCTGTGTGTATAGATGGGCGATCTTGCGAAGATAGGCGGACTGCTTCTGCTCATCCTTGCTCAGGTCCTTCCAGTAGGCGGCCTGTGCCTCTGGAGGGTTACTGAGCAGTAGGTGGATGGAGCAGTCTCCGCCTGGAACAGCAATCTGATAGCTCTCCACCGAGTATTTTGTGGTGGGTTGCATTGCAAGTATCTAGCTATCGACAGTGTGATAATAGTATTGATTAGTGTACATATGAAAAGTAATAATAATAAGAAGAAAAGAAAGGAAGACTTTCGAACATGACTTGTGTACTTGTAGCGTGGGCTTTACGGTATTGCACTGTACGTACGTATTGGACGTATTGGCCGTATTGTACCGGGTATCATTACCATACATATTCAGTGTATGGGACTGTGCGTCGTGCTTTGTGCTCTGGATCATTCGATATTACGGCGAACTAAATAAAAGATTCGTTACAAAATTCAAAGTTACAAAATCATAAAACGCAAACATTCCAAAAACAAGATTTTCAAAATAGCTACATATTTTTCTCTATTTCTACATATAGATCCGCTAATTTATAGCCTCTTATTGGTCAAATATGAGCAAAGGCTAGTATAGCGCCATACCCTATCAAAAATTATAAGATTAGATATAATTCAAGTTTATAAGCCCGCTAATAAGCCCGCCAACAAGTCTTTCTAATCAGCCTTCCATTAAGCACACTAACCAGTCTGCCTGAAAATACTCAATGATAGACTTAACTAGAGATTTATAGGCAGGCTTAATAGCAGTCTTGTTAGCAGGCTAATTAGCGGGCTCGTTAGGGGGCTTATTGTGAATAAGGCAGTGAAATAAGTAGTGAATGAAGCGGTCAGGATACTAACTAATCAAAAACAATATGTGGTTGTATGTGAATATTATAATATGTAACATGTAATATAATGTGAACTTCGAGCCAAATCGATTTTCGAATTTTGTAACGAATTCTTGATTTAATCCGCTGGAGATATGCATAACCGTCGGCGGAAATTGCATCTCCAGATCCTCTAGACTGTCTACTAGACTCCATCTAAACAAAAAATCCCGCAGTCACATGGACTGTCATGATAATACGAGGTGCTGAAGCAATAGAAGTGGCTAAACAAAAAGATCGAACTATATTACTACATGATTAATACTATTTAGGTCACTTGATTGTTCTTCAGCTGCACTGCAGAATTTTCGGGGCCCGCAAATAATACTCCTCCATCCTATCAATGCACTTCGTTGGGGCAGCCATGCACATCTCGAGCGCCGCCCAGCTCGCATTGGGCGACATATTAGGGGCATGGACCGTGCCAAAGGCTGGTTGGTCGGCCACGGCCGTGATGAAGGCTTGGAGGGCAGGTAGGGGGTTGATGCTCGGCTTTTTCCAGGCTTGTCGAACCGAGGAGTAGGGATCATTGGTAATATTGTTTTGTGATGTTGTGGCGGGGGCTGCAGCCGCATTGCCTATAGTAGTAGTACCAGTAGTGGCAGGCGTCGTAGTGATAGGAGCACTACAAGCTAACTCGCCTTTTAATTCCGATGCGTGGCCAAAGAAGTTCTCGTCCAAGAGAGGCAGCTTATCCTCTGCTTCAACTGGCGGAGGAGCGACCAACTGGACACCCATGGCGTGCTCAATGGTCTGTTGGGGTGCATTTAATGTAGAGGTGTCATCATCTAGTACATTGTCAGTTTATTAGCTCGAAGACATAGAGATATCAGTCTTACATCTACCCCATATCGATGAGGGAACCCTTTTCCGTACGAGAGACAGACTGAAGTCTCTCTCTGGCTGTGGCAATATGGTGAATTCAACTTTTGAAGTAAGACTCGTATGGTTCAGCTGCATCGGCCGACTGTAAATGGTCCCTGTCCCAGTGTCGAGTGGCTTATCTCTGTACACAACCGTGGAAATTGGAGTGCGGCTGTAGATGCCTAGAACGAGACCAGAGCTGCGAACAACAGCAACCCTGGAAGAATCCTTATTGTTGCTCGGAACTAGCCCCCCCTCGACGGCCATAACGTGGTTCTGCGATTCTGTCATCGTTCCTGCAGAGAGCATGTTCCAGAACTTCTGCAGCGTTAGTGGGATAGCCTGTGGGTTCGAATTGCCAAATGCGACATGGAAGGTGACCACATGGCAACCAAAGCTCGCTGTGCCTGCCATGGGAGGCCCATGGAGGTCGAGATCTGCCGAGAGACTTAAGCTGAGTGTTGTAGAGAGTAATCCCCATCCAATTCGACCAGAGACACTGGCCAAGACGCCGACAGACGCTTGGTAATGCAGCGGCTCGAACTCGATGAGGAAATCGGCGTGCGCTTCAAGGTGGGCTTGTATCCGATCCAGGGCAAAGAGAACCTGGATGGAGGCGCCGGCCATGATTGCTGCGGGTGTGATGGCATAATATGCCCCTCCAGAGATACTTACGTGGGCATCATACGCCCAGGAGATTCCTAGTCGCGGTGGCGCAGTTGGGTAATGCGATGGCTGTGAGAAGGCTGGATGGAATCCACCCACAGAAAAACACATGTCGCCGCCATGACTCGACGAGGGAGGCCAAATGGCGAGTGCGAATCCGCCGGTTGGATGACATGCCTTGCTGAGCAGGAAGGATTGCGTGCTGAGCTGACCTCTAATGATCAGGGTCCCCTCGGCGAGATTGAGGGTTGCGATGATCCCGAAGTCGAGGAATCCAAATGCATGATCTACAGAAGATGCAGACTGAGGGATAGTTGCTGATGCTTCAGCCAAGATGGTGAGCACTGGGTCCCCCTGTGAGAGCTGCAGAGCGACGACGGCGGTGACATCCACCAGTTCAAAGGCACGTAACTTCAGGCCCGCAGCCAGCCACAGGGCATCTTGCTGCGGAACAATGGTCTGACTATCTGTAAACAAGGCCAGCATTTTCATTGGGTCACTGGTGCTTTGATTACTATCCTTCAAGATGGTAAGGAAGGGGAAGTTCGTGATGTCTTCAATGGGCATGTTGACGAACGAATTGTATCCAAAACCCCCAGATATCCCACGCAGTTCGACGCCATCAAAGTTCATCAATGGTCCTGCCAGGGCGCCAAAGATGAAGAACGAACTGAAAGGCGTACTGTTAGCTGGGTTCTCCGGTGTGACCTGACTGTAGGCTCCGACAGCCGCAAAGCTATATGAAGACATGCCGATTACGACTCCCCCAGCGTAAGTATCAGCCGTCATGGTGTCAGATGATGTTTTCTCGTGCAAGAACATGCCTGCAATATCAATGGGTTTGCGGTTGTAGGCGATGGCCAGCCCGTCGAGCGAGAAACTCGGTTTGATGCCCGCTAGATGGGGAAGCTGGGCTTCAGAGAGATCAAAGTGCAGTGCGAAGCCGGTCATAGCCATCTCGATCGGGCCCAGGCGGACGGTGGCGTTGAGATGCACACTTAAGATATGATCTGTCATTTGCAAGCTGACGTTGGAAATCGATAGCGTTTTAGTTTTCTTACTGATCGGCGTCATCTCAGAGGCTGCATTTGAAGTTTCATCGGTCTCTCCATCATTTTTTGGATCGGTTTTTCCTTCTGCTTTGGCAACTGGCTTTTCTTCTGCTACTTCATCTTGCTTCGCTCCCTCGATCTGTTTAGTATCCTCCTTGGTAGTATCGACCTGTTTACTCTTGGGCTTCCCGAATATGTAATCGATAACAACAGTCGGTTGTCCGTCTTTATTCATAGCAAGCATGAAGTGAAGCCCTTTTCCAAGTACTGCATCTGTATCCTTCGCGCTCTTGCTTTCCCTGTACAATATTTGATTCTCACCCTGATACAAGATGGTATTGAGAATCGCGATCTCCGCCATGGTAAACTCTTCCGTCGTCCAAAGGAAGCCGATCTGATCGAACGGCTGAGCAACATCGCCAATAAGTGGGATTTTGGGAACCGCAGGAAATTCATTAATTGACAGACGAAGGAGGCGTTTTGGGGTAGACCCAGGAGGAGCCAAAGAGGGTAGCTGGGCGAAGTCAAGGTGCAACGAGTCAAGGCGGACTTCAAAGCCAAACACGGCCCCAACACTTCCTGATTTGCTGATTGTTATGCTGATGGCATCGTTATTCAATTCATCAAGGGGGATCTTAACGTTATTCACGAAATCTGGGAGCAAGTTCTTCGCCTCGAGGCCGAGCAACTGCTCGACAATGCTCTGGATGGTCGTTGTCTGGTTGGCTGCCTTGGAAGCACTGGCTTCTGCTGAGGCAAAAAACTGCCAAGCCCCAGAGCTACTGTGCTGGAAAGTAAACCGTAGCAATAATCCACCCACGATTAAAAATCCTGACACTGTAAGAACCCGGTCCGCTGTCCCTCCACAGGCGTAACTGACGATAAGCGCAGGAAGACGCACGGCAGGCATCATGCGAACGATGTCATCGCGAACTTTGTCGGGGAAGAGTGAGTAAAGATGTGCAGATGTTAACTGGTTGGCGGAAGCCTCGATAGTCCACCGAGGAGACTCATACGAGAGTTTCATAGAGAGAGAGGCGGGTTCTTCTGACGATGCAACCACTGCTGATGATGGTGGTGGAAGATTGACTCTGGCACCGATGGAAAACGTCATGGAATCTTTCTGGTGAATAAGGTATCGGAACGAAATATCCAACTGCGTCTTCTCTGGAACGGACCATTCAGGCGTGTCAGTGCTGGTGGCTGACTGAACAATAGCACTCAACTTGATTTCAGCCGTTGAGAGCGTCACACTCAACACGACGAGATCCTGCGGCACCCAGGAGGGAATCTGACCGACAGAAAAGCCAGGGTAAAGATGTACCAGGCTCAATTTGGGCTGCGCCATGGGTGAATGCTGGATGTAGATCGCATGCTTCTCTTCGGTCGGGTGCAACATTCTCGGCAACGTCATCTTTGGTTCAGGGGGTTGACCGTCTCGAACACTCGGCCAGAAACGGCCGTTGAGAGAGATCTCTTTACTTATCAAAGACCACTGGAACGTAAAAAGAAAGGCAGACCGGCCGGAAGAGACGCCAAAGGGAGTATCAATCTCGAGAGTCATAGAAATTGAGGCCAGACGCTCGTTGGAGATTGTCAAGGAAATCTCATGCCAGAAGACGCTATATTCAGGTGTTTTCGTTGTAGTTTCAGTTGCTCCGGGTGTCTTTTCAGTTTCTGTCGTTCCAGGATGTTCACCGACAGACGAAGCTCCCAAATGCGTATCGAGACGATCTGTCAACTCTTTAAACACAGTATGAACACTCGACTCTTTCAACTTCTCCTCGATGTGCTCGGCGAAAACCTTCAGCATATCCAGAAATCCAACCTCTCCTTCATTCTGGATGGTGTACGTCGTTCCGTTGATTCCGAGAAAGACGTACACATCAAGTTTCGCCTGTTTGAAGGTACTTGCTGCAAAAGCCACAGAACCGGCCAAGAAGACTTCTCCATTGACTTCCGGATCTGGTCGAAAGAAACCGAACTGTGCCGTCTTTTTTACCGTCACCGAGAGCGCCACCTCAGAATGATCAGGAAGATAGTCCATCAGCTCCTGTGGGATATCTTTCGGGTCAAGTTCGAATTCAAGACGTAAGATTGCTTGACGCTGTTGCGCAAATATCCATAAACCGTTTCGAGAACCTTCCGTGTTTACAGGTTGCACGAGAAGGAGATTCAGTAATCTGCCCGCCCATGGCGAGATGTGGATGCCTGCAAGTTCCACTAGAGATTTAACAGGTATCTCTTGCGTAGCGACTTCTTTGACGCCGAATAAAATCGCTCCTTCATGGCCAAAGAGTTCAAGACCAGCGTCTTGTGAAGTCCAGGTCCCGAATTGATGCTGGAGGACGTTTTTGCTTGTAGAAAGGCTCAGTTTGAGAAGTTCCGAGCCTTGAGCTGGGGCTGGATGGACAACATTGCATTCGATGCTCTGGATGGTGAGGTTGGTTCTGTCGGGGCCAGATCCTGTCAATGTCACAGTCGACGTGTTCACGAATTGCGACAACCAGGTGACGGTGGTATCAGTCGCAGCCAGCGTCGCTGTAAACGGCGCTGTTGAAGAGACTGTGAGTGCCTGTTGCAGCTGCCATGCCTGTGAGGGCAGCGCCTGGAGATAGACCGTCCCAGCGGCAGTTGGGCTCAAGGAAAGACTTAGGGAATCCGATTCATTGCCTGAGGCACCGCTCGAGTGCGGTCGAATCGACGCCATAACTATTGATATTGAGTCATATTCAATATCTCATGAGCAGTTTCAGTGGATGTATTCCGTATCTTCGGTGTCTGTTATTCTACTAGTTGTCTTAGGTCATAGGTTATTTAGTGGAATGGGTTTAGACGGTCGTAGCTCGCCAAGATAGGCAGGTCGTCTACATTAGGATATAAACATTTGCTATCTACATCCTAGGGCTAAGGGAGCCGAGACATTCTGCAGGAACGGCAATTTAGGGCGACCCGCTGTTTGCCCGCCACGAACTATTGAGGGACGGGCCGCGTCCGGCCGCCCCCAATACACACGAACGGTATTACAACTATCTGTACTGTAAGAAACGAAATACACGTACAGCGTGTTGGTATCCCGTACTCGATACTAGATACAATCAATCATTTAGCTCGCCCACGATCATGAATAGGTCTGTTCATCGGTAGAAGGCAATCATTGCCGAGCCGAGGATTCCGTATATAACATTGGCAAACATCCAGATTTCATAGCTGGGGTATGTTTGTCACAAAAAGTATCAGATCTCAATATGGCCGCCCTGGGAGATCCCCAGGCCCTCTCCGCGTCAGTCTCACTCGCCCGCAAGCGCGAGGCCTCTGCTGACGAGTCTCCCAGACCAGACAATGACTCCGTTTCCGTTCCAGCCCCGAGGAAGCCGTTGGCTGCCA
Organism: Talaromyces sp. PB3603; assembly: GCA_023625915.1. Lineage (NCBI taxonomy): Eukaryota > Fungi > Ascomycota > Eurotiomycetes > Eurotiales > Trichocomaceae > Talaromyces > Talaromyces sp. PB3603. Next base: position 800,482 of record JAMAFY010000012.1, on the reverse strand, counting down.
TCCCCAAGTTGAATGGGACCAGGGCATCTGTGCCTGCGACGATGCCGCTACCTCCGGTGGTTGGACAGCCCGCCGTACCGGCTATTGTTCCAGGGGGACCTACACCCGCCATCCCAGGGCTACCACCACCCAGCTTCCTTCCACCCTCGACTCGCCTGCCCGTACCCGTTGACACCCAAGTGCTCCGCACGTTCGACTGCCAGAGACCAGTTCGCCCTGTACTCTTCCCGGAGACCCCTGAAGTCCTCCCGTTCCCCGTTGACCTGCGCGACCTCGTCGCCTGGACGGATGCATTCGTCGAGCGGCTTGGATGGATGGCCTTGTTGGCTCAAGAGGTAGGAACATGACTCAATTTAATGTGGATTGGATTCAAAGATACTGACGGGTTAGAAACATGGTGACCATGGAGACGTAGCGCAAGGCTGGGAAAAGGAAAAAGCATACCTGGAAGAGCAGATCCGCATTCTACAAGAGCAAGTCCACAGCCTCAGCGACATCAACCGCGAAATTGACGGGGAGAGAACGCGACTGGAGCGAGAGCTGAAAACAGCTACTCGGCGGGCTGACGAAGTGGCGAGAGATAATGAGAGCCTGTTGAAAAAGATCGATTCGTTGACTAACGAGAACTACGGCCTGCAGACCAAGGCAGAGGAGCTAGAGAGAACAGTCACTTCCTGGCAGGAAGCGTACTATGAGGTTGTCAAACAGCTGGGTGACGATGACGCCGCGATCGAAGAGCTTAGGAAACAGCTAGAAGAAATACTGGCCGCTGGCCGCGTGCAACAGGGCCAACAGACCACTCTCGTTGACCAGCTCAAGGAGGTCATAAGCCAGCGGGACGAGACTATCAAGGCACTTAAAGAGCAGCTTGAAGCTGCCATCGCTGCTGCTGCTGCCGCTGATGCACATGCCGCAGCCCTTGGAGCCCAATATGCAGACCTCAGCGCGGAACTGCAGGAGATACGCACCCAGCTAGCCATCGCCATTAGTGAGCGTGACGCCGCTCGCAGCGAAAAGAGTCAGCTGGGGAACACTGTCGCTCGCCTGGACCGCAAAGTCGCTACCCTCACTGACGAGACGAACAAGCTGCACGACCAACTCCATGACGCAGAAGACGCTGCGAAAGCTGCTCGTGCTGACGCCCTCAAGGCTTACGACCACGCCCGCTTCCACTGGTCTGTCCTGCAGAAGATCCGGGCTGATGGTGGCTGGCTACGTGTTCAGGGCGACCATGATCTCTGCGAAGATGCTCCGCCGGGTCTTGGAGCCGTTCCTGCTCCTGCTGGGGCGCCCTTAGGCATTCCTACGGGCCGACCCGCGATGCCCCGGTCGCCTGTTGCTCGGCCGGCTCTAACGGCTCCATCAGCTCTCCCGCCAGCATTGACTTCACGTAGACTGCCAGGGCTTCCCCCCCTTCCTCCGTCTCGTCCTACCCCCACCGTCACTGCTCCGGCTGCTGCTGCCCCTCCGCTCCAAGAGCCAGTGCCTGCTCCGGTGAAAGTACCAGAGCAAACAATACAACCAATACAGCCAGTACAACCAGTGCAGCCAGTACAATCAGTTCAACCACCCACAGAACCTGCCAGTGAACCAACTCCTGCTCCTACTAAGCCAATTGAACAAGCCGGATCAGCTGGATCAACAGAATCAACGGAACAAGTCGAAACGCCTTCCTCTGAAAAGCCTGGTCCTATCGAGCCTGCTCCCATCGAGCCGGCTACTCAATTGCCCCTTGAGAGCCCGGTAGAGGACAGTGCTGGCTCGTTCCAGGGCTCCGATGATGATGACGATGATGACAGGCCAAGACATCATAGACCAGGAGGAGGACATCATGGCCCACCACGCTACGGCCCAGACTTCGGTAGGGAACGCCATGGACCAGAGGGATTCCGCCACGGGCCTGGGCGTGGACCACATGATGGGCCTCACGGAGGGCCTCACGGCGGACGCCATGGCGGGCAGTTCTAGCTGCAAGTGCCTGCGCGTACCAGGGTCCATTGGTTTTTATTGGACTCGAAAGTTTAGGGGGTTCAGCATTATGTTATATATTACTTAGGTACTCTTGACTAGCTTCAGGTTATCCATCATTTGATACATTGATATGTTATATCAATCAATCAATCCATTAATCAATTAATCAATTGATCAATTGAGTCATTAAGCAATTCTTTTCTGCAGTAATACTGACTGGTACATATATAAATTCATAAATCGTCAATATCATATCATGAATAAAAATCCAACTGAGCTGGCACTGGAGCTATCATTCACCAACCGGAACAGACGATTCTATATTATATCAATTACATAATAGTGAGAGGTGCTCAATCGAAACCCTTTACTGCATATATGTAGTTTCAATGCATTGGAATGCATGATAAGATATATTATAGCGAAACCTTACCGTTTTCTTGCGTCCCGCATAAGATGGCTAGGACTCCCATTCCTCCCTGGTGAATACGATTACTTGTATGAAAAGGACTGGTGAATCAAAGTTAACGTCCTTCCACTATAATTGTATCATCATAAGCTAGCGGTCTGTGATATGTTAAACCATCCGCTCTTTGCATCTTCACTTCAATTGTCTTGGCCCTTGTAATGTCCGTTGGTCCATCCCCATAGTCGACGAAAATCACATTCATGACCCTCGGATATTCTCCATATCCCTAATATAGTCAGCCCCGAAATGGCATTGACTTAATTGAGAGTTCTCTTACCGGTGGCTCTGCATTCATCTGAGAAGCAGGTGTTCCTTGCTCGCAGCCTTCGTGAAAACTCAATGCCGATCCAGGCGTAGACAAAAACCATCCCATCCGATGGAGCCACGTTGGATGCCTTAGAAAGCAAGCCATATTCTTCATGTGTGAGTCAACTTGAGTTCGGTGTGAATAGCGCGGTGGCTAGATCGGTCGAATTCATGTTCGTGGCGTTGGGTTCCGCGTCAGACTACCTCATCGATACCGAAGAAATCCGTATACAACTGCTTGAGCCAACCAGCATAGCCCATATTGGGCGCAAATCCAACATCAGATAACTTGGGTTCGAAGAGATCTAGCCACTCGTAGCGAGATTCGTCGGAATTTAGAATTGGAGTGTACCTTCCCAAGTCGGTGCCGGTTTCTTGGATATCTTTCATAAAGGTTCGACGCCCAAGGAATCCGGGCAATTGAGGTTTCCACGATGGGTGGTAGCACTCCGCGTGTACATTCACGAATGCCTCAAGCACTCCAAGTTCTGTAGCACTTCGAAACGGAGATTCTTGTAACATAGCAAGGCCATGACAGTGTTGTGCAATGGTGGTTGCTATTCAATTACTGTCTTTTTCCAAAGAAAGATATGGCCAAGAAGATTGTCGTGTTCTCCCCTTCGATCCGTTCTGAGAGAAGGAAAGCGCGATTCGGTTTGGTAGCAAGCATGCGAAGACAACATCTGTAATAGGAATGTATGGGGAGTCAACTGCAAGAAGAAGCCAGAGTGCTGCCCTCCATCCTCATACCGTCACACCATGTTTTGACCTCATAAACCACATGTGACCCGATCGCCCATACAGCAGACGATGTTCCAGCTCTGTAGATAATATCTATAAATGCATTAATTTCGTGTGAGAGCTGACACGCGGAGGTGGTGGATATTATCGCGGTCTTTCCATGCAGCTACCGCACTCTTCGGGATTTCTCCAGCAGCCTTTTCACAGATGAATCTTGATCCCACTCGATATCGCCTACTTCCAAGATAGAATATTTTACGGGAGGGGAAGCGCTTGAGTCCCCATCCGTGCCATCTCGAGGTCCTACATTACGGGAATAGCTTCCCCTTCCAAAGCACAGACTCGCCCGATGCGGTCGCGGCGGTGTTTGGCTCTCCATCTCTTATCATCAGCCCAAGGCGAGCTCCTGCTGCTCCTCATACACAAGAGACATTTTGATCATCGGTTGCACCGTTGATCGTAATGACCGATCATAGGAAGTAGGTCTCGTCACAGCACAGAAGCAGGCTCTTGGTTGCTTTTGTTGGCGTCCCCAGGCGGACCCGGCCGAGAAGGCTGTTCTTTGTTGAACTTTGGTTCGCCGAACCTGACCGCCCGCGCGAATCACTTTAGACAGCGGTAGACAGCGAGTGAGCGCCGCGACCAAATCTCGTACTGTGTCTTCCACTCTCTTGTTCGATCGCTTTTCTGCTTGCTGGTTCACTGGGATCGTAGAGCAGCCGTCGTGGGCTCGGACAACAGTACTACTTCCCCTCTCGAATCAGCCCACGCCGGCGACGTTTCTCAGCTCCTCCGACATCGCCGCCACCCAGCCCCGACCAGGCCCGACGACGATTTTCTCGTGATGATCTTAATTTTGGGAACTTCACCCCCATCGATCCCGGACCCCGATGGAGCACGCATGTCTACATGGAAACAGAGGCACACCCCGTCTCGATGCGACGTTGGGCCGCTCTGGCTTGCGCTCTGACGTGAAGAGTGGGAGGGACAAACAACGGACGACGGTGACGTCCTTCAAGGGACGCACTTGGGTTTATATAGACGAGCGGCCACGGGCCCGACGGCGTGATTCCCGAACGGGACTAGATCCTATGGCGACGCTCGATCGGGCAGCCAGATGCCGTGATGCGGCAGGCGGTGGCCAGCGGCGGTTTTCGGCGCCCCGCTTGCCGTCGCGTAGAACACTATATAATTTAACTATATAATTTAACTATACTAATTTGATAAAAGCCCCCTGCAGGGTAACTAACTTAAACCCAAAAAATTAAAAATAAGAGTAAATAAAAAGAATAATATTATAGAAAAAAGTATTATTTCTTGTTTATCAATAAAATAGGTATATCTGGCTTTTATCCAGCAGTAACAGTACTTTGTTTAGTATGCACAACTCCCTATTGATTTGCCATTGTCTGTTTTAGTATACACGTTTCAATGTGTGCTTAAGAGTAGCTTCCTGTGCAGTCTTACATAAGAACTCTGTCGGCAAGTTTTGAGGGACATATCAGCTTCTGACAGGTGATATAAAATTACTGTGTATCAAGAAAGAAAGCTACATCTTAGGTCAGTCCCACATTACAGCCAACTTACGGCATCAATGCCTCAGATCACGCCGCTAATTGCCTATGCCTGTTACTAGTTGAGGGCTTTGAGTTTTCCGAGGCGTCCTCAATATCGATATCGGACAGTATTCGCTTCGCGTTCGTTATCTTCAAGACACGCCAAGTCCTGATGTCCCACAAAACTCGTCATTTACACGCTCTGGGAAAATAGCCGCTATACAGTAATCGAATGGCTAATCGCTAGTTTTCCTAATTCAATTTGCTGCTATTCTGAAATTATTCTGCTGAACGGCTTAGGCTAAGCAAGAACTGCAGGTGATTACGATGAAGCCTCCGGCAAACCAGTTTCTTACGAACGTTGGTAAAGTGACTAACTAATATTCCTAGGCCGTAAAGCTTGATTAAAGTCAACAACAATAGTATACAAGCTGAGAACCGAGTGTGGTACACAGTGTACTGTTTCCTTTCGTGGATCTGCCTATCTTCAAAATCGTTGTGATTCTAGAAGATGTCTAAAGCACACGACGCAGCGCCTTTCCTCGCAGTAGACCATCTTTAAATACCAAGAACTCGCTGTTGCTTCTGTTATTCAGGTCTCCAGCATCAAATACCGCCGAGAATTCATATCTGTGTCTGAGACAAAGTGCGAGATGGGAATCCGTGCCATCTTCGACCAATACTCAGTTCATAGTTGTTAGTTTAACTCATCGATTGTCACATCGTGACAATCTTTACATGCCACTTTTGTCCAAGAGTCAAAGATAGGTAAAGAAGCGCAAAAAAAATCTAAGACCTCACAGAGACCTCATACTATTATCTAGGCTTCCCAGGGAGGCATGCTTACATCGCATCATGTCATATTGACTTGACATATATTCTTTTTTATATTCCAATAAGCTCGGGCGTGGAAGCTAAAGTAGACTTACAAGGTGCCTGAAGCAGCATTTATTGTCACACGATTTCGGAGGCATAGCTCCTTTCTAGAATAGTCTCTGATCGGTCTTAAGCTGACTACTATTTGGTGTCATGCCAGATTGCCAATTTCAGTTGTTATCAACCATGGTCCGCAGTAGCATAGGCCTTTGACGGCGCTCAGGAGCGTGCTCAATTCTACTCAGGGAGTAAAACCGGCGAGAGGGGTGAGCACAAAAATGGAAGAGGAAAGTCTCGGGGCGTCAGGAAAAATAAAGTACGTAGGTATGTAGTGAAGCGATACCAGACCTAAAGCAGGTCTCAGCGGAGTCAATAAGTCTCTGCGTCGGTAACATACCAATTGAGACTCACATCCATCTAGGCATCAGCGTGTAGACCTTCCATCAATCAATAATACCGGAGGTATGTAGATATGAATGTATGTCTCAGCCCTATCCTAAGCTTGGTATTATTTCCAGACACCAGTCCTGTGGGTCATGAAAGGCGGCTAGTCAACAGTTCATTTGTGGATAGTCCACATCATACTCAGCTAGGAACATCAATTGATAGCTTGTGCTGAGTAGGTAGTACGAACATAATTCAGGACTCCATAATTCAGCGCCACGCTGATTGCATGTGAAAATCATGCCCGGAAAGAGGTGTTGTATCTTGCAATGCACTTTGTTTGTTTCAATTGATAGGCAACCTTCCAAGTCCGGCATGATATCCTTTCCTTCCCTCGTAGGACAGAATGCCCGGCGTCTGACGTCGGACTTACCCGATGATCGTGCTGCAATTGCTCCGGAACAGGACTTACAATTTTACGTTGCCCGGGTATGCAGTGTAAATGACTCATCAACCTCAATCGCCGTTGAAGTCATTAGCCTATGATGACTCCAACTAGAGTCTATCGTTAGAGGCCCAGCGTGAACAAGCCACGAGGCTAGTATTCAAGAGTCCCGATCAGGGTTTGAATATTACATGTGATTTCTATAGTTGTCTAGTGAGAGACCATAATGTGGCTGAACGGTACGTGGATTACTCAATATAGCACATCTACCAAGTACAGGTACACGGTGCTCATTTCTTTTTCGTCGAGGCTGAAGAGGGCTGGTCTGACCGATGGTAAGGGATGATCATACCACAATCCCAACAATCAACATCCACCAAAACGTCAGTGCTTCAAAGTTATAAAATGATGATCACTGCCTCGGCCAGTTGAGTTAGGTCATCAAGCTGAAGGGCTAATCTAGACTGCGTCCAAGTATAGCTTCGTGTGGCTTCGAAGGATCGCATCAGCCTCACGAGTCCGTCAATCTATATGATACAAAACCATACAGACATTGCATATGTGGCTAGAGATACAAGGCACTCTACAACAAAGAGCTAAGGGTCTAAGAATAGTAATTACCTACCTCAAGTCGCCCGGTCGTGGACGAGGGATGATCTCGGCGATGTCCGCCGAGGCAAAAACGATTTGACAGACTGAATGAAAGACGGTGAACAGGTATGTATGACAACAACATCGACACTCGTACAATGTGTTTTCTTTCATTCTACATAGCACACATAGTACACACGTATACACCATATCAAAGTAGTCTGATGAAGCAATATAAATCCTCACCGCAAGGTCATGCTGCACCCGCTCTGATTGGGCGAGCTAACAAATTAGGGTATGCCGGACTGTGGCTGAGACGTGACCGCTAAGCCATATTAGGGAAGGTGCATGGGTCAAGATGCATAATTAGCGTTGGTCGTAGGGCTGACTGGGTCCTTCGCGTTTGTTCACCGTCTCGACTCTTCTCTGTATACGCTGCCTTGGACGAATCTTCATCCGATCGGCTTTTCATCGTGCACTCTAGTGACTACATAGTCGCGTAATGTATCAGAATGGGCAGGTATCGCGGTAATTATTGTTTATGTGAGTACTTGGTGCGTTTTGGGTATGTTTTACATGATTAGTAGAATTCAGTAAAAGACTATTTGTCGACTCGAGCATCGATGGATTCGAGATATGACGTAAGGCGCAATACCATCACCGGTCTGGCAGAGAACGGAGTCACAATTCGCAATTTCTTTAGTTAAGCTACATTGCGTGCTGGCTGCCAACCGACACAGCGTTAATTCGCTCCATGTGTATAATGCCTCGGAATCAAGGCATTAACGAAAACCCAACACCGAAAAGAACGGCGACCCAACCTCCAACACATTTCTTGATTCCAAACTTACTTAGTCTTACTTGATTACTTACGTAGTAAATTAAGTGCCGTTAATTATAGTCGAGCCTAAGACCTTGATGGTTAATCAGTTTATATCTAAGTGCTCAATATCAGCTGACTTGGAGCCCTAAGTGGGGCCTCAATTCACTTAGTGTTTGATCATGACTCAAGAGCTTTTCTCCAAATGGAACTGCTTTACTTTCATCTTCCTACAAGTGTTTGGTGCGAAAGGTGTGATTCGTAAGGTTGAGGCTCTTGTAGCAGTTTTACACGTGAAAGTGTGCTTGATTGGGGTACGTAATTGTCCGCAGAGTCGGTAAGCAGGACATTCATGACGGATCTGCTAAGAGTCCGATCTTGCGAGCCGCGGCCCACTAATTTGCAGTGGTATGCCTTGGTTGATTCGAATAATCCGTACAGAGTCTCGAACCGCGTCTACATCCAGGTAGAAGAAAAGCCCGGCTTGACTGAGCTCCCGAATCATTTGTTGTATGTGTTCGGCCAGATCAATCGACGAACAATTCGCACCAGCCGCTGCCCTCAAACCCTGATTCCCACGCACGGAACACTCGGAGATCTGTAATACTGTAGATCTCTTGTACGCTCAAAAGATGCTATTAATACAATCTCTTTTCCCGAGTAGTACTAGCCTGGGAATGTTATCGCGGCTGATTAAGTCCGTTAGCCTGGTCTACAAAACGCGCTCAGCCACGCTCCGTGGCTGCTAAAGTCCCTCGGCTCATCCTCTGATCTCCGTTCGCCGTAATCTTGTGCCTTTTTTAGACCAAAGTGGTCGATAATTCATCTTATTATGGAGTCGGAATTGATGATTTCATATTACTTTCGTTCGTAGGATGCTTCCGGATTGAAGTACTACGCACTTTTAATAGTAGCAACTTGAGCTAGGGCCGTCGGAACTCATACTAGTAAACAAGGTAATCATTGCGACAACAATCTGCGTGTATTTTGTTGCCAACACAGTTTCATATCATCGATGCCAACATTAATATAGGCTCAGTTGATTTCGAAACGCTCCAGTCTGAAAGCGATGGCTTGACAGCGACTACCGTGACTCGTCTCATGCAGGCGGGTGTGGCTAGTGAAGCCTGCAGCGATTCCCAGTTTTCGGGATCCACGGCGTGACTCATCAACAGGCACGTACGATAACTAACTAAATAGCAATCACGAGCTTTTGATAAAATCATTATGATGGGTTTCGGATCGAGCAAATGATGTTGCCCGCAGTATCCTGTTTCTGTATCATTTGGCCCCCTGCAGCATACCGGTTTGTCATGTTTTGTAAGATCTAGTTATCGAATCCATCTAGGTCGTTGGTACTGGGTAACACGTTATATGTGCTGTGATAACTTTCACTTGATTCCATCATCCCAGCGCGGTGGATGCGTCTGAGAGCGACTAAAGGTACCGATCCAGCTGAAAACGACCCCTGCAGTAAGCCATCTGGGTCCAGCATGCGAACCCGTCGTCTTGGCTGTGGAGTATGTGTAATCAAACCTGCGGAGCAATAGAGCAATGCAAATAATATTGGCAACAATCACTGCTCAAGCGTAGACAGCCAGAATTACCGCGCGACGATGTACCACGGACTAGTTTCCATATAGTACGTATTGGCAGAATAATACGTAGTGACGCTGTGACAGATGGCAGACTCAGACTCAGCCTCGGGGCCAGGCGCCAAGGCAGAAGCTGCGGCTAAGCCTAGCGCCTGGCCGCTAACCGCTTGTGGCCCAGCGGACCGTCTGACTCGGCTAACTCTTCTCTATTCTCGTTCTCCCGGCCTTCCGTCCATACCTTTCGTTGGAAAAGTCAAAAAGAACTCTTGACGTTAGACAACAGTCTGGCCACCCTCAGCTACCGTTGTGCGCTGGTCAATGCAGGTGGCCCGAACGATGGGGCTCAGTTTACGCCTACTACCAGTACCGGTACGCGGAGACGACGGCCTGAGTTTTACGCTACGAAGCACGCTCCGTCCCCCGACTAACTACTAACGACTAGCACAGTACGTACTAACCGTCTAACCTCTAGTAGTAATGACATCGAGGAGTGGGGATGCGTTGCTTGCATTAGCACTATTGACCGTGCATTCTTAGTTCTAAGCCAAGTTCTTTGACCTAACAGCCTGCCTAAGTTAGCTAGCATTCTGCTGCGGTCATCATCATCACCACCACCGTCGTCCTCCGTCGAATCCGTTGCCCTACGGAGGATTGATTACCTGACCAGAGGACCTTGTCTAGCCCTGCTCCGTACAGGTACATTCCGCTGGCTCCGCTATTTCTTCCTTACGCTCGTTTCTATTTTCTTCACGTCTGAAATGGGTCCTGACCGTTTCGTTCTCGGCTGGTCCCGTGTGTATGGAACCTCGTGGCTGATGATGGTATACCCTTGCCTCACGCTCACTTAGTATATAAAGTTCCGAGTGTGCCCGCCTCTCCGCTGGGAATCATCAGACACACAAATCCAATTATATAAACATCCCCTATCCCCCGATCCCTATTCACCCATTTCTCCTTCTTCCCCAGCAAGCCAAGACATTCTTTCGTTGATCTTTTTTGATTTGTTGCTTCTGCCTCGTCGTCTTGTTCCTTCATTGATAGCGATAGCGATCGACTTTTTTTCTTTGTTTGCGTCAACAGCGTCATCGTCGGAACTTGTTGCTTCAACAACTTTTCCGTGTGATACGAGATACATTGCTGCCTTGGTCTACGACTCCCGGTGAACGCCTTTACTCGATTCAGGATTTATCGACCTTGATATTTCAGATTACGATCAGCCTACCATCACCATGTGTTATCAAGTCGTTGAGCGCTATTCTGTGTGCCGCTGTCTTTACTACAAGCATTCTGTCGACCCATGCACGGCTTACGGACAGAGAAATCATTCTGTCCAGGAGAAGACCGTACTAGTGGGCTATGCCTGCCCTTCACATACGTCGCGACGCGGCGGTAGCTCAAACAACAATCCCAAGGGCTACCGGTAAATGCAGAATGCCACGATGGGCGAACTCGACAGTCGACGGGTCCACTGCTGCCGAGAGGGATGAAATGAAATCACGCAGAAGGGAGTAAGAGACGCAATTATGAGGCATGAGCATAGGAGACTTTCATTCTTTCACGAAGTGCCGGACACTTCGACTTTTACATATGATTCCCACTCATCATTCACGCCAGCGTTCCGATTTACGAACTTAGAGAGCTACCGACATGACGAGCATTAGACACGAATCACCAACTCAGGGTTGCATCCAGGCCAGATTTCCACCTCGGCAGCACTGGACTCCCAGGCGGACCAGCGCGTGGGGAGGATTGGGGATCGCGGCTTTCATTGTTTGACAAAGAATGCACCCACGATACTTACGGAGTCATGCGTCCTCAATCACGAGACGAGTTATGCATGAATGAAGGATCGGTGACGATTGTACAACTCGAATTTTCATTCATTTCGAATCTGCTTTATCTGCACTTTTTGCATAAAAGGGGTTCTCGGACTGACTTTCTTTAGACGGCTTGCTGCATTTGAGGCGTTATCTGACTTTTATTTTGTTCATATTGCGATTTGATTATTCCGGGTTTGTTTAAGCGAGATACATTGTACTGATTTTTGATTTGTTATGAGTTATGTTTTATGTTTTATGTTTTATGCTTGCACAAGTTCAGAACTGGATTCTGAGATTAATGGGAAGGTATTTTTGCCGGATCAGAAATACATCCTTTCGGACTGTTTGGAGAGAAAGCATTGTGACGTTCTGTTGATCTGTCTGCATGAAAATACCTGGAGTATTTGAACTCTCTCGCTTATTCGACGGTTGCGATTTCGGTTTCGGACAGTCTTGTCAAACGAGCTAGTCTCTTTGCAACAACGGAGGGAATACGATTCAAAAGTGTCGATAAAGCGAACAATGCAAACAAGACAGAGGAACGGAATATCGCCTTGACTCACTCTGACTCATCCCGGTATGACAAACGGGGCACACGACACAAGACCGGCATTGGAAAGGGGGGGGGGAGGGGGGATCGAAATGGACGTCGAATCTGACGATGGAAGCCTAATTATCGACTTTTGGACCCTGGAGGCTGATTTTCGACATGCATCTATCACCGTGACTCATGCCATTTCTCTTCCGACGACGACGATGGGCAGGTTGTGTACGATCTTCCGTTTGTTTCACGAGGCATATTGCTGCGCAAATGTCTTATGTACTACAACAACTACTCTAGTTTACACTATATGTACTTTTACGAACAAAAAAAAATAAAGAAAATAAAGAAAATCCTTTTGATACCACTGGTCCAATTTCTTTGTACCTATCATCGCGATCATGTCATGGAGTATATGGCTATTTGACTTTGTATAATACTAGATGGTTATCCTCCGATTTCACGCAATCAGCAGGATTAGCTACTTTGTTTATGGAGTAGCTTGGAGGTCTTGTGACCGCGAGGATATGCGCCTTGCCTATAATACTACATAATACTATATAAGATCAATACTTATAGGTACATTAGTACTGTGGGGATTCAAGCAGGCAACCAGACTGCATCACAAATCAAGTGAGACCGAGAGACTATATTGAATCATTTCCTATTTCGGCAATACCACATGAAACAAGGTACACTAGTGGCTTCTTCCCTGGGGAGGTGGCAAACTTGTATATCATGTTAAGCTCGACCCCGACATGATTTACAATAAGAGTGTATTCATTCAGAACGCCGCGATTGGTGTCTTTTCACTACGGAAAAGAAACATTAGAAAATAAATAGCGGGCTAGGAGTATTGTTGTTGAACTAGTGGCCATCGGCAACGGACAAGGAATGTGGTTCCATCGCCGTCTTGAGAGGGTCTAAGTTTTTGTGATGGAGGATTGATCGCAGTCAAATCCACCATTAATGGCTGGCGTTCAGGGAGTGATAATGTTACATACGGCTCTTGTAAATCTCTTTAGGAACATACCCAAACTTGTATACGAAAAGAGCGTCGAAACGCGTAGGTGCTGGAGTGAATTGTCAGACAGTCAATGTAAACGGGAGAATACCTAGGTGTTCGCTGAGAGTATTTGGAAGTGCGCGAGACTTGAAGCTTAGTACAGCTCGTAGAATTTGATCTGCTAGAGCATAACCTGACGTTGTGGCAGGATGACAGGATCAATAGAGAGAAATGCACCTCGCCAATCCGCCTAAGGGGCGACAATCTCAAGACAATACTGCAATGGCTTCCATAATGAAATCGTTTCGGCAAACACACCACTAGCAGCTCTCGAACCATCCGAATCACGACCACAGCTGAAGTACCCATGTTGACTCTGACTGCCAGCTGAGATGATGTTGCAACCGTTTTGTTCTCACACGTTGTTTGTCAAAATCGGTTTACGGCTAAATTTTCTTAACGATCAGTAGCTTTTATATAATATCTAATTGTCTTGGTAGACTGATTCGTGGAAAGCCTCAGCAAAGTAAACGGCAACGGGAACGAGAACGAGGGCTGTACAATTAGGGCTCCATTGATCGGAAGCATTTTCCGACAGCTTGATATGTATCGGAGGTTCTGACTGCTCGTTAGGTTACTTTCGGCCTTTCGGACGCATTCTGTGGAAAAGTCAAAAAGAAAAAAGAAAAATCATATATCAATGAAGGTCAGACCGTGATTTCACGCTATACAGACATCACCACTACTACCACCTTTTGGAAAGCAACAATGCGGTTAAAGCTGGATAAACATCAAAAAAAGTCAGAGTCGCATCGGTCATGATGAAGAGTAACTCAAGCTGAAATCAAGGAACGCCGCAAATTGGCTTCGGGGGACTTAGTCCCTTCGTCAAGATGGCCGCAGCAGGCATTGGCCTTGCATCTGGAAGCATTCGAGTACACAGACGAAAGAAGAATGCAAAGAAGATGTTCGCGACAGATACCGCACACCAAGAGCAATGTAAAATCCAACAAGACAAGTTCTACTCGCCCTCAAGGGACAGTCAATCATCAGCATTTGGCGACAACAGTGAACAACACCCGGCTTCTGAGGAGAAGGAATCGCTACGGGAAGTAGAGGGCGATGAAAAACAATGGGTTTTAGACGATGCACAAGACAAGCTCATTGAGTGCCAACCGTTCAATCTCAAGAATCGCCCAATTGCCAGTGACCCCCAAAAAATTTGCCCAACTCTTCATTGACGATCATCCGATTCTACCAGGTCTACAAGCTCGGTATAGACTGAATCTCCCGGTCGTTCTACCACAACGAAGACCAACAGATAGATCTCGCGGTTTTATCAGAGCTTATGCACCGGAACTGATGAATGCTGGAATTGATCAAGCAATGTTTCTTGATTTTCTGGAAACCTTGAATCTTGCAACTCAGGCTTCACCATGGTTGAATGCTATCAACATGGCCGGTCTCGCTTTATTACCGCTTCATCTCATCCCTGGGATCGGGCAGGCTGCCACCGTGGCACTCTATGTCACTGTTCAGGTGATGAAGAATATGCAAAGCCGAAAAGGCTACGCCTTTATGCTTATATCTCCGAAGTCTCTACGTTGTTTGCCGAATCCGTCTGATCACGTACAGATACCACACAGTCATGGGCCAGATGAACGAACCAATTTTTCGAGCGAGAGGTCTGTACGCAATGGGTTTGACCTGGAACCCCGATACCGATGCAACGAGTGTCAGAATCAATCTCAACGAGACAGTCAACAACAACCTCACTCCCCCTGAGGGCATTGCCAAGGTCATGAACAAATTCATGCCCTCAATGGGGCAAACCAGTGGCGTCATATTCACCGAAACGGCTGATATCAGCTTCCTAGCCCTTGATTAGATGAAGGATAATAATAGCGAACCAGCCAGGGGTGCAAAGATCAAGATCGAGGGAGCGCAAAACTTTGTGAGCGGGTATCTTGATCGACGTGCCCAAGCGAAACATGTTCGTGACTGTTTTCTTTAGAGTTTGACGTATATATTCGCTGATGTGTCTCTCAGGCTGCCGAAAATCCTGATAGTCAACTTGTCGTTGGACCTAAGCCTACTTCCATGTCTCGTTACGCTGACCCTATCAATCCGACGAACAGCGGTGACATGCTCGCGCTTCTCACGGCTGGAAAAATGAGTATACCGCAGCGAGGAGGCTTTGGAAGAGGTTTCGGTGGTGGATTTGGAGGTTAAAGATCTGTGACTGACTATAGGAATGGACGTGGCATAATGAACGACAGTATGAGCTTGGATCACATACAGCCCATCCAGGGGCGTAGTATGATGACACAACAGCATATGCAGAAGAATCAAATGAGCGCAAGTCAGATGCGTACTCAAGGGATCATGGAAAGCGCACAGGTTGGTTTTGGAGGTGCCAATTCGCTAGTTAGCGGTGTAAAGCGTATCATTCGTCATATAAGTCTGCCTTCTCGATCTACACTATTCTTAAACATACTGACATGTCATAGTGTGTGTTGTATCTTCTTATTGTCAACATGTCCACTGAAGAAGAAATGTCAGAGACGACAACGTTCATGGAGCCGGCAGAGCCCTGAACCAACCCACAGCAAATAGTGGCTCCCGTATAGCTCTCTTGACTCTGAAGCAGTTTTCCCTCATTACGTATTCCAGTTGTGATTTTGTTGAAGATGTACGAATTCTGATAACATTCATGAGACGGCAGAGCTGTTACAAAGTCTCATCATCATATGCCCTGCTATAAAAAAAGAAAACCAAATCGTGCGTTGACTAAGACATACTTGCGGGAAGAGGTGTTGTGCATTCGCTTAAGCGTACAATAACTCCGACATCAATTTTTTTTGCTTTGATGAGGACTTCACATCATCATATATTATGATCAAAACTCAGCTGCAAAACCTCAGAAATGGACCTGCTCGAGACTCCCACATTCAGATCACTTGTGGCCGACCTCATGAGACAAAACAAATTCCCCGGTTTATCAATTGCAGTCATCCACAATGGTCAAACTGCATCAAAAGGCTACGGAATAGCCGACTATGAAACCGAGACGCCTTGCACTGGGGATACACTCTTTGATATCGCTTCTTGTGCGAAATCGCTTACAGCTGCCTCGATGGCCCTTCTGGTCGAAGACAAGCTTTGCCCCGAAGTACAATACGACGCGCTAATGTCCGAGCTCTTGCCGGATGATTTTGTTATGTCTGAAAGAAGTTATACCGATGGTATAACCGTCGAAGACGTTCTCAGTCACAGGACGGGTATGGCTAAGTGAGTAGTAGTCTTTACAACATGTTTGATCATGGTCTAATGACAGACAGCCATAACGATGCCTTTATGGGCCCCGACGCAAGTCATCCGGATGATGCAAAGTCCATCACGCGGAACCTGCGAAATCTCAAGCCTGCTGCGCCTCTACGTTCACGATATCTGTATTGCAATCAGATGTACACCGTGGCGACTCATCTGATTGAAGTAAAGTCTAAGAAAAGTTTTTCAGAATTCTTAGATGATCGCATCCTGATGCCACTAAACATGAACTCAACAACTTTACAACCAGCAAATGCCCATGCCAAGGGCTGGGGTAATCGAATGGCAAAGGGCTACATCTGGCAAAACAATGCGTGGCGCGGATTGAATCCCTCAAATTGTCCCGAAGGACAAGGCGCAGGCTCTATCATTTCGAGTGCAGATGATTTCATCAAATGGGTGAAAGCATTGCTGTACCGTGAAGGTCCAATCAATGACCGGGTTTATCAAGGGCTCACCAAGTTGCGCTCTATTGTAAATCCGAATGCGAGGAGACGAAAGGCACATACTACACCGGCTATTTACACAGCTGGTATGGAGATGTATTACTATCGTGAGAACATGGTCATTGGTCATGACGGTACTGTCCCGGGGTTTCGGAGCCGGTTCGTTTTCTTGCCTGACTCGAAGTTTGGAGTTGTCGTTTTAGGGAATTCGACAGGGGCTGGTGGTGCGGCTACGACGATTATCAGGGCGCTGATGGATGAGATTCTTGGAGTGCCGATGGAACAACGTCCATTGCAAAATGCGAAACAACAACCGGAGAAGAATGGAGAAAGGAAGGATTTAACGCTATACCCAAAGGCACAACGCGGTGACAGAAAAGACTCTCAAGCTGGTGGTAATGATAAGTCACAGTTCGATAATTTACAAAGCAACCAGTACGCAATGGCCTTGAAACGTCAACGCGACAGGGAACAGCAGGAACAGGGACACAATAGTCAAGGAAGGAAGCCGATAAATCACGACAAGGAAAAGCCTCGTTCACCTCAGGAGACACCTCTAGAAGCCTACGTAGGAAGATTCTGGAACTCGGGCTATCGTGCCATGACAGTCACATTCAAACATGGTCAACTTTTCATTGATGCTACAGACCGCTCAAACGGGTTTACCGTGACATTCGAGCATGTCAATCATCAGACGGAGTACATTGCACATGTGACGGACGTCATCGAGCTTGAAGAAGAGCTAATTGATGCGAGATTTGTGTTTGAAGACGGCAAAGCTGTAAAGATGGGACTTGATCTAGAACCCGCCATTGAAGAAATGATATGGTTTGAACGAGGTGACGGCAGTCTCTAGAACGATACATCAACTATATCGGATGGCTTAGAGCTTTTCTTTCTCCTGCCAATCTTACTGTAGCAAGGCATAAATCCTCAGAGAGAGCCGTTATTTGCCAACAACGACTTCATTGAGACCTTCTCGAGGTTCTCTTCACATACACTCGTCGAGAAGCTTAGGGGATCGCGACAACAAGCCCTCGTTTCTTTCGTTTCTTCCCGCCTGTAACGGTGAATGGCAGACAAGCTACGAGACTCTATCCAAAACGGGCGCCCAGATGAAAACCTAGTCACTGATCATGTATGGCAACGACACTGTAAATAGAGGCCGCCCTCTTACCAAAGTCTATCACAAGAAGTCTCGTAATGGGTGACAGCGGTGTAAGTTTCGTCCGGTAAAAGTAAGTAGATACTTCATGCAGCAAATATCACGAATCTCCATGTGCTTATGCATCTCTGTACAGTGTGACGAGAGACAGCCTACATGTGGGAATTGTAGTCGGCATTCAACGATGTGCTTGTACTCAAACAATACACAAACGCTGAATGGCAAAGTTGCAAAGGCAACAGAAGCCAAGGAGACGCGGGATCTACTCAAACCGTCCGGCGAACCTGACTTTCCAGGATCACCTCACTTTACTTTCACCGAGATCAGCGATCCTCAGCTCCCAGAGTCCAATGCGAGACGACTTCTCGAATCTCGGCTTTTGATTTACTATAAGGACCATTTAGCTGACCCTCTGCCTGACCACACAAACTCCCAATTGGTGACACAATGGTCCACGCATATCCCCTCAATCGCGCTGCAGCACGACAATATGCAATAAATTATGTTTTCCATGGCAGCATATAGACTACTCCGTTCTGAACCAGACAATGTTGAGCTCATAAACGTCTCCCAAGTGTACCTAGCGCTAGCAATGCGCGAACAACAGCAAGCCGTCTCTCACCTGAGTGTCGAGAATTGCGACGCAGTCTCCTTCACGGCCATGTCGCTGCTCATTACAGCCGTTGCTCGCCTCTGGAGACGACCTACCAAGCCCTACGTGCCTCCGATCGAGTGTCTGAGATTGGGCAATGGAGTAGGCGCAATCTTACACACAGCGAAGAAGATGCTCAAACGGAACAAGGACTCCAAGATGTGGCTCTTCATCAATGCGCCTCCTGTGTTCGATAAGACCACAATCTTCGCAGGAGAAAACCAAGTTCCATTTCAAAATTTACTGGATCTGATAATCCAGCCATCAACCCCCGATATCCGCGACTCCTATGCCAAGACCGTCGCTTATTTGGGATATCTGCACATGTCCATCCAAGACGACGAACCGCTTTACGTTGTCGCTCGAAAGATCATATCATTCTCCATCTTCGTGCCGAGGGAGTTTCTCGATCTTGTGGAGGAAAGCAGACCGCGAGCTCTAGTCATTCTTGCTCATTATTTTGGGTTTATGTAAAAGGCGAAGTCCTTTTGGTGGGCGTTGGAGACCCCCAAGAATGAGATTGAGGCGATTCACGCGGTCGTGTCGGAGAATTGGCGGGAGTATCTGCACTGGCCACTTATGATGAGTGGTCATACGCATTTTTGGAAGCTTGTCGTCTAAGTATCAATTTAATGATGACGGAGGGGATTACGACTTTTTATGTGGGTGTCGACGCTCATAATCATGAAATTTCGAGTCAAGTGATTGATCATTGATTCAAACTACCTAAAAAGTACACATAGGACAGAATCTAGAAAAAACCAACCACCATCCTACATCTGCTAGGATGCTTCTAGATACAACCCTGATCCGATCACGAAGATCAGCAGAGTCATATGAGAAAACATAGGCAGACATTTCCGTCTTGAGAGTCTGTGAATCTCAAATCCATGCATGGCCGAGCTGTGTGCTAGTCAATCATTTCGATGACCCATCATCAAACACGAAGTGAGACCAGCTCAAATCGTGGACGCTGGATCATTGGAGTGACTGACTAGATGAGTAGTCCTGAGTATTGTTGTTCGCAGGATCCTGTCGACACAGCTGGTTCATGGTGTATTGTCGTTGATATTAATTAAGTCGTCATATATGTTGAACGGGTTTTTTCTGTTTTCAGTTTTTTTTTCTTTTCGTATCAATTATTGTCGTAAAATTATGTTCGAGAATTCGAATTGAGAAAATCGTTGACTGCATGATAAGTTCCGCGTGTTGGGTTCATGTTTTGAGCATAAAAGCGTCTTCTCCTGAAAATGCGAAACGATTTTGCATGAATAAAGGAGTGACATGAGAATATCCATCGAAATGAATATGCTCAACAGGCTAATGCAAATGCAAAGTGTTTGCCATGAAGACCGGAAGCAAAGATTGAGGAGATTGGACAAAAAACAATCTTTACTTCTTCATCGGCGAACAACAATGCCTTGACGACGAGCACCACGACGAGCAGCTTGGTAATCAGAGTCAGACTCAGACTCGGAGCAGTCGCTTCCCTCCGAAGAATCGGAGTAACCGCATCGGCTACCGCCACAGTCGAGCTTGACGCGGTCACCCTTGCGAGTGATTCCGTAACGTTCACAGCGGCATACGGAAGCGGGATCGCTGAGCGAGGACAGCGAAGATGGCGAAGTGCTGTCTGTGCGAGAAGACAGGGAAGATCCGACTGAGCTGGGGGGGCTGCTGGAGTACGAGTCGTAGTCGTCTGACAGACGCGAGTGCGAGAAGCGATCTGTCAATTCGTCGACGGTAGGGAAATATTCACCTTCACGAATACCGCGGGAAGCGTAGGGCTTGGAAGGCTTGGGGTGCTGGATCTTCGAGGGAGACAAAGCACGTCCCTTGGGGATGTCGGTTGACTCACGACGAGCATGGCTGGAGCGACCGGAGCTGGACTTGCTGCTGTCCTTGCCACCGGGAACATCGAGGATGTTCAATTTGCGGCCGGTGGTGGGCTCAGTGGTGTACTCGACGGCAGGATCGTGGGAGACATGGTATCCGTCCATGATGTAGTAGTACCAGTAGCGACCGCCGAGTTGCAAGACCGAGGTCTGGAAGCGGAATTTGCCGGCCCATGCTCCTGACTTGCTGGAATCCTTGGACAAGGGGAGTTCACGAGAGTAGTTATCCCAGGATCCGACGAGGTGGACTGATTTGACGCTTCGGGAAGTGCGAATGGAGAAGTTGAGTTGAACAGCGGCCATTTTGATATGCTGATGATGCAGTGAATCTATAATCGAACAATAGAATATTAAATTAGTTGGAGAATGGTATAAATCGAATTCGAGCAAGTATTGAGCTGCTGCACAATGCAAATTTGTCGACCGGCGACAAATGAAGCTTTGTTGGGTATTAAAAAAAATTTTCTAGTTTTATCAAAGTTGACCAAGTCGCAGAAAGAGTTCAAATAATTAGATTGGATCAAGCACAGCTCGATGCAATTTGTGTAAAGTGGTTGAAAAAAGGTGGGAAGAATTATTGAATGGGCAAGAAACACAACGAAACCAGTGCAGCCAGTGCAACTTGGTAAACTTTGATAAAAACTAAGGGCAGCTCAAACAAGAAAAAGCTTGCTGAAGAAAGAAAAGAAGAAGAAAAAAGAAGTTTCAAAAGTTGACGGCGGCACAGCAGCCATTTTTATGTCGAGGGAGAGTGCTGCGGGGGTGACCAACCATGCCTTCCAACCACACCTGTCAACAACACACAACAGGGATGGTACGGGTCATGGAATGGGCCGGTGTAGACCATCAAGGTACGAAAGTTCACATGGCTTCTAGAGTTGACCCTCAATTTACTCTAGAGGCACCAACTAGAGCACACGGACAACTCTTGCAGGACACCCGCGCGAAAAGTCGGTCGCTGGTTGACTGGACTGCTCAAGAGCGGGGATCAGCCCAGCATCGCTCTGCAGATGTACAAGACTGAAAAGCCGGTGATCAGTGATGTCCCGAATCGGCTTGACGTGGACTATTCTGCCAATCAAGAGAGAGAGTTCTGCAAAGAACGTGATGGGCGCATAAACACGAAGAATGATTGGCGATGCGGCGGGGAGGAATCACATAATGACCTCAACTACGGAGGACAGAGTACGTGACTAGCAGAGCTAAAGCTTACTCTATTTACCATGGTCAGCCCGTGCGGCTCGGATCGAATCGAGTCGCTGAAAGGGACAGTCTAAGAATAGAACCAGACATCGCATTGGTGGTCCGTTGTGTTTATCGAAAATGAGATGCTCATGCTTCTGGCCAACGGGAGAGGGACAATTGACGCCCAGCCGGATTAGGATGAATTAGGGCTACTGCAGTCCACCACTCACAACGACGAAATGCTATCAGGAGATGCGCACTACTGATGTACACTATTCAACTTGCATGTCTCCCCTCGTTTAATTATGCACTTGATTAGATATGCCGTCGCTGAGCGGTGCGGACTGTGCTCTCTCATCTATACGAGTCGTGAGGTCTTACTATCCTTCGTTATACATGAGGTTTGCGTACCGACCTCCTTATCAATTATTCTTCTGAAGAAATGTCAGACCAACATTCATGCAGGATCCCTGGAAAAATGCCTGTCAGCTGGATTGCAAATATGCAAGATGCTCCGGTACACGGGAAAGGTATCATCATTCGTCATTCTAGAGCTGTGTGGTATTCTCAGGGCCTTTCCTACTTGTTGTGTCTACCAAAGGACTCCCGGATCGGACACTTTCAGGCACAAGCACAGACCTAGTTATACGGGAAAAAAAATGACATTCTTCTATAGCAAAAAAGGAGTAAAAATACAAATCAGGGTTCGACCAATATTGCCCGCATATTCTCTCCCCAAAAAGTGAAAAAATGGCCGACAAAGAACCAGGTGGTATATAGTCTTGTTCTTTTAGCCGGAGACTTGTTTTCTGTCTTGCTTATCTCCATGGCATGTTTTCAGTAGTATTAACAGATGACAACCTTTTTGGAAAACCGGAAGCTCGAATCAGTTCCTTCCGCATAAACAGGTTAAAAATGATAAGAAAAATGTGTGAGAAAAAATTGATTAAACGCTGTACGCCTTGAGAATGCCGAATATGTCATCAAAGGTTGGGAAGTCTTGAAGAAAGTTTTCTGGATGCAACCCCAGCATGCACTAACCGGGATCCGTCTTTTGGGGTGCATCTATCGAATAGATACGCCAGAGCGGTCGGTGAACATGCGCGCTGCAATATTCATTGCGGCAAGTTCCTGGAACAGTAACTTGGCGGCATATGGGATGTGGACCTGAGAGATACGGTGCTTGTTATTGCAGAGTCGGCATTCAAAAAGTCCTTTCTTGAGTTTTCTGCACAGATCTTAGTATCAATGTAGATGGTACGTGGGGCTGGATAAACTTACGCAATTGGAGTCATCAGACCGCAATCATCGCAAATGTGAACACGGAATGGATCCGACACATCGAACAGACGCTCCTTCAAGAATGCACTAGCTCCGTGCGCAATCATACAATCGCGCTCCATCTCTCCGAAACGTAGACCACCATCACGGGCACGACCTTCCACTGGCTGTCTGGTCAAGATTTGAGTAGGACCACGTGCACGCGCGTGAATCTTGTCGTCGACCATGTGTCGGAGACGCTGGTAGTACGTAGGACCCAAAAATACCTGTGCTTTCAACTTCTTACCAGTATGACCGTTGTACATCACTTCAAAACCACGTGACTGGTAACCATGTTCGCGGAGCAATCGAGATACAGAGTCGACTGTAACATCCGTGAAAGGAGTGGCATCGCCTTCGAACCCACGAAGCGAAGACACTTTACTCAATTGACACTCAATCAAGTGGGCAATGGTCATACGAGAAGGAATGGCGTGCGGGTTGATAATCAAGTCCGGAACAACACCTTCTCGAGTGAAAGGCATATCTTCGTGACGATAAGTGATACCAATGGTACCCTTCTGACCGTGGCGCGACGCAAACTTGTCACCAATCTGAGGAATCTTGGTCGTTCGCATACGGACCTTGACCAATCTGAGGTCAGGATCGTTACCAGTTGTCAACAACACTTGGTCGACAATACCCGACTCGGTAGCTCGTAGCGGTGTAGATACGTCCACCTTTGTATGTGCCTTGGTACGTTGACCCAATTCCTCAGACTCTGGTGCCAGGGGAGCTGTCTTGCCGATGATAATATCCTCACCAGTGACACGCACACCTGGCGCCACGAGACCATCATCTTCAATCTTGTCGTATGTACCTTTCCTCATACCTAGGGTATCGGAGCGCATTGGCTTTTCAAACTTCTCAATTGTCTGGAGACCAAGTTTCCTCTCCGCTTCAGTGTATGTGCGGTAAAACAGACTACGGAAGAGACCACGATCAATGCTGCTTTGGTTCATAATGACGGAATCTTCCTGGTTGTAACCAGAATAACAGGCAATGGCAACAATTGCGTTCTGGCCGGCAGGCAACTCTCGGAATTTGAGGAACTCCATGGACCGCGTAGTGGCCAGAGGTTTCTGAGGGTAGTAGAGAATGTTGGCCATGGTTTCCATGCGCTGATCAAAGTTGGTCAAGAAGACACCCATAGCTTGTTTACCCATAGCAGATTGGTAAGTGTTACGAGGAGATTGGTTGTGATCAGGGAACGGAATGATACTGGCGCAAATACCAAGAATCATACTTGGATGAATCTCGCAGTGAGTCCAAATATGCGCCCGCTGACTCAAGACAGACCGCACACGCTTGTTTGGATCGCTGTTATCCTCGGGCAAAGCATAACCGGCTTGTAGTTGTTTCGAAATTTCAAGATCTTCGGGAGACATGGCAATCATAATGGTTTCCTCTTCTTCAGCATCAACATACTCAATGACTCCTGATTTGACGAGACCTTCCCAGCCGTAGTATTGTTCTCTTCGTTCTTCGGGGTCGAGATCCGGCGGAAGCTCACGGTCTGCTTCGAGTCTGCGAATATGGTCTTTATTGAGCACCAAAGAACCACAGTTCTCGCTTCGTGGATCGTTGTCAATAACGAAAAGTGGTCGACAGACACGACCAGCATCTGTGAAGATCTTGAATTCTCGGTCACGAATATCACGAACCAGACTGACTTCGTGTGAAATCATGTTTCGTCGACGTAGTGACTGAACAGTGCTGACCAAATGGGCTGGGTCACGATGAACGCCAACCCACACACCATTGACAAAGACCTTGGTGGCATGAGGCGTAACCAGCGGTTCAAACTCTTCAAGAACTTCCATGTTTCGCTGAATCATGAAATCAACAATAGGCTCGCTAGGAGAACCCACAGTGATCGAGCACATCAAAGCCAAGTTCTTGACCAGACCACAAGCTTGACCTTCAGGTGTCTCGGCAGGACAAACCAGACCCCAGTGAGTGTTGTGTAGCTGGCGAGGTTTGGCGATCTTTCCATCACGGCCAATAGGAGTATTGGTACGTCTCAAATGAGACAAAGTAGAGGCAAAGGTGTAGCGACTAAGCACCTGAGACACACCTGCTTTGGAGCTCATTGCTTTTTTCTGTTCGCCCCAATTTCCGGTAGCGAGAGCATATTTCAGACCACCGGTGAGAGTGGCTGGCTTGAGACCCACGTTAAGAACAACTTCACGGTTTGTTTCAACGCATCGTTGGACGTAACGGGTAAGATCTCTCGTAACACGGGTGAAAAGTGTTCGGAAAAGCGTAGCAAGTAGTGGACCAGCCAAATCAAGTCGCTTCTTACCGAAATGATCGCGGTCATCGACATCTCGACGGCCAAGAGCACATTGCAGCAATTTATGAACCATGTAACCCAAAAAGAAAGCTTTCCTAGTTTCACTTCCTTCACTTTGAGAAATGTGAGGAAGGAACTCTTTCTGCATGATCTCTCTCGCATATCGCACACGCCTGTCATGGCTCATGCTTGTTTGTGACGAACCACGCTTGCTGATAAAATCGAGCGCAACCTCACGGTCTTGAATAACGAAACCTTCCTCAATACAAGGCTTCAGCATCTCCAACATAGGTGTATCGTTGCGATCGTAGCAGATGTGATTGAGAATATCTTCATCAGAAACGACACCGAGAGCTCGAAACACAATGACGATGGGGATATCGGTCTTGATATATGGCAGAGAAGATCTGATGGTCGGACCAAAACCACCCTTGCCGCTGTCGCCCTTGGCGAAAAGCTTCAGGGAGAGTTGAGAAAGAATGCGAGAACCCTTTTCCACGGCACTTCGAATCTCGGCAACGTAGGGTGTCGGGCTGGGAGGTGCCTTTTTGAAAACCTGAACGATATTGCCAGCACTTCGCTCCTGCGCGATTAAAACCTTTTCACTTCCGTTGATGATGAAATAGCCGCCTGAGTCGTACGGACATTCATTCCAGTTGTAAAGACTCTGCTCGCTGAGATCTCTCAGTAGACAATATTTCGACTTCAACATGATGGGGATTCTGCCAATGTAACACCCCTTCGCCTCTTCCTCCGAAATGACCAACGGCTTCTCCTCCCAATCAAGATATGTTCCGCCAGGTTTCTGATCTTCGTTCTCATCGCCTTCGCCTTCGCGATCGGCAACCTTGCGCTCGCGACCTTCCGTTAATCGTCGCTGGACGTTGAGATAGAGCGGAGAGGCGTAGGTAAGATTTCGATGACGCGCTTCCATGGGCAACAGAAGAGTTGCAGCTCCGTTGATTTCGGAGAACGACGGGCGAGCGAGCATAATTGTGCCATATTTGATTTCGTATCGGCGGATAACAACCGGATCGATTTCGTCCTCGCTCGGCGTGATGGTCTGATCGATGGTCACCTGTCCCTGCTCCTCCACCAACTCCTGCATCGTCGACGAGATGAATTCATCGAAAGAGTCCAGCTGCTGAGACACTAGACCTTTCGTATCAAAGTAGGACGAGATAACGGTCCAGCAGTCCTCGGAAGTGATGCCTTCCTCCTCGTCCTCGTAGTATTCATCCTCGTACACCTCCTCGTAGTCCGCCATGATTGATTGAGATGCGCGCGGAATCAACAGCTCCCCCCGTGGATGAAAACTCGTGAGATAAATGCAAGGAGTTGGACTTTTCACTTGAAGCGCGTGAAAGCGCTCGAAAGCTTCAAGTTCTCGACGGACAGGGTGGATGAGTGGTGAAAAAGAGCGTGTTGCAGAGATAAAAGCGGGTGATCGATCACTGCGTTGTATCTCCGTCGGGACTTTCTGGCTGGATCTTTTGTCTTGGCGCGGCTCGCCGCCACTGCAGCTCTATGCGCTATCCCAATTTGGTACATTGAGTCACGTGCCACATCTTCAACCCCAACCCTCACTTACCCTCATTTGAATCACAGCTTGCGGTTTTAAAAGGAATTACTCATATCATGCTGGGTCAAACGGCTATTGTACATTTTGTCTGCTAAATATATCATTGTACGAATTGCTTTAAAGTGCTTAACATATCCTTCAAATCTTTCTCGCCTGCATCTTCATCTCCTAGATCGTTCACTTGGTCTGTTATGCCATCACATTAGCTTCTACGTTAGCGTTCCGATGGCGTTGAGGACTGACCTTGTAGTGTCTTTCCGATCACTGAAACACTTTCATCGCGGTCACCTAGCAATGTCGAAATTTTGGTTTTAGCCCCATCATCTTCGGCAATGAGCCATGCAAGAATAACATCAATTGTCTGAAATGATTGTTATTTTATGACTATGCCGGTACTCGTCGAAAAGTCTTACCTGAAGGGCAAAAAGGCCGGCATCAAGACGACGAGAAAGCCATTCTCCTGCCATGACCTCCTGATCTGGTTGGTCCAAACCTTGGCGCTCCTGCTCGATGCCCGACTCAACAGGTCTCAACCGGGCAGCATATTCTCTCCTCAACTTGATCAACTTTTCAATCTTCTCATAATCCTTCTCCATGAATTTTGCCAATGTCCGGATACGCGGAGCAGATCCGCCAGGTAAATGCCGGAGAAGGGACGCAAATATGCCAAGCAAGTGCTCGGTAGCTTCGTTTTCTTGCTGTGGAATTGATCAGCAATGGTCGACAAGTATTTAGTGTCGAAAGTACCTTTTTCATAAACATGCCGAATACAGTCCTGAGACCAGCAGCCTCAACCAAGCGATCACATGCAGCTGCCCCTGTTGGCCCTGATAGCGCATGATCTAGTGTCCGCAATGCTCTCTGTTTGCTAAGTTTGCCTTCTCGAAGCATGATTTGTGCAAGCTCAACACCTTCGGCCTCTAGAAACTTTGTCTTGCCCTCCTCCTCATCGACCACGCATGTGAGACAGTCAAACAGATTTTCCACATATTCTTCCTCGTCCGAATCTTTTTCGGGATCACGTTTGCGATATGAACTCAAAAGTTGAAGCAAGATGTCCACACCATTGAGGGAGGCAAATTTGTTTCGGTTTTTAGATGATGACTGCAGGAGGATAGCGAGAATTTCCGCCGAGTACTGTTTGTTCTGTCCCACCGGGGTCTCCTTTCGCTGAATACGTGATAAAAGCCAGGGTACCGTATTGGCATCTTGTCCAATTTTTTCAGCCACCGAGGACTGAGAGGCTAGGTTTTCAAGTACGTCTATCGATCGTCAAAACCGAAGACCTTCAGCATTAATATTCGAACTCACTCAAAACATAATAAACCCCAGTTCGGTCTGCATCCTGAGACTCGTCCAAACGTGAAAGATTTTGAGCTAGCAGCTCGATAACATCGGCATCGAGCTTGTGACGTTAGTTTGATCTCGAAAGGTAGAAATTAAAACGTACCATTGCATTCACTAGACTGTCCCACTGCTCCTGCTCGACTTGCACGTCCTCGTCCGTCAGCTCTGATAGCGTTTGGATAGCGTCAATCGCAATATCCGTGTTTTCATGTGCAAGGAGCGAAACCAGGGATGCAACGCATCCTAATTTCGCAAACTCTCCATATAGTTCAGGATGCTCGGATAGCACAGATAGCGACTTAATATCAGCGTCGAGATCGGCTTCAGATCCCATGAACCTGCTAGCGCATTAGCATTGTAATCACAGTGGCGCAGATTTAAGATGCACACTTTTGTGGATCATTTTCAAACTTCGCTCGCAGCTCTGCGTTCTTCGATATGCGCTTTTCGAAATTCAAGGCCAAACGCCTCACCCATGCAATGTCGATTTTCTCCACCTATACCCCTCAACATCAGTCGCATATCACCCTTGCCTCCTTTGCTACCACTCACAGCTGTATCTCCATCCTGATCCTGGCGATCTAAATAATCCATAGCCTGAGCCGTCTCCTTTGCCATGCCTCCACCGAAGAATCGACCCTCCTCGTCATCAGGCACATCTTCCTCGAAGTCGGGTGGAAGTTCGGGTCCCGCAAAGTCGCTCTCGTCTTCGGGCTCGTCGTCGACGGCGGTAGCTTTTCCTTTGCCTTTGACATCGCCGTTCGCGTCTAGTTTTGCCGCCTTGTAGAACGCGTCTATTCGGTTTCAGTTAGCAGTTTGCGCCAAAGGAGTCGATGCTGGTTGTTCGACGCACTGGGGTCATGATTTGGCTGTTCGAGTTTGCGCTTGCCACTTCCTTGAACTACAATGGGTTTCTGTAAAGGCTTAGCAAGCGGTATTACCAGCTCAGGCACCGACATTATCAAACAAACCTTGAAAATATCGCCAATGCTTGCCATTCTGCCCCTCCGCGACTCGTAGGTTGTATTGTTGATTCCAGGTAATGTTGATCTCGACCAGTCTCGAATGGCGTCCTTGAAAGCCGATCGAATGGAAGTTTCACAGTGATAAAGGTGCCTCAAGGATAGTTTTAAATTCCAAACGATTGACAGCAATAGTAAAATAGGCAAACAAAAGCTTTCGAAATGTGACATGTGAGAGCTCCTAACGATGAACTACGGCTGCCGGGGAAAGCTCCGGCCGCAAAATCTTATCCAATGACGCCAAGCTAATTTAATTCCGCAAAGAAATTCTTCCTCTATCAACCAAGCACTTGACGAACCTTACCACCATTGAGCCTTTCGATTCACCGAACTTCTCATCCTCTACTTCGACTTACCAGAACATAGACACTTTGCAAAAATGCCTCCCAAGCGTGTCGTCGTCCAGTCCGGTCGCCGCGACCAAGAACAAGCCGGCCTCATCGGCGCCACATATAAGGAGATCACCAACCCAGAGAACGCTACGATCGTGAGAAGTCTTGTCATCTTCAGTGTATGTTCAAGACGATATGGGTGCAACGTATGTATGGACAATTAGCTGACATTTGTCAACAGGCCGCCGTCGCTTTCTTCCACAGCAGTTTGAGCGAGTTCCTCATTCCTCCGTAAGTTTTCAATGTCGCTTCATCAAAAATCGAGGATAGTCTTGATGGGAAACCAGTTCCTTCGATCAATTGGCTGACGATCAGTTTCACTCTTTAGTCTCTAGATGCTTCGCCCTGCCCGAACCTGTCCTCCGCCGCTTAAATCGCATAACGACAACGCGGTCCATACGGCTCGTTTTCTTTTGACATATAACAAAGACTCTCGAGAGCCATGTTGCGGATATAATGATTAAACTGCTTGCTTCGCCTTGGCGTGACGGGCCTTGTATTATAGTCTGTTTTGATAATTACCGATGAATTCATATTGCACGTTCCACATATCTCGTCGAAAGATACGGATTAGTCCTTCGACACTCTCCCTAAGTATTTGACACCTAGGTTGGAATCAATTTCCATGCTTATCGTGTAGTTGACAGGGTTTAACACATCAATGTTACAGAAGCCAGGAAAGGAAAATCAGAAACGTCAAGAGCTGACTCAAACTTGCTGCATGAGTATCATGACAGTCTATTCACCATCTGAACTGCATCAATTGAATTTGTATCACTGAGCAGAGTCATAATAGGTAGAATATATCACTTCAGAAGTATTGTACAAGTCACTTTGTATAACTCGCCATGAGAATGCTGGCCTCAGCAATATACGATGTCAGTTTTAGGGCTTGGTCATATAATGCCTAACAATCCTCCTTCCAAAATCATCCCATGTGTCGGGAGGTGTTCATCGAGCATGATAATATACCGTGATCGAGGAGAGACTACACCTGAGTTACGACTTTTGATTCACTCGACAGGTTAAAGCTTAGACGCAGCTCAATGACCCCCTATATTGCTCTCGATATGCAGAACGAAAAGTCCATCCCAATGGTCCTGATGACTTCGATTTCCTTATTGATTACGACAAGAGCATATCATGAAGCTTCCCTTTCTCTTGAACATTTTTAAAATTTAGTATTTCCGTGATGTTGCTATGGCTGATGATATAGAAGTCGCCAGGGGCACTGGGCCCGAGCTAGATATTCGCTTCGCGTTTCCCCCGTCAGCATGAGGCCGCCTCGAAGCATGGGTTTTACGGTGTGATACCAAACTTGTTGCTTCATCTCTGGAAAGTATATGTTCTGTTGATATGCCACCATGGCCGTGAGGTCGAGTATGATTTGCGATGGAGTGAGGCTAAAGACTTCCCTCTACAGGCTAGAACATTTAACATTCATCCCAGGATGAGATGGTTCCAGGAAGAGATACCTTCATGAGATTCTGATAAAGGAAGAACTCGGCCCCGTGCCTAATACATCAAGGTACCAACGCGTTAAACATCCATGGATGTATTGAGCTACGCTATGTGTTCGCCGATGCTGATCAAAATCTACATGAGAAACAAAGAGCATACATAAATTATGGTCTTTTGTTTTCTATTCCGTGCATATTTGAACTTAGCAGGGGAAGAATTGGATGTTGATATTTGGCACGAACTCGGTTTTTGCACCAGCACTTCGCATGAATGCCAATGGGGAAGGATTCCTACGCTCTGGAATGATTGATCCGTACTACCCAAGCCAGAAAACAGACACTCGCTGCATTCGAGGCCTTTTGGCAGAAATATGATTGCTTCACTCTCATTCCATGGTTGATTCAAGCTATCAAGGAGCATCCCGAGCAGAATGGTCCCTAGTTGAGAGAGGATGTTCAAGCAGGGAGTGCCCTAGCTCAAATCGTTCTTCCCAGGGTCAGATAAGCCACACCTGGCAGCTGTAAAGGGCTGGAGAATCTGGTGACTGCACCAAATTCGGGATATACAAGAATCGATAACTCCAGTACCCCAAAGTGAGGCGACTGGAGCCGCTATGGGAGAGTGCGGATTGACACGACTTCATGCATTCCCCGATGTAGACATCGTATAAGCGATATATTGCTCTTTGTATATGTTGAAATCTTGCCGGTCGATCCTTCTAGATTAGATCAAGCTTGGGGGCCTTCTAGATCTCAGTTACACAAAAGATGACATGGTCAATATTCGGCATCATTTAACAACCCACAGGGGGCTTTAATGCGCAAAGCATTCAAAGCGAAATCACTTAAGAGTCAAATTCAAGGGTGGTACGAGACAACATACTTTGGGTTCGAATTGTTTGGAAATCCATTTGACGCCGGCACGGCACTCTTGCCTCCTGGGGCTGATTCTCACAGCACTCGAGATGATCCGACGGATTGCTGGTTTACCCTTGCTCGGTGGTTAGCGAGATTTCTTTCCAAGCCAGCAGGCCAGCGGCGGACGGTGTCCCAGAGAGGCGGAAAGTACAGGACTCAAGGAATACTTATCAAGTCTCATTAAGACATTGACAGAGTTGTAGAGTATGACTATTTCCTATGTACATTTTAGGAGGAAGCAGAATATTCTACACTAATATACATATCTATCATACACAGATACCCTCTATCTCAAAGAGAGTCCTACGCCCATTCGCCAGTCCTCTCCCAACCCTTCACTTTCCTCACGACCTCCATCTCAACAACATGCTTCGCCATATTGACAGCCACAATCTTAGCTTCCACCGTACTGAGCGTATCTAGATCACGGAATTCTTCAGTCACGAAGAGTTGTACTCTGATACCCAACGGTAGGTTATCTCCTGCATAAGCGCCCACATAGTTCGCTTCCGTTGTTGAAACACCCTGGACTGGCTGACGCACCATACAGTGGAAGGTATCCGGGAGGTCGTCGCATTCGCCGAAATAAAATGCGCGGAACAGGAATTGGCAGACCCAGAATGTTCGAGATTGATTCTGCACGGAGTTGATGAGCGGGTATTTAGCTTTCATGTCCTCAAGAAGGGAGTCGATTTTTCCGGTGGAAAATGGTAATGCGGAAGCGCCTTCGCGTTCTGTGCCGTCAAACTGCTTGCCGTGCTCTTTCTCGTAGCGAAGAGCTGCTTCAATCTGATAGTGGGCAACCATATCGCTATATCGTCGTAAAGGACTGGTTGCTTTGGTATATGCGTCAACACCTAGGCCGGCGTGCGGCAGAACACTGGAAGAGCTATATCCCTTAGGGGGAGCGAAACGAAGCCAGTCGGATGCAGTAAATTCTTTCAATCTTTGTGGCGTCAACGGCGGGTACTCTGGGTGGAAATAAGTGCCGTCATATACCACGGGTATATTTCGGTCTGCACTCCATCGTCCTACGATATGGCAGGCAAATCTCATGACTAGCGCCACTAGGTTTTGTTTGCTCAAATCTGGAACATCATAAGGATCCGCGTCGTTGGTAGAGAGCAGGATGGTTGGGTCACCCTGGTAATAGCCCCCTTCCCACTCGAGTTTGTCAGGATGCACTGAAAAAAGGGAAATGGGGTTTCCAGTGTAGATGGTTGGATTTTGTTGACCAAGATTGTCAGGCCAAGTCAACCCGCCACTTTCTCTCCATTTGTTATTGATCTGAGTCATAATGGTGCTCATGAGACTGAAAGTATTCATTTGTTCTTGGGTAAGCCCAGGCGACTTGGGAAGGAGTTGTCGGAGATATTGTGAGGGCGGCTCTCTTCCAACCCTGTATGTTTGCGAATTCTTTGTACGACCATTAAGAGCGTTTCGTAGACCGGCATGGGTCAAGTAGACAACATTTCGTGCTATTCCATTCGTGATATTCCTTTCCAGAACATCGCCGTTCAGATTGACTTTGGCTGAGATAGTGAGGGTAGGGCTGTTAGCACTCAGACTGAAGGATTGCCTTGTAAAAGAAGTTGGTAGCATGGGATAGTGTCTTTCAGGCAGATAGACAGTAGTCAAACGTTCAGCGGCATTCTGAGATACGGGATCATCATGCGGCATAAAAGCAGTGGGGTTTGCAATGTGCACACGGAGCCAATATGTGTCTTCAGTTCCGACAACGGGCTCCAAAGATATGCCGTCGTCGATCTCCTTCGCACCTGGATCGTCAATACAATAAATGGGCAAGTCTCCCCAGTCCCTTCGCATATCTGCCATTTGGTCGCACTTGTACCGCTGAGGGTTTCCTGCGGCGATCTGTGCCATCTCCCCCATACGTTCGGACTGCAAATCAATATGATGACCGGGGAGAGCCAGAAATTGATCCAGGGCATAAATGTTCTCCCAGGCGGAGAAAATACCTAGCTCCTGTAAAAAGAGTGGAATTGCTCCACGTTGCAGCTCTATGGCTGTATACAAACCCGTTGCTCTCATTATGTGAATAGCAGCGTATCTTGCAGAGCTCATATTGAGCCTTTGCGGCGGTATTGCGAAATGTAAGAGGTACTCCAGAATGATATTGTCAGAAGTTTCAAATTGGTCTGTGACCACCTTCTGATACACCCTTCCATCGGGGACATCCTCCGTTGTGAATTGCTGAGCGGAAGGACCAACGTTCGACATGGTTGTTGGTGACCTGATGTTTCGATTCTGGAGGATTATTTTCTGAGCCCTCTGGAGAAAAGTTTGAAGCGGGTGGTCACTCAAGTTGGTACGTTTGTTTAAGGCAAGCTTGCTTAGATGGATCTGATGTTCACGAACCCATTCAATGACAGTATTGAAACGATGAGCGAACGTCTTCGGCCGTACTAGGTATCGATTTGAAAACACAGACGATCGATCAGCAAGAACGAGGAACGGGCTGCGTTGAAGAGCCTTCTGTGTCATAAACAAAGCTTCTGGCTTCACGTCGTCTATGCTGATCTGAAGAGCCTTGGCCGCTATTTCATGCAGAGACATCACGGTACGCTTATTCGGGGATGCGATAAGCGAATATAGGTTGTCCATTCGTTGTGCATTGTCTCTATAAAGCTGTGTCTCCTTCTCGGAAAATTGCTGAAGCATGGCCATGAGCGGTGCAGCCACAGAGCGCGGAACGCCACCTTCGGCGATTTCTTGCATAGTGACATTCGGTGACACTGCTGAGCTGGGGAGGTATGGAATCAAAGCATCAGTCATTTCCTGAGGCGCAAAGCCTTTGATAACGATGTCGATATCTTTATCCGACGTGACTCGCCATTTCCCTCTGAATGTATAGAACTGCTTTTGCCTTTCGATGGATCGTATATATACTGCAGGTGTGGCCATGTTCGTCCCACTTTGGAGAGCTTGTTAGATGATTCGTGCAAATCTGATGCGACAGCTATGGGCAGGCATCTTACGAGTAGAATCCAACGAGATCACCTGGCTCCAGGATATCGCCAATTTCATAATTCTCATTCACATCGATCTTGTAATCCGACGTTTCATCCAAGCTGGTGTAAGACTTCTCAACGGCATCGTCGTACACGGCTTGCCCATCGTTGAGCATGTTTCCGATCGAGGTATTCGGTCCATGAATGGGGTCTAAAGAATTGACGTTTTGTTCTTGCCATTTGCGCAAATATTCTCTGATGTTGTTCTTCGTCTCAAATTCGGTCTTTAAGAGGATATTATCGATTTTTGTTCTCAACTCATCCGGGGTTGCTGACTGTGCGACGTTAAGTAATTAGCTCAATGGCTCAGCAGATAGTATGCAGGAATTGCTCACATCTTCTGGAGATGTTGCGAAATACCTGGGACAGACGTTGGAGCTGATTTGAAAAGTGAGTGGGCTCCGGCGATGAATGAAACTTGTGTTCGTCAACAGAGTACGGCGTTGAGTACCGGCGCATGCAGCGCACATATGTCGTCGCATCGCCTCAATATTTGAGCTTGACACCGGAGCTCTGCTGCTGAGCCGTCCCCAACGGACAGAATATGTCATCCTCATTCATCGAAGCCAAAAGCTGCCAGCCTTTGTTTGGAATTAGTTGACATTGCAGGAAGGCGCAGCTGGGTTGTTGGCATACCACGAAATTTCCTGCGTACTGCCGGCAGAATTCTTGTGACCGCTCATAAGCTTTTACAGCGGTGAGCATACTTTGGGGAAATCACATGATTCGATGAGATACTTTTGAGTTTGGTCCCAGGTTCCAACTTCGAAGCCAACATCTCTAAAACACGAAAATTGGCCAAAAGCAAAGTCAAAAAATGCCGTGGCGCAGCTGAGGCTAATTGATGATCGTTGGTCCTTTAGATGAACCACAGTCACAGCTTGATTCAGATGGAAGTCAGAAGTACTCCGTACATAGTCAATCTTTCAAACGATATGACTGATTCATGAAATGAGGTTACACTCTAACATGCTTACATAGGATGAATATGGAGGAATGAAGGCCATCGTGACAACATGCCTAATCGGTGAAATCAGACTCGAACAAGCGATCACCCATGAAGGAAGGGGCTGTTGCTGAACGTGGAATCCCTGGAATGAAAGGCGCACAATGATGACGGCGATGACGATGTTTATGCGCCGTCTGGAGGTGATCGCAGGCTTGACTATTTTCTTTTTAACCGATGGTGCTCGTTTTGGACGGAACGAATATTAGATGCAATGCCCCTGAGCCTGACGTGTACAGTGTACGTATGGAAGTCGTACACTCGTACGTACTCGAGATATATCCTATCCCGCTTTAGAAGAAGCTCAGCCTGTGACAGTGGAGAATAAGTACCGCCGCGGGATGGTCAAATGGGAACTAGCGTGGTTTCAGATCAGCGTCAGGCTGGTAAGATCTTTTTGATTGGCTGTGTCAGATATGAGTGGTCCGCAATGAGGGGGACTAAGCGACCAGTGGACAACCGGCCCTAATCTCGGCTTGTGGGGCGTGCTGTAAGCCAATTCCTGATGCTTACATTATTACTGTACTACGTACAGTAGCCTCAAGAGCAAACGCAACAGACACGTACATTTTTAATTCCCACGCCACGAGAGACATATGTTTACAAACGGCACCATCTTGGATTACTCAATCATTTGGTATGGCCCACTTGTGTTGACCGTAGTCTTACCCTCACTCGTAATGTGATCCGGCGCTCAGTAGCCAGACCAAGGTCTCACTTCGCGTAGTTCCCCTGCAAAGATATCAATTTGACGTACGAGTGATGGTAAGATATCCAAGCCCTCGCACCAATCAACATTCTCAAAGCCCAGTGTCTCCGCATACTCCATACTCCATACGTAGTAACGTACGTGTTCACCGATACGGTCTCCATACGCTGGATCTGTAAGAGAACACCGGATATGATTGGTGGGTGAGCATCAAACATTAGTGACACCTGCTCAGGGACAGCTAATTAGATCCACGATAACGACTCCTGATTGTCAAGAACCACGCCCACGTCGTCTCTGATTCGCTGCTGCGTGAAATGCTCCAATCGAGTAAAATGAATCGTTCGAACCTTGACGATGTATGAGGGAAAGGGAAAAAGCAAAGAAGGGGAGGGAATATCAACTACGAATAGCAGGCGGTCAAACCAAGTCCTATGTAGTAGCAACTGTTAGTCGATGTTTCTTATCTGCTGACAACAACATCCTAGTACACTAAACGACAACAGTGTGTTCTTGTTTTTTTTCTTCTTTTCCTTCTTTTTGAATCTTTCTGTTATATCCTGACAATCGAGAATTTTTGTTACTACGCAGGAGCTGGACTATTCTTGCCGTGGGAAGGTCTGCTCTTGCCTCCCAAAACCTTCCTTTCTCCCTCACCAACATACCTCCTCCGTCCTTCCAACATCCCTTGGTCGATTGAGTGAGCGACCGGATCGGCTCCTTTTTCACCCCCAATACGTTGTCCTTTCTGCGATCTGCGATTGTCTATTTTACTGCTATTCAGTCCTCTTTGGACACTACGGATCTATCGAGCTGTCGATCGTGTACTTGGTGCCTGAACTACCTGCCGTCGGCCCGTGTGTCCTTAGACCCCGCTTGCGACAAGGAACCCTTTGACTCCTGTCTGTCTGCGCCATAATCTACTATTACAGACATTCCGTGCATAAAGGAAATAGCCTTTTATCCTTGTCCAGATTCTGAGCTGCACTCTGGACAGATTAAAACAACATCTAGCTTCGGACTTGCCGTGCCATGATCCAGAGAGAGGTCGAAGTGGATTGACTTGATTATAGGAAGCTAAACACGGGCTTATCAGCGCCATGGCAGGAGACGACCCGTTCGCCTTCCTAGCAACCCAGGAACCCCCTAAACCGCTCCAATCATCCAAATCTGTGAGGCGATTGAATTGGGGTGGACGAGATAAGGCAGAAAGACCGGAAAAGATTGGCAGTGATCAAAGATCTAAATGGCGTGAGAAGCTGTTCTCCAAGGATCGAGATTCGAAACAAGCAGAGGCTACGGAACGTCAACTAGACGACTTTCTGGGACACAATCGCCCAAAGCCGATACCCGAATCATCTGTCGTTGTTCCAGCTGTCGCCAATACTACCTTTGAATCGAGTCCACCGCAACGACGAGACTTGTCTACGCCGCCCTCCCCTCCAAAACATGTCGCGCTGTCCCCGCAATCTAGTACTCAGGCTAGTCCGTCGAAACCGAAACCACGACGACGTAAAGGGCTCCGGGTGACGTTCACGGTTTCACCACCAGAGGTCATGGGCGAAGGTGGTGATGAGTCTGAGGAACCCACGATGGAAATATCTCGCAAGAAGGGACGTCCTACAAAGGAGGAGCCGAAAGCGCATATTGAAGCTGGATATGAAAATCTCGAGGATCGCCGGCCCACATTACCTGAGCTACACTTGGATACGACTTTCTCCAGCACTACCGTCTCAAGATCACAACCTGAAAATCCCCCGGCGTGGAAGCCCCTATTATTAAGTCCGCAGGATCAAGACTTCCTCATGGCATTGAACTCGGGCGAACCAGGGTCGAGACTATCTTTCCGCGCATCTCCTGATTCTAAATCGTTTGCACGCAGGATTCATGCCCGAATGCAGGAGGAAGAGGGACTTGCCCTACAACACCGTTTACAACAGGAAGATCCTGCCTCGCCGACAGAAGCAGATGATGACAATCATCTTCGACAACAGGATTCACTTCCTACTCGCCCGTCATTCGCATCACAGCGATCCCAAGTTTCCCAGCAGTCACTGAACGTTGATATCGCAACGCCTACTTTGTCACTTCGGACCAGCCCGGTTCCGGCCGTCCATGATCAGGTCAAAGCCCTTCGACGTGACGATATTCCTGAAATATTGTCTCCTGGAGGAAGTTCGGCTAGCAGTTTGTCACCAACCGCAGATGAAACCAAATATTCGTTTCCGCCTTCTGAAATATCTCGTCCTCAACCGACCGGTCCTCCTCCACAGTATCAGGCGGCTCCGCCTCCCAGGGTGACAGCGGAACCTCCTAAACCTTCCAGCGCTGCTCCGGCACCTCGCTCAGGAAAGATGACACTTCGGTCGGTGGCTAATGCTATGGGTGACACTGCTTACCAGGAATTTACCACTTATGTCGAAAGATTCAATAGTCTTTATGGTTTGGCTGCAGAGAACGTGAAACCCTTGATGGAGACATCATTTGCTGAATGGGTGAGAGCCTCCACGTGGTGGTTCCTCCGCGGTCGATCTGGATTGGAATCTGCTGTGCGTTCGGGACGGAATTCGGACCCAACTGAAGCCATGCAGGCAGTTGTCGATCTCGGTAAAGCATGGTGGATCTCCACTCAAATTGTGCCGAAGCATCCTGAGTTGACCCGGTACGGTCGAATGAGTATTGATGCTTTGGTTGCAGTGGTCAATACCACGGGAGATCATAGGATGGCGGGTTTAGTCAATCTACATCAAAAAATAATGAACCATCTACGCGCATTGACCGTATCTATGAAACGGAATCAGATCCTAGCCGCTATTGGAACTTCTCAAATCAGCGACTATCCGATAGACACCAATATCTGGGTAAGGTACCCCTTCTTTGCACCCGATGTGGCGGCGGCGGTTTCAGGGTCGAATAGGCGCTCTATGTTGATTGACTCATCCTCTCAACTGGCCAACACCCCCGAAATGATGTTAGTGGGAGATACGAGCCGATATTTCAGCTACGGAACTATGTTTGTGGAAGTCTCTCTGACCAGCGATGATGAAGACGAGACTTCACAATATTCAATCCAATGCGTTTTGTCTATAAGACGAGACAAAGCTGACTGGTACGTACTTGCGGCGATCTCCAGTCAAAGCGAACTCGTCAATATCTTGATTCAAAGCGACCGAAAGAACGGACCAACATGGGACGATGTTCAATGGCAGGTGAAAGCGCGGACGATGACGGTCAAACTCCGCCGCGGGTTTGAGCTAAATGTGGCATTCCAAGAAAAGGACTTCAAAATGCTTTGGAACATTGTCCAATATACCCTCAAGACGGAAACGAGCCTTAGCCCAGAGGCTGGTGAGAGGAGAATATTTCATGACACTCTTAAAATATTTCAGTACATGGACCCGGGCACTTCAAAAGCTTTTCCATCGGAACCTTCGCCTCTTTGTCGAATGGCATTATTTGAGAAGACTGTTACGTGGACTGAAGGCACGGGAAAGCGTAAAGCTCACCGGGGTTTCCGCCTTTCTGTAGTGACGAATCCGCAAACCAAAACACTAAGCAGTGTACAACATACATTAGGCTATGGGGCACCGATTGTGTTTGGTTATCTCCGAGGAGAAAATGGATCACCTGCTTTGTTGCTCAAGTTGAAGGAAGATTCTCGTCCACGTTCGATGGTGTTGACTTTTGATCGGATCGAGCAGCGAACTTTGATGCACTCTCTTTTGCTAGGAATGCTTGCCAATGAGAATGAAATTACCTCTCCTAATCTATCGACACGTTCATTCTCGATAGAAGAGGCCCGTGATCCTGTGACGGGAGGGCCAGGAATGTCCCATCTCAAATTCAACGCAGGATCTGTATCTGTTATCGACTTGGATTCATCTTATCCGTATCTTGATCGCACTTACGGCCAACAGGTTCTTTCCGAGAATCTTCGTGCGCTGATCAGCACCGACTGGGGCACTGTTACAGATCGTATTAATTTGGGTAGGGAATTTCCTCATCATTTTGTAGCGCAATTCTGACAGACGATAGGTCCTGGAGAAATGAAAATCGGGCTGGATCCTAATTCAAACACTACATTCACAATGTACCGTGCACGCCAAGAGGACATGACTGTAGCCATCGCAGAGAATCTCGTTGAGAAAGAGCTGCCCGATCGCTTGACTCAGTTTCTAGAGGCTTCGAAGACTAAGCCTACAATTCGGCGTTTCGAGTTTAGCTCGCTTGATAGTAAGTTTCTTCACATATTGGGAGGAGCTCTGAAAGCTGCTAATTTGGATTAGATCTACACAAATTTCAGGAGATGATGACCGGATTCCACGTCGTTTTCGATAGCGTCGTAACAAGTTTCGCCATCGCTCGTCGACGTATGGTCGTTCCGATTCACAAAAAGTGGGAAGGGAGCGGAGTGCGACTGCAACTGGTGGTGCAGAATAAGACCATTCAACTATTGGCTTTCTTTGGCGGCGATTTTAGCCATGGCAAGTGTATGAATTTCTTGCTAAGGGGAACCGACAACTACGAGACCTCCAGCCGGTCTGGAAAATGTACCGTTCGCATTGTCGATGCTAAATTTGCCCTTCCAAAGAAAGACGAAGAAGAGGCATCGGGATTTGTCTGCTTGGATATGCTCGAGTATGCGACTGAGCATGACGATATTACCATAGGGTTTGAATCAGAGCAAGGTATGACTATCTCGTGGATTTCTTGACTACTTCCGCTAATGATGTGCAGATCGCAGCAAATTCCTTCAATGTCTGCCAGGCTCGGCCAAAGAGCCCACGCGAATGGCGTCCATGCGCAGACAGATCTGAATCAGCGCGAAAAGTGAATGAATAGCGATCAGCCAACGCAAACCCCGTCAAGTCATGTGACCGGGTGCCGGATTCAGTTTACTCATCGGGATAGACGCCCTTTGACACTTTGGTCAGAAATTAATCCGATAAGGCGACATCGGGACGACCCACCATCCCCTCACATCATTTAAATCCCCTCCCACCCTAATGGGTTTTTACGATTACCACATCTTGGTGGTGTCCTACAGTCTTGCTATACAAGAATATACATTGCGTGTTGAACGATACACCTGCTCGAATCCTACTGATACCGTTGACAACAATGGCTCATCCACCAGCTAGGCCAGCTACACTCGCAGTCCATGCAGATGATGTTGTCAACAATGTTACAGATGTTGCTCCTCCAATTCACTTGTCCACGACCTTCCGTTACCATGAGAATCCTGACGAATTGACCCCGGCTGCAGAACGCAATGTAAGTTGTCCAAATGACTCGCAAGATCTTTTCTGACTCATCAAAGTTTGAAGAAGAGGACCCTACTACCGTCGAGCCGATCTACTCTCGTGTTGCGGCGCCGAATTCTGCACGTTTCGAAGCTATTCTATCATCTCTACTCAAGGGCCGCGCACTCGCATATGGCTCCGGACTGGCAGCTCTGAATGGAGCACTGGTACTGCTGAACCCGAAGAATATTTCAATTGGAGACAACTACCATGGGTGTCATGGTGTCATTGAGATTTTTAATCGACTCACTGGGTTGAAGAAATTGGGACTGGATTGCTCTGCGGAGGAACTACAGGCTGGAGACGTCATCCTGCTCGAGACACCACTCAACCCCGACGGAACGGCTTTCAATATTGAACACTATGCGCAAAAGGCACACTCCCGTGGCGCATTCCTCATTGTAGATAGTACATTCGGCCCGCCTGGTTTGCAGGACCCTTTTGAGTTTGGTGCCGACATTATTATGCATTCGGGATCGAAATACTTTGGAGGACACAGCGATCTTCTCTGCGGCGTGCTGGCCACGAAGCGAAATGATTGGTTCAATCAGCTATTCGCTCAGCGTCTTCATCTTGGAAACAATATGGGCAATCTAGAAAGCTGGCTGGGAGTGCGTAGTCTGCGTACGCTTGAATTGAGAGTTCAACGAGCCAGCCAAAACACGACAAGCCTTGTCTCCTTCCTTCATTCTGCCCTGACTGAATCGAATGTAGCAGCTGGAAGCGATGCAGAAGCCGTATCGAAAGTATTGGCTGAGATCAGACACGCCAGTCTTCAAAGCGAATCCTGGGTCAAGAAGCAAATGCCTAATGGATACGGTCCGGTGTTTTCTATTATCATGAAAGACGAAAAGCTGGCTAGAAGACTCCCCAGCAAACTGCAATATTTCCATCACGCTACCAGTCTCGGAGGCGTCGAGAGTCTGATCGAATGGCGAGCCATGTCGGAT
Organism: Talaromyces sp. PB3603; assembly: GCA_023625915.1. Taxonomy (NCBI): domain Eukaryota; kingdom Fungi; phylum Ascomycota; class Eurotiomycetes; order Eurotiales; family Trichocomaceae; genus Talaromyces; species Talaromyces sp. PB3603. The sequence continues at coordinate 757,351 of JAMAFY010000012.1, read as the reverse complement.
ACACGGGTTGACCCACGATTGTTGCGAGTCAGCATTGGTATTGAGCATTGGGAGGATTTGCGGGACGATTTTATATCAGCTTTCAAGGCTTTGCTAGCTTAACTGTACAATTACGACGACTTTGTTGTAATGAAGTCATTTAGCTTTATTTTGTTCTTTGGCGGTACGGCCGTCACATGATATCCACTTGGTTTTGACTCGTTGAAATTCATGCCATTTTTTATCAAATCAACAACAGTCTAGTATACAAGTAGCTAAAAGTTCCCTGTATATTCAACTGCAGCTACAAATTCAAGCAATAAATATATGTTCGGCGTCGTACCGCAGGGCGACACGACAATCCTTCAATTTCAATTCCCATGATAACAATTCCAACAACAATCTACACCAGTCCACCTGATCGGCTCTTATATCAAGGAAGCCCCCCTCACCAACGATAGAAAGGATAATCGGCGATTCCTATAGGTACTTCAGACACAAAATATCGAATCAACAATCAAAGTACTCAGAGAAAGGAAAAAGAGAAGACGCGCAAGAATGTCGACCTTCCAAATCCTTTACTTCGCATCCGCATCCAGCTACACGGGCAAATCCAGCGAATTTCTCCCAGCACCTCTACCACTTTCCGGACTGTTTCCGCTGCTCGAAGAACGGTATCCAGGGATTACGGAGAAAGTGCTGGGTAGTTGTAGCGTTAGTGTTGGGCTGGAGTACGTTGATATCCCTGAGGTCCAGGCTGTCGGCAAGGTATTTGAGGGAGAGGGAGGAGGGGAGAGGATCATTGGGGATGGGGAGGAGGTTGCTATCATTCCTCCGGTTAGTTCGGGATAAATTATCTTCAAGAATTTTTTGAGAAGTTTTGGTGATGGTATTGGTTTCGATCAGTTTGGTTTGAGGAAAAGGAGTTTGTGTCGATTGAGGATAGATCACAGCCTGCCTTGTACATCGCCACGAGCTTCATTTTAGGTACACCAATGACTTATTTGGTTTCTAAGGGTTCAACATCCAAGAAACTGGAGTTTGAATTGAGACATGATTGTTTCAAGAACGTGACCTGACAGCCTGTGCCACGTGCCTAATTACGCCAGACGATTCCCTCTGGAATGTATCCTCATGGTATCTCGGAATCACATCAAGTGACACAAAGCTCACCCATGCCGTTCTCTTATCAATCCGCAACTCGCAACAAGGGAACGAAATACCTATACATATCACAAGTATCCGTGCACCATGAAACGGTCATGATTCAGTCTGACATCACCCGATAAGTTCTTTTCAATAAGCAGAGAGAGTAAGTACATAGTTCGAATGTTTCACATGCCCGTCTCGCCCGCCACCGTGGTAGCTGCATGCGAAAATCAACATTCCGCATAGCACGCGACAAGTCTATATCCAGGGACGAACCAATTCAATGAATGGAAAATAAAAGACGCATACCATCTGTGCTAATCACGGAGAATTGGAAGGATGAATGACCTCATCAAAAGGCTGGTACATAAGTTGAATGTTGAATGATGAAGAGGTCGAGACACGCGACAGGCCTGGAATGGTAGGTACAGGAGCCGTGCTTGACTGCACGTTGCAGGCTGGAATCTAGACTTGTCACGTTGGGAGGTGAAACGGCTTTGATATGTACATATTCTTACCTGGGGAGCGCGATAGGCTAGGCGAGGTGTATTGCGTGATTGAAAATGGGAGACAAGCATTATTGATACTGTTTCATCGTCCATGACACATGTGCTGTATACTCGAACCGGCTACGTGCATACCAATGAATCATTCTGGAAGCATAAGCGAAGCATTTGACGTCGATTTTCCGCTGGCTTTGACACAGGTTACGTGCTTCGAATGTTTGAGAAACTTGGGCCCCGCATCGTCTACGAACTTGACTAGCTAGTTCTGCGTCGAGTTTGAGGTTGTGTGTGTGGAATTGACGTGTTGACAGATATGACAGATTGACCCGTTGAGGAAAAAGTCCATATAAATATAGATACCTAGGTATATATACATGTCAGATTTCCCAGACGAGAAGGAAAGGAAAGGTATGATGTCGATTTTCGGTTCTTTAACCCAGATCCAGCTGTTCGAGTCTTATCGTTGTTCATCCGGAGCTTCTTCGGAAGGTATCCTGGGATTATCCTGCATCGAAAGATTGAATTCAATCTATCAGGCCTGTTATTGTGTTGAGACGGGCCTTCAGGAAATACAGGATCTCCAAGACCGAAAGGCATATAAAAAGAAACGAAGGTATTCGTTCTTAGGTTTTACATTACTTAAGCGCTGGAGCAACGCACTATCTTGATTGCTTGTGGGAGGATGATAGCGACTGGGTTTCTGACGCCGAGGAGACAGGGTTCCTTAGTGGTGCGTTGGATAGCCCAGACTAGAACCGCATAGAGGCTGATATCGGTGACGACAGAGGAATGATGCTTCAACATCTAGAGAAAGTTTCAATGACAATATGTCGTAAGTCCTGTCCTGGTCTTTGGGATTCCGTTCAATCTTTGGGATGCTTATGGTTCCAATTAGGACCAACGTACTCGCGTCGCCATTGCAGGCATACAAGTACGAAAATAATCGGAGATACCATGTATATCGTGCGTATAGCTATCTCGTTTGAAGCTTAGGGTGACATGTGGTATCGAAAAGAGACGGCTGATACAAAGATATAGGTGAAGGCTCGTATTGGGGCCCGAATGATGAACAAGATGCATATCATCAGAAAGTGGCGTACGTTATCCTGGTCCTTATCGAATTGACTTTAACATGCTGACTTTCTCAGACACCATCTCTTCACTCTAGTCCTACAAGACAGACTCTATCTCGCTCCAATAGCACAACCTCGTCATGTCCTCGACATCGGCACCGGCACAGGACTATGGGCTAGGTATATCGCCTTAACCCTCAGTCCCTTCTAGCAAGATACTAATACATCAAAGCAATGTCTCCGACGCCTATTCCCAAGCCCAAATCCTCGCAACCGACCTCTCCCCTATCTGGACGAATGATCTCACCGTCCGCCCAAATCTGAGCTTCGAAGTCGACGACTGCTGCTCAAACTGGACGTATCTTGACGAAGGACGCGAATCCTTTGATCTTGTACACATCCGATGTCTCTATGGAAGCATCAAGGATTGGCGGAAACTATATCAGCAGGCATTCGAGCATTTAGAGCCTGGAAGGGGCTGGATTGAGCAGCTTGAGGTTTCTTTTGTGCCGAGGTTTTGGTATCCATCTGGTCATCGTGATGTCAAAGATGGCAGTTACTATTGTCCATCAGAGGATCTGGAAGGTAGGGAACGGTTATCTTGCAAGAACTCGATTCATGTTTCATGGTACAAGTTCTGGCAAGAATGCAGGCGTCGTACAGGAAAGACATGGTTTGTCGCGGATCAGATGGCCGAATTGATCTATGAAGCGGGCTTTGAGAATGTTCGTCAGACGCGGTACATGTTACCTCTCTTCGACGTCGATGACGCTACCGCTCCCATTTTTGTTGAGGGTATATGTGGACAATACTCGGACCATTCTGTTACGCGCCTTGCAGAAATTGCGAGATGGTTTCGACATTTTTGGGAGACAGGAATGGAGGGGTGGGTTTTGGCTATTGCCACGAGATATATGGGGGTTTGTCTCTTCCCAGTCCTGTTTTTTGTCTAAGAAGAATGACATGGTGTGACGGGTTGCTGATGAGATCTTCAGTGGACGGCGGATGAAGCAAAAGACTTCGTGGCGAGAACGAAGGAAGTGCTTGCTGAGCAGAGTAGCAGGGTATACTATGAGCTGTGAGTTGATTCTCCTATTCAAAGACTGGGTACGGCTGACAATTAGAGGGTGGTGGTATACGGTCAAAGACCGCTGTTGGAGTGTTAGCGGTAGATATATGTTCTATGTTTAATGAATATATGAGAGATTTGTATGTGCGACCAACTCGGAAGGGTTGGTCTGGAGTCACTAATGAAGTGTTATCATTACGCTCTGATACCTTTAGATTTTAGCAAGTAACTCATCATTATGCTTCTGCTTGAAGCTAGTACATTACGCTATGCAAAGATCGGAAATATAAGGGCTCAATCGAGCAACACAAAGAAAGTGATCAGAACCCAGAGATGATAAAAAAAAAAAAACGAAAGGGAATTCAAACAGGAAATGCCGCAACCACGCAAGGCAACCAGAATACCTCAACACCACCTAATGTTGCAAATTGTATTCTCTGAGTATGCAGCGCCGATTTAACCCCGAAACAGTAATGGGACGACACAATCGTACAGTCGTTTGGAAATAAGGTAAAGGAAGTCGAATAAACTCAACCAAAGAACTATTGAACATGAGACCGTGGAATTGGCCACATTTTAGACATTGATTTCCTTTGCATTTTGGGGAGACCGTCTGTCCATCCATGAAAGAAGCGCACCGGTAATGACGGTGAAGGCGAAGAAGATGCTAGCAAAGAAAATCAGTTTCAGCCCAAGAACAAGCGGAGAAAAGATAGGGGTAGTACCAATTAGCAATAATCAAACCCCAAATAGCCTTCATCTCCGTACAAACATGTCTCGCAGACGCAATAAAGTTTGAAAACGCCGTCGACCCGGTCACGGAACTGAGCACACCTGCAAGACTGGACAGCGTAGACTCAAAAGTCGACGCATCGTCCGAAGTGCCAATGTCAGAGCAACGGAGATATGAAAGTGGTTTTCCGGCTTCGACGGCGATGACAATCAGACCGGCGAGGATGACGCAATCCAGGCAGAGGGCCCATTTGAAGGCCATTTTGTTGTCGTAGAAGAGTATGGAAGTTATCATTATGTAGAGCTCGGTTAGGACGACCTTTTCCCGTTTCTGTTAGCTGGAGTGGCTTGGTGGGATATGGAGACCGGAGGAGAGCTTACAAGAGATAGAATGGCGACCAGGAGAGATGGAGGAGAGACATTGGCGTTGACCATGTCCGAAACGAAGGAGGATACCAAACCGATGATGGCAATCAAGGTGATGAATTCGGCGATGCGGAAGACGTGGTAGGTAACGCCTAGGATGCCGTGGCGGCTCACTCGAACGAACCTGAAGATGCCTTTTTTCTGATCCTGAGACATTTTTTGTTGTTGTTGTTGTTGTTGTTGTTGTTATTGAGGACAGTATTTGAAATGAGTGTAGAAGACAGAGATGTAATAAGATATAGTCCTAAGGGTATTGAGAGTAGCTGTGGTTCTCCAAGAGAAAAGAATCAAGGTTGCTGTTGTAAAAGAGTGAACAGAAGCTGAATGCAGCAGAAAAGAATGAAGGATTGAACCTATAATTGAAAGAAATGAGTACTGTGAAATGACTGACTCTTTATATCAACGATTGATGACTGATGATCTGAAATGAAAAAAAAGAAGGGCCGAGATGAGTATGACTGAGGGTATATGTATTTGATACAGTCAAAAGCAAAAAGAGCCTAGAACAGTCCAGATCTTAATTTTAGTAACGCTCCCAGGTACAAAGGAGACCCATAGATGAAGCAAAGCTATTCATCCCGCAAATAAATGGGTCAGACTATCTTGACGCTGCCTGTTGAATATCATCAAACATCTTGAGGAATTAGGGTTATGGACCGATGTCAGAGTAAGCGCCAACCTGTCCAATCAGAGAGCCGGAAGTATAAAATAGCCAAAATAGAAATTGGCCGAGCGTCAACCAGTCAGGTTGTCGATTGTAATCCTAGCTTTGGAATCCCCCAGAGCTATGGCCTGTTTAGGGCATAGACGGATGGTTTCAGGCTAGACGGGATTCATCATGCACTCCCCGGAAGCGCCCTGCGTCACTTAGTGGGTGTGTCTTTGGACGATTCGTGGCCAACGGTGGTGTGGCTTGATTCTGGCAGTGATACAATACTGCTTAGTATTGATATAGAGACAAGTCAGTTCTGACGTGGTCTGTTTCAGGCATTGATGGCACTAGCTACGTTCAAGCCACATCTCGATCTCAAGGCCCCAGTCCGGATGTGTTCGATTAGGTTGAATTTGACAAATAAATCGCTGAAATTGCATCACTATTCCAAGTCTCTCACGTCTTGCTCAGCCTGAAGCCTTTGTATTTGCTGATTTTGCGTTGAATTTTGTTTTTTTCAGTGAAGGCTGGAAGAACACTACTGCTTTACGCACCACCTTCGAGGCAGCGTGATCGACGAAAACTGCCTCGTGGTTGCGTTCATTAATAATGGATTGCTGATTTCATTGTGTGGTTGAACGCTGTCGACTTTCACCAACGAGATCTCTCGAAGCTCCAGGTACGTTGTATAGTGGGTTCAACTATGTCCTTCGCAACCCGTCCAGACAATGGCAATAAATCCAGGTATCCAAGATTTGAGTCTCTAGTGAGCTACAATCGCAGGGAGTAAGGAGAGAACCTTTTTGAGCGGGCAGGCGAATACTTTCTGGGCACAGGTACGCTCTATTGGTGCCACCAGTCAGTCGAGTTGAATATTCACAGTCGCACAGCATCATGCATCATCGATCCAATTCAGATAAACCAATGGCAACCACCAAGTCAGTAACAAAAATATGTAGGCGGCCGATAAGTCAAGTTATATACCAGACAGAACTGGCAATGACCGACATGATCCCGCGTACCCATCAGTGGTGGCAGTTGATTTGGTAACAAAGTCAGTGTATCTTTGAAAGAATCACATCGAAAGCAAAAGCATGACTTCATCATGTTGTAGCTCTGGCGCAAGGTGAGACAAAGATAAACCACTAGTTCTCCCACCTTGATAAGTGCTATTATATGAGCGAAGACAGGCTTACGCAGCATACCTCACTGACAAAGTGGCCCATAATTCAAACACCTAAGGACACCAAACTTGCGTTCGGGGTTAGCAATCGGCCAATGAAACGTGCACGAACGAGTTCGTATGTGAGACATGCGGGATCAAAGCCCATTAGGCCGTCAGTAAACCAAGCAGGATCCTGACTGCCAAGTATGCCATCTCGACTAAAACCGCAGTTAACGTAAGTAGGTACGTCCTGTCATACTACGTATGTACGTAGTGACTTGTAGCACGAGCATGCCGTAGTTACTGGATGGAGCATCTAAAAGTATACTTTCTGTTGTTGACTTTCGGCAGTCTGTAACAGCAAGCGTAGACGGAGGCTGAAAATCCCCAGCCACACAGGATCAAGATGAACGGTAGAGGCTAATCGACAAACACCCTGTCTCACTTTGAAGGCTTCCAATGAGGAAATGTGGACACTGGCAGGGCTGTGCTGTCTCTGGTTGTGTAGAGGAAGTTAGTCAGAGGATCAGAAGGAGAAGGTGGAAAAGTGGCTGTAGGCTGAGCCGGACGCGCTAGTCCCAATAAAGAAAGGATTGCAACCTGACTTCTCAGGCTTCGATCTTCTTGTCTCTTGCTGGAGAGTCCCTCTGCGAAGTTTACATCTTCGACTCTCTCGTCAATTGTTTTGTTTTTCGTCGAGGCTCCGTACACACGCCGTTCGGTAGGTAAGCCCGACCTTGTCTCCTTCCGGAAATTGTCTCACCCTTGTCATCCTACAGATCTTACTTACGCCTCTCGTCGCTCGTTCTCCTCTTGGTGTTCCGTCATGTTGCAAGCTTCATAGGCGCAGTCGGTTGCCTTCGGCTGGTTGAAACCCCGAACATTTTCCAACAAAAGAGACTCGAGCATTACAGAGCGGGACCTTAATTTTCCAGCACACTTTTGATCACAAACTCTCTCCTTGATCGACTCGGTGCTTCAACACCAACCGATTGCTGTCCAGAAACAATCGTCCGGCCATTGCTTGAAATCAAACAGGTTGACGGCCCACGGTGTAGGGAAGGGGCAGACCTCTTGGAGGTATCCTCAACTAGCCCCTTGAGGTTGCAATGGATGTTGATGAGGATAGGCGACAACATCGACAGAACCCCGGGTCGCCAGAGCCGGTCCATAGGCTCGAGAGAAATGACGAAATAATGGACAGACCACAACGGTGGAGGTTTGCGATTCGAAAGGGAAGCAATTCTTGGCTCATGATAGTACTTTGCATGGCCGTACTACTTATAAGCCCTACACATGCTGCGTTCATCAATTTCGACAATTGTCTAGAGGCCAACCTCTTGAACGATCCCAGTCAACTGCAATTCGTTCCCAAATTCTTCTCCGTCGTCTACGATCCTGCGCCCGGCCCGAATCCGCTGAATATCGTCATTTACGGAAACGTCACTGGAGACGGTGAGATTGTGAATATAGTCGACAACGATGGAAATGAGACGTATACTACCTTGTTCACGACTCTCGACGTGCTCACCTTTACGCCATATGACCATCCGACCGAATTCTGCCAGAACGTCACCCAGGGCAGCTGTCCTCTTGGGCCTGTCTTTAACGTCAATGGGTATGTTTGAGTAGCGCTCTTGCGCCTGGCCTTTGTGATTTGGCTAATCCGCTTACAATAACTAGGAGCGACCCAAGTCAACTTCGAGCATTCGCAGTCCAACATGATCTTGGCACGTCGTATCAACTAGCCAGCTTAGCTGCCACTCTGCGCATCAAGTCCGGCGACACAATCGGTACGGATCTAGGCTGCATATCTGGAATTATCACGCCCGACCTGGGTGGTACGCTCAAGGGGGTGTTCGCATTTCTGCCCCTTATGGTGTTGGTGTTTCTTACTCTTGCAAATATCCTCGCGTCTACTTATAGTCCCTGGGGGTCGACCGATATCTTCCGTTGGACGAGCAACTATGGCCGAGACGAAGATCTATTACGACTGGTAACCCCCGGATTCACGGACTGTCTACAATACATTCAATTCATTGTTCTCACCGGAGCTTTATCACTAAGCTATCCCGGCTACTATCAACCGGTCGTATCCTCAGGGGCATGGTCGATTCTCATGTTCAATCAGAGTTTCGCAAGTAATGGAAGGGGGATAGACCCTGTTGTCGATGGCGTATACGTTGTCAACGGAACCTATGGCTTGGACCGCTTTCGACAATATGTCGGCTTGGAGAGCATTCGGGACGTCTGGCCGGGATCGATTATTTGGTTGCTAGTTATAATACTTGCAGTAACCGTCTTGACCCAAATTGCGTTTGGCGCTCAATGGATGTACCATCAAATGGCTCACGTCCCGCAGGAAGATCTACGTTCGAAGAACATGCCATTCACGATGGGCAACATCATCCGCATAGCATTCAACTTTTTTTTACTACCAACAATATCGCTAGCGCTATTTCAACTTGTCATCGCTGATCATTCAGCAGCATACGCAGTTGCGATGGCTGTTGTATTGATCATAGCTCTTCTCCTTTTCGCTCTCTGGGTGATTCGTCTGATTGTTTCTGCACGACCCCGGGCATATCTCTTTGACGATCTTCCTACCGTCCTGCTGTACGGACCCCTCTACAATACATACCGTGATGATGTTGCACCATTTGCTTTGGTGCCTATATTTGTCACCTTTCTCCGCGCGATCGCCATCGGCGCGCTTCAACCTTCAGGCGTTGCTCAGGTTGTTTTGCTTGCAATCTGTGAAGTGGCTATGATTCTACTCCTGGTTGCATTTCGGCCATATGCTTCACCAACATCCATGAATCTCTATCAGCTTGTTTTCTCTCTCGTGCGCTTCTTAGTGGTGCTCTTGTGTGTCGCTTTTGTGCCGTCTTTGGGCATTTCAGAACAAACCAAGGGGTGGATTGGATATGCAATCTTGGTTTTACACGGAGGAATGCTGGTGTTTGGGTTCTTCCTAAATGCTCTGCAGACCCTTATTGAGGTAATTGCTCGACTTGCGGGAGCTGGAGGCGTCGATGGAGGCGCGACTCGAGGTGGCCTCACAAAGGTATGTTTTTCCAGTGTCTTCGATATGCACAGGGTACCTTACTGACTCATGATAGGTCTTCGGTGCAAGACAGCTATCGCGACGCAATCCCCGAAGCAGCACACGTCAAAGTATGGCATCAGAGGCAGCGATGCTCGCCAACATGGACGAACGGTCATCAGCACACTTTGGCGGTTCTCGAGCAAGAAGTATCTCTGGAAGCTCGGCCATGCTCTTGAATCGCCAGGCCATAAGCGATGGTCGAGTAAGTATCGCTTATGATGCAGGCAGTGCACATGGTGGTCCGCATAGTCGAACGAATAGCGGAATGTACACCCCGACAACTCCTGGAGCCAGTAGTGCTTTTTCACACCCAGCCGGTTATTTGCCCATGGGAACACCAAAGAGTGGTTCCGTCATCGGTTTCAAGCCCGAGGCGATGGACCCTTACTATCGACCACCTCGTCCTCGAACACAAACTATGGATACTCAACAATCTGGCGGTGAAGGTCGAGCACAAGCTACATCTGGTAGTGATACTGAGGATGTTGCTGTCGAAAGTGCAGGTCAGCCGCTTCCAGCGCATCTCGGCACTGCTCGAGACGATGCCGATCTGGACGATGGCCGACCGAATCGCAAGGACTATGCGGTCCGCGAAGTCGACTTCTATTATCGAGTCCGTGGACCTGCGTTGTCTCATACCGGAACTCGCAAGTTGAAAACAGGACCGGCAGACCCAACAGGGCCCGTCTCATCGGCATCTGGTTGGTTCCGTCGGTTGTTAGGCGGAAAGACTAAAGAGCAGGGTAAAGGATTTGAGGTGATTCGAAGTGCTCGAGCACCTCCTGCGGGGATGTTTCCACCCGCCGAAGAACCGGAGTACGATGTACCATACAGAGATGAACCCGATTCACAATCCTCCCCTGACGAGGCTGGAGAGTTGGGCCACACCCGAAATGTGTCCGGTGCCACGGCAACATCCTATCACGATTCGGATGGGGCAGAGGAAGAGAAAGGCGAGCAACATACGGATACTTTCAAGTTGCCACGAATCGACGCTGGTGGCTCGATTGAGCTTCCTAGTCGAGTGGGCTCGCGGGCCAGTACGATCTCAAATCGTCCTCCTGTGCCAAGAAAGAGCTCGAGAAGACATGGTCTGCACGACTCTATCGATGAAACACCCGCTTTGTTACCTATCCCAGGCTCCCCAGATAGCGCAGCACACCCTTCTCGCAGAATACCTAGCTCGGATCTACTTCACCCAGCAGGCGAATCTGAGGCACGCCTACCATTTGCACCTAGCGAAACAGGCAGCAAAACCAGCCAAGAACGCCAGGGGTCAACGGCATCATCTTCATCCACCGTCCATCGTGTATCAAGTGCTGAACCAGGGCGACCGTCCGGCATGGGCTATGTAGCACATCATCGAGCAGGTGCTAGCATTCATCAGCTGGACTCTGAACACCCAATGAGTGGCAGTACTGCAGAATTGGTAGAGCAAAGTACTGACACTGAGTCAAGCCATTCACACCCAACCACTACTTAGGACCAGATTAAAAAGTCAGACTCTTATGACACGGATCACGTTACGAATTTCCTTACTTCCTTCTGGACTCTTTAATAATATCTGGATATATATGATTGTCATTATTCTCGATATCCGGCGTCTTCTGAATCTGAACAGCATACCCAGATTTTCATGCGTTTCTCTGCTTGTGAAGCGTTCATTTTTCTGTTTTCCTCATTTTTGGAGGTTGAAAAAAAAAAAGAGGGAAAGGTATATGTGATTTTCTTCTCTTGTGTGTATAGTCTAATTTTGTTTCTTGTACGATAATATCACACCTTCTCGAGTGCTGTGTCATCCTCGAAAATGAATAATAGAATCGAAGACAGTCTCAATTCCAGCTGTTTTTGACATGTGCTCAGCCCAATTTCTGGGGGCAGAACGTGGGTCTTTCCATGTCTCCGGACTGCCATGACGAATCGCAGATAAGGCAATTTTGGATATACGAGTGCGGGCTCACCGTCCCATATGAAATAGGCGCATGATAGACTTCAGCAATTAGTTTGAGTAGAGGTTGGCTCCGTTGTGCCGAAACGTGGACTTGCGTGGAGTTTTGTAAGGGTAAGCTCGGCGGAAACTTTGGGATGAGCCGAGGTTCCCGAGGTCTACCTACCGTCTCTTTCCCGCTTACTCTTCACTTAATTATGTGCTTATTTGTTGCGACAAGGTTCACTATTTGGATATACACCATTTTTACTATCAATACGAAGATTTCAGAGTACAGATCAACGAAGTGATAATTGCGACGCAATCAGGATTCGACCCGATATCTCTATTGTCGAGAGGGATCGCCCTCACCACTGACAAGCTCTCGGTCCCCGCAACCATAACATACGGCCACCTCTCACTCTTCACATAAGCAATTACAATGTCGACCTCCACAAAACAGGACAACGAGGAAGTCCTCGCTCCCGCCAAACAACCTGCCTCTTCTCAAGGTCTCGCACAGATCCGATCCTTTGTCGCTGGCGGCGTTGGCGGTATCTGCGCCGTGGTCATCGGCCACCCCTTCGATCTCGTCAAGGTGCGCATGCAAACAGCCGAAAAGGGCGTTTATACGGGCGCGATAGATGTGGTAAAGAAGACGATTGCCAGAGAAGGATTGGCGAGGGGGTTGTATGCCGGTGTGTCGGCGCCGTTGGTTGGCGTTACGCCTATGTGTGAGTCTACCTCCCACCCGCCGCACAATTGACGCGAGATTCTGATGAAAGAAAAGTCGCGGTGAGTTTCTGGGGCTACGATCTGGGCAAAACGCTCGTCTCTTCCTTATCCACCGTTCCCGTACACAACAACACTCCTCAATACAGCATAGCTCAGATCTCCGCCGCCGGCGCCTTCTCCGCCCTACCCATGACACTCATCACCGCCCCCTTTGAGCGTGTCAAAGTCCTACTGCAGATCCAAGGCCAGAACCCTCCCCCGGCAGGTCAGAAACCGAAATATTCAGGTGGTGTCGATGTCGTGCGCCAATTGTATAAGGAAGGCGGTCTCCGCAGCGTGTTTCGCGGCTCGGCAATGACTCTTGCGCGCGACGCGCCCGGTTCAGCGGCCTATTTCGCTGCGTATGAATACATCAAGCGCTCGCTCACACCCAAGGATGCCGATGGCAACGTTACAGGCGACTTGTCGCTGACCGCGGTGTTGACGGCGGGTGGTGCGGCTGGTATTGCCATGTGGATTCCCGTCTTCCCGGTCGATACGATCAAGTCCAGAATGCAGTCCGCTTCTGGTCAAGTGACGATCGGGGGAACGATTAGGGCTATTCATTCTAGTGGTGGATTCAAGGCTTTTTTCCCGGGTTTCGGGCCTGCGTTGGCGAGAGCTGTGCCTGCTAATGCTGCTACTTTGTGAGTTACTCTTCTTCAATTTTTCCCGCTTGGGGGGGATAGTTGACTAATCGGACTATAGCCTCGGTGTAGAGTTGGCGCACAAAGCCATGAACAAGATGTTTGATGGATCAAGCGATTGAATCGTTTTCTAAAGCTATGCCGATACAGCAGACAGAAAGACCGTATACTGCGTATATACCCAATCCATTTAGATTCAACAGATGTTGATCGAAGCTTGTGCGGTTCGCACTCGTCCTTTTGATGTTACGGGTGTATCATGTTTGTGTGTTTGAACATGTATATAGACGTCTGATTTCATAGAAAGTTATGATACGACATGACCATTCCCGTCGACTGTCATCTTGGCAAGTGTGTCTCTGTAGATAAAAATGGCATGTAAAGGATGTACGTACATAGCAGGGTTTCGGATGAATGGACGGATAAATGGATGCGGACTTAGGGTATGTTGCGGGTTTGTGGGGAAGGCCCGGGGAAGTGGAGGCTAACCCTCGTCACTTCTCGCCATCGGCTTTGTCAGTCAAAAGAGTGAACTACTTTCTACTTCATGTCCGATGTTGAACTGCCTCATATCGTACAGGATGTCCTTCCCTGAGGGCATGATCTTTGCTTTCTTAGTCAATGCAATACGTGTCGGAGGTGGTGTTGCTCGCCAGTTCTGACCTCGCCAATGCTGAGTCGAAGATCTAAGTTGAAGGAGTGAATATGCGAGTGTATCGGGAGTTCTGCAAAGGACAGTATCTTTCTACCTATCTATCTATCTAACTGGACTGAGTAATTTCAAGTCAGCCAGATGAGTAGCGCCTGATTGATTCAGATACCGCTAAGTAGGCCCTCAACTGGTGTTACAACCTGATGTAGAGATCACGAAGAAGAAAAAAGGAAAGAAGGATTCGAAAAAGGAGAGAGAGAGAGAATCGACAAAGGGATATATGAGCAGGACACGCTCATGGGATTAAACCAACGAACAAGCTCCTCATCTCCAAATGCCTCCGGACAGTTCAAGCATTCCCAGTAGGCCCTGCCGGGGGCCGCCTAGGCTTTGCGAGCACAGCCGGCGCAGGTCTCTGAAGCTGCGATTTCACATCCAACAGGATGGTTCGGCCCGTCAACTTTATAGTGTATGCCCCCAGCAGGCCCGATGTGTCGATTCGCACGAAACTTAGATCAGCGCCAAGTTCTACATCGGGCTCTTGTACAGCAGACGAGCCCCCAACAGAAGTAATCACACACCTCACTTTTTCCAAGCCACGACCTACACCTGCAGTTGGATCGGCTATGGCACCGTGTGCATTGAGGTAGCGCAGAAAAATAACCAGACTTCCTTGGTAGACTTGACATGGATCCCGTTCATGTATCTCATTGTCTCTGGTGTTGATACATGTCGCGTACCATTTATACTGAGTTGCCATGCCCAGATAGGTGTTCTCAGTGAGATTGGTTGTCATCTTTAGAGCGTGGTAAAGCTTGTTGAGAGAGTATATTTGAGAAAGTAGTTGCTCGACTGAAGCTTTCAAAACAGAAGCTACAAGGCAAAAAGCTCACATTCTTATATCTGCTACATGCCCTCTGCTGACACACCTCCGATTCGAGTGAATCACTGTATTGTGGTCATATAAACAGAAAATCAAAGACATATTTCCAGTCATGGAGCGAAGACCGCTAGAAGTGAGTAATATTGAAAGGGTCTCATAATTATAACCAATGATTTCAAGTCGTCTATGGTCAAGAATAAAGAACTATGATCGCATTACCTGGATCTATCGAGCGGTAGTGATCTGAGTAGTGCCGATTTGACACATACTGGAAATGTCTCATCTTTCAATTCGGTGGAACGTCAAATACCAGTCGATGTACAAAGAGACAATGATCAGATAAGTGAGTAGCGCCAGTTTTGCCACAAAAAGCATAATCAGTATTCCTACGGTTGCCTCTATCTCAGTATACGTAGCATCCATCTCTACACATCATCTGTTCTGGTATGACTGCATGTGTATAATCATTTGAGTAGCAGTCACAACAACAGTCATTTGGATAGATCATCTCCCGCTATGATTGCAACGTTTGTCGAGCAGATGTTCGTCGTTGGGGTCTATGACTCTTCTTGTGTCTGCTCAACAAAAGTCTGATGCAAGTCATTATATGACAAAATAGCTATACTATTAGGCGCCTCGGTTGTACAAATGAACTCTACTCAAAGAGTTCCATCTGTAGAATCGGCGGGTTTTATAGAGCGATTGGTATCTCAGCTACAATCACGCATGCCTTTCAAAGTAGGCCTGTCTATGTAGGGGTTCTACGGCAAACCTTGGTTCCCAATTTCGACCTTCTCGAATAGCCAAAAACGACTTTTCGTCCAATATCATTTTCAATTGCAGATCTTTTCAAGATCCTCTATATTGATTTACTCAGAGGGGACATGATATCGAAAGATAATGTTTAAGGGGGAGACAGCTACCTGGATACAACATTAATTCAAAGCAACCACTGCGTCTTCCGTCTCAACCAAGGTCCGCAGAAATACAATACACTTCCGAGGGCCAAAACAGCCCACTGAATAGCACTCATCTCCCAACACATCTTGAGCAACCCTTCACTAGCTAACCAATCGGTCGTGCTAAGCGTAAGTCCAAAGGCAATGGCATTTTTACCCGCGTTGATTAATACCAGAGCCTCAGAACCACTCGCAGGCCAACCGTCGACTACGACTGACATGACGGAAGATGGCACCAGGACCAGACCGGACACTTGCATCGCAAAGCCGACAGCAGCAATGTATACGCTCTTTTGTTCGTGGAAGATATAACCCATCAGTAAAAGACCGGGCGGGGCGATGATGAATGGTACGATAAGGGCAGGGAGTCGGTCCTCAGGATTGTGGACTTCTGAGTGGTATCGTCGGCGCAAGACACGAGAAAGGGAGTCTGTTAGGGGGCCGGCGACTGGGTAGGCGACTACGATACCGATGAATGATGCCAAGGAGAAGAGACCGACACCTGAAGCTTGCAAGAGATATGGAGGTGGAAAGAGAATAGAAGGCGCAATTGTTGATACCATAACACATCTGACAGAGTTGTCAGATCTTGCGCATCAACTACATATAAGACTTGTGGGATGCAGTACTTACCCAGCAAGAAACACACCGTACGACATTGTCGCAAAAAGGACGTGGGGAACCAGAATGAACCGAAAAGGAAGAGAGAACTGCCTCGGCCACCCCAAGATTCCCCTGGTCTCCACACCTCTATCCTTGAAGCTCACCAGATCTTTCCAGTATGATCCTGCATATCCCGGATTGAGGTCAACAGCCGACGAAGCCTGAACGTCATTGCTATCTTTGCCTGTGTTCCTGTACTCGAGCATTTGGACGGCTTGTTTGTCGGCCTCTTCGGCGGTTGCATCGTCGTAGAGTACACGGCGGTAGTTGGTTTCGGGAAAGAAAAGTAGAACAGAAATGAAGTTGATACCGACGAGAATGGCACACAAGATGAAGAACCATCTCCATCCTTTGGCTGTGATGAGGAATCCGGCTATCATGGGTCCAACCTGGGAGCCTCCGGATAGGGAGAATGAGAAGATCGCCATGGCTGTGGCGAAGTACCGTTCCATGTAAAGATCTACAACCGGGGAATAGTGTCAGCATATGACCCCCAGGGTGCAAACGTGCTAAATACCGGCAACAATCGCAGGCCCCAGAGAATCGATACTACCACCAGCAAACGCAGCCACCACCCGAGAAGCAAGCAGACTGTCAAGACTGGTAGCCTTGATACTCCATATATTCCCAGCCAGAAAAATCATGAGAGCAGCGATAATTGTCGGCCGCTTCCCGAAACATATCGACGTAGGGGTCCAGAACAGGTTCCCAACGCCCAGAGCCAGAACTGGGTATGAGATTGTGCTTGTCAACTGAGCAGTGCTGGCTCGAAACTCGACAGCTAGCGCGCTAAACCCCGTAGCAATACCGGCGACGTACATATTCGCGATGAATACCATGACACAAACATTGGCGAGGGCTATATGCCGAATGTAAGCTGGCCAAAACTAAAATTGTCAAGGTAGTTTTAGTTACAAATGACTGAAGCGAGTTTCTGAGGTGCGTACCTTTGGGTCGCCATATGTGCACGTTGAGAAGGAATTCATGGCTGTAAGATTCTACCTTCCTAATTGAATAGGAGAATGAATGGGATGTGCGGTGCGGAGTCTCTCTTCCCGACCGAATACTTGTCCTTCTCGACCTCGCGTAAAGGATTTGACAAATTAGAGATTTAACGTGAGCAGGATTTGGAAAACATCAAAATAGCACCTCTTGAAGGACCCGTCCTCATAAATACAGCTTCAAGGCCCTACAGCACCAAACACCAATTTGTGCGGAGCATATTGCCCCGGATGTCCTCCACATCCGGGGCCCCAGGGTGGAGGAAAATCTGGAGCATCACCCGATGGGGGACCACATTCAGAACAATCAAAAAACAAGAGCTCTTTTACATCGCGTACTATCGTGACGGGCACCTGACCTCTTATCTATCTATGTACGGCTACCCTTTCGACCATACTCATTGCAAATGTGGCTTGTGAAGATTAGGTCTGAGGCCGCCACGAACCAACCTGTATCTGCTCCATGGTCTATGGCAATGATTAGAATATCGCTTCGAGAGAACAAAAATTTCCACGAGCTCAATTTTCACCAATTCCGTATGTGTCACCCTTATATCAGTGTGCAGATTGTCAGAGTTGTCATTTGAAGTTAGATCATATATGCTACATCTATCAGAAAGGATTCCAACGCAGGGCTCTTCCGGGACGGCAAGAAGAAACGCATAAGCGGAAGAAACACACTACAGACAGGAACAGGAATTCACTTGCAAACATCTGCAAAGCTTAAAGAGCTTGCAGGCCTGTTTCGCATGTGCTACTTTTCAAGCTTTATGAAGCAAAAGCCATTCCAGCGCTGCCAGGCTTGAAACCTCGAGCGCGAAATCCCGTCTTTCAGTTTCCTTTCAAATGTTAAAACTTTACAGCCCCAGGATGCAATACAGCTCCAATTTTCGACGTGGGTCCGACAAGGGGAAGGCACTTGGTAGATCAGTCGGCGAGTGATTTTGGGTAGAATGATCAAAATATGCGTATATGAGAAAGGCCTTCCATCTGACTTCATTGAGGCAATCAATGCATTTGGAGTCATTGCCTGCCAAATTACAATTCTATATACTAAGTACTAACGTAGCCTATTAGGTAACCTTCAAGATTTATAAGCCTCGGATCAAATGTATATTAGACATCTTTGAGGCAATTAACCCTGATAGCCAGTGTCTATTGTCGCATCTATCTTTATTATTCCTGGACAGCAATTACTAATGCCTAAATCGTATCAAACCAAAAGGAGACAGGGTATACGTGAGGGGATTGTGTGGGGTTTACGTACTTAGCATTAGTTACACCGACACTTTATGCAAACATCAATCTCACTCCCAAACCGTCTTCTAGTATGACTCAACGTGCTTCCTTCGTGTGCCATTTTCAAACAAAAAATTGCAAACTGTCGTTATGATCGTTGATAGGATCCTGACTTTAGCCTCCTGGGTGGTCTTATTCGGAGTCGTTGTTTGGGCTTTCTACACCGCTGGAAAAGTATACCTGGATCCTCTACGAGATGTCGACGGGCCTTTTATTGCAAGATTTACCCGCCTCTGGTATCTTAAGAAGATCCTCGAAGGAAATTTCGAGCTAGTCAACATTGCACTACATAAAAAGTACGGTTCAGTGGTTCGAATAGCGCCCAATGTCTACTCCATTGATGACGCGGACTGTGCAAAGGTCTTATATGGACACGGAAGCAAGTTTGTTAAGGTTAGTCAGTTCTCTAAGAGAAACACCAACTAGTGTTATAGGCTAAGAGAAAGATTTCACAGGCTTCCTGGTACTCAGCATGGATGCCACCGGATCCCAATAAAGCTTCTTTATTTGCAGATACTAACCCACACCATCACGCCGCGCAACGACGCAAATTTGCTTCATCATATTCGATGACCAGTCTCGTTGGATACGAGCCATTCGTCAATAACTGCACAAGAATATTCGCCGACAAAATTTCCGAGATTGCCAAACGAGACGAAAAGATAGACCTAGCTCATTGGTTCCAATGTTATGCCTTTGACGTCATCGGGGAGATCACATTCGGCCATCGTTTCGGATTTCTGGAAAATAGTACCAGGACTGACGTGTTTGATGCAATCAATACGCGCAATCTCTATAGCACTTTTGTCGGACTGTTTCCCCCTTGGCTGCATCGTATGATATTCCCCTTGCTTCCAACAACCGGGGGTCATGGATATGTGGGCAAGTATACCATGAACGAGATTGCGTCTCGTGAAAGTCTACTCAAAGGACCAGATGCCAAAGAACGTGATGGGAAACCCGATTTTGTGTCAAGGTTCTTTCAATTACGCCAAGAAGACCCGAACAAGATGACCAAGATGGACATTTTTACCATGTGTCAAAGTAACATTGGGGCTGGTAGCGATACGACCGCCATTTCGCTTTCAGCAATTATGTACAATCTTATGAAGCACCCCGAAACATACCAGCAACTCACAGAAGAGATCGAAGGGGCTGCTACGCAGGGAAAGATATCAGACCCAATCTCTTTCAAGGAGGCTCAAGAGTTACCTTTTCTTCAAGCTGTTATCAAGGAAGCGCTACGGTTGCACTCTGCGACAGGATTACCCTTGCTTCGGGTTGTACCAGAAGAAGGTGCAATACTTGCAGAACATCATTTTCCAGCTGGTGCTACCGTAGGGATCAATTCGTGGGTGGCACACCGGAACCTAAGCGTGTTTGGAGCAGATGCCGATATGTGGCGGCCAGAGCGGTGGCTTGATGGAGATGATGCTACCCTTGCCGAAATGGATCGGTACTTTCTAGCGTTTGGCCTAGGAAGCAGAACTTGCATCGGCAAAAATTTGAGTATGCTGGAGATGAGTAAGCTGATACCACAGTTACTGAGAAAGTTTCATTTTGTTCTTGGTGAAGAGCTACAGCATGACGGTTGGGATACCAAAAATCGATGGTTTGTGAAACCCCTGAATTTCCATGTGAAGATAGCTCGCCGCTAGCATTTTGTACGATATTCGTATATTCGTACCTAGAGGAGAAGACAAGCAGAGATCGGACGAATACACTCTGGGCAGAGAAGACAGATAAAGTTTGCTGCGTAATCTGATCACGTTGTGTTTCGAAAGTGATGTATAACCCTCGATGAAATACGGCCATGGCTAGTCATTAATCTCATGACATTTCATTTTTAGACGTCTGCAGGTGCGCGTCTAACTCCGCGATCTCCGGCATGTACCTGAAAATTACTTAGCTTGGAAGGAGCTTTCCCGATATGGAAAAAGTTAAAACAGACTGCATCGCAACTAGCACATATACCTAGATAATCCTTGACTGAATATATGCAGTCTGTCAATCAATCAGGAGAGATTAGCAGAGCTCCAACAGCAGAACGTATTATATCAGTTGACAACGATATATTCAAGTCTAAGTAGAGAGGTTTGGGTGTCTAGTCGATTACATTCACCACCTCGAGCTCTTGCATGAACCACCTATCCTGGACAGTCAGTTGTAATGTTGTTACTTTACTCGCTGGCAGGAGCTTGCACGAGATAATGATCGTTATTTCAATGTTGATTCGCCTACTATGGGATATATCGACCTACTAGGTATCCCTCACCTACACTTCGTTTTCTGATTGGTCAGTGGCAGATGCGGCGGATCCAGATATTCTGCGCTTCGGTTTGTGATTGACTTCTCTAAAAATTTATACGTATCGAATTGCTCGCAGTAGTAATCGTCTTCGTGACTCTGAGCATTGCGAAATTTGAGACTAGGCTACGCCAGGTTGTTCACCAAATTAGGAAATGATTTTGCCAATTTATTTAGGAATAAAGCATATTCATTGAGCAGAAATGCTCCGCAAAGATTGTTGCGATGATGGAAAAGTCCCTTTCTTTATGGTAAATCCTCGTGTACGATTCAGTTCAAAAGCTATTAAGCATCTTCGTTATCTACTCGAAGTTCGACAATCCATCTGATGATATGTTTAGGTTCTTACAAAAGCGTACGTTAATGAAAATCAAACGGTATAATAAGCACTAAGGATGTCAATTTGTCAGAATCCAAGGCCAGATGTGCCGATTACGTTGCACAGTATTTAGTATGTACATACTCTAAAACTTCAAATAGAAATAGGCTTCGATTTGTGACAGTTGAATTGGGATCAATAGACCAGCTGAATACTAGTGCTTATCTGAATTCCGCTTCAGTGCTAGTTTTACCATACTGAACGAATCAGACGGCGAGTCACCAACGGCCGACACCTCGCAATCTATATAGACTACGGACTTGCCGAAGAGTGTTGGAATGACGAGGGGGTATGCCACTTCAACTGTGTATAAGAATGCAAAACTTTCGCTGGACTCTTGACGACACTTGTACTTCATAGTCTTGAAACGACATCCAATGGACAATCAACAACCATCTTTTATCGACCCGAACCTGTCAGGACGCCAAACAGCACCGCAACGTCCTCGGAAGCGGGCTCAAGTGGCTAGAGCGTGTGATGAGTGTCGAATGCGTCGCACGAAATGCGATAATAAAGTTCCATGTTTGAAGTGCTCGATCAAAGGATTAGAATGCAGTAACAGCGGAGTTCCCAAAGCGTCGACTCTTTCCGAAGCCCGCGATGAGATTGCATGGTTGAAGCAAAAAGTTCAGCAACTCGAAGCGCAAATCCACCGACAGCGCAACGATGGCGACAACCTACCTACACCGACACATTCGTCGCCATCAGGATCCAACGACCCACACTTCGCAGTCAATGACACGGCGACAGCCCAGACAGAGTTCAAGAGATTCCCCGGAGGCATTCAATTTCGCGCAGCGCGCTCGCCGAACGACGCTTGGTTTGGGCCATCATCATCCTATTTCTTTGTTCAACGTCTTAGTGCATATATGAACTCGAAGCTCTCGCAATCATTCCCAGCACACCAATTACTTCCCCTCTCGACCAAGGAAAATAAGCTTGTTGACCGACCGGGGCACAGCAGTGATGAGGGAATGGAAGATCTTTTGCGTCATCCTATGGCTTTAAACAAAGAAATCTGCACGACTGGTCTCTATCTGAGCCTCATACAGGAAGAGTACTTTATCAATTTCTTTTGGCAGACCCATCACACATCGCTATTTCCGATAATAGACGAAGCGCACTTCAAGAAGCACTATCAATCGCTGTGGGTGACTGGTGGGACGGAAAGGAAGCCATCAGCGCTTGTCGACATTATCATTGCCATGTGCATGCAGTATTACCTTTCAACTTTGCCCTCGGAGTCACAGGGTATTCTTGTTGAAGGCAAGGACGCGATGGTGGCCGGACGATGGCATTACTGGCGGGGCCAAACGTTACTCACACACGAACTTGAAAGCCCTTCTATATCGACACTACAATGCCACTTGCTCTGCTCCATTTACTTATGCGGCGGGTCCTTTCATAACAGAATGGAAAATTCGGTCAGCTTGTCTGTACGCACTGCTTATACTCTCGGTCTTCACCTGGATCCTCCATCGAGCATGCCCGAGAGGGACCGTGAGATGCGTAGACGCTTATGGTGGGCTGTTTATCTCATGGATAGTAAGGTGGGAATGAAACTGGGTCGTCCCTTTATGCTGCATGACTCCTATGTCATGCCATGCCTGCCCGACGACAGCCTAGAGACTGCGGCTCTCTCAGGATCCACATTCGCCCCTATAGGCGACAACACCACTTGGCTCAGCTTCAATCTCTACCAAACCACATTGTATATGGCGGTACGGGCAGCCTATACAGCTTTCTACGACTCGATTCTCCACTTGCAGCACAATCAGCCCATATGGGATGACCCGAGAATTTTGCAGGCTAGTGCAGATATTTTAGCACGGCACACGCAACGCCTTCAGCAATGGGTCGACAGTGTGCCGGAACCACTCAAGTCAAAACGACGCAACAATGGCACGCCTTTCTCCACAGATGGCACATCACCATCGATCGAGCAATTTGCTCCCATGTGGTTACAGCGACAGCGGCTTCTCCTTGAACTCACGTACCATCACTTGTGCGTCAATCTTTATCGACCTATTATATCATTCACCACACATTTGCCGCCAGGGGGAATGGTAGAAGATATGGCATCGCGATGCGCTAACCATGCCATCATGTTATCGAAGATCACGAAGGCAATTATGGCGGAGACATCAATCCTCGACGGATGGAATGAGGCCTATTACTATCAGTGGAACTCAGCCATGACATTGATTGGTTTTGTACTGGTCTATCCTAATACTTATCTGGCGACTGAAGCAAGGGCGGCAATCGATCTGGCCCTTTTCGTGTTTGATAATTTCGGTGCAAAGTTTACCATTGCACGAAACGCGGCGACGATAGTACGAGATCTGTGCGACAAGATCGACACCCTAGCAAAAACAAATCAACTTCAGCATGCACAAAAGACGACTGACTTCACTGCAAACTTGATGGACGCTACCAATGATGTACCCCAGGATATATTTATCGATCAGCCCTTTGTTCCCAATCCGATGTTTGAGATCATATATCCACATGAACATGTTGACGCATCCGATTTCAACTTCTTCGATATGGCCGTTGATATTGATTTCTGGAATGATCTTGATACACTTTGGCCTGAAATTGACGCCATGTCTCAAAGCCAGGTAGCTGTCTGAATCGAAATGATCTTCTTGCCATGACTCACATGCTATCCAGGGAATACAGTAGTGCATAGCAATGTAAAAAGTGAAGAGACTCCTCCAGTCCGTCATCCCTCATACAATCGCTGTAGGTGTTGATGAAGATCGCAATTTGTTATAGGTATTGCCAGTAAAAACAAGCTTATGATATCATTTCAGCTCAACTCCTCGCTCGATCGTGGAGAATCTACGGAAGTTCCGACTACAATACATTACACTTATAGCTCGCTCATCGCGTCAGAACCTGTTTTAACGCGTTTAACCCTTGTATTCTCGGCATATTCCTATTGGATGGCGACAATAAAAGTTTTTGGCGAACACTTTCTTAGGATTTTCGGAGTTACGGAGCTTGAGGAGTTGCGGAACCACACGACACTGAGGAAAGGCAAGGCCGGAGTTGCGGAGTTGCGGAGTCTGTCCATACGATGCAGCCCTACAAGGGTTTGCTACTGTCATATCATGGATATGGACTGTTATTCGGTCTGTATTCAGAGGAGAAATAGTTGATGATGATGTTGATATAAAATCAGGTTCATCTTTCTCTCTCAGGATTATTTATCATCATTTCACACGCAACAAAGCAACAGCAACCGCAACAGCAACAAATATCAACGGTCCAGCTCTTCTAGCAAGAAACATCAAGACATTCAAACACCAAAATCACGATCTCATCAGACAATAATATTGCTTTCAAAGAACAAAACAATCAAAATGGTTCTCCCTCGCAAGGCTATCATCAGCATCACCTCGGCCCAGGCCACTCTCTTCAACGGCAAGGAAACGACCGGTCTCTTCATCAGCGAAGCTCTGCACCCTTATCAAGTCCTGGTGGCCGCCGGCTTTGAAGTCGACCTCGTCTCGGAAACCGGGACCTACGTGCCCGACTGGCTTTCTCAGCAGTCCGATTTCCTCAATGGCAACGATCTCACAACATGGAGCGACGTGAAAAGCGATTTCCGCAAGAAGCTTGACAACATGCCCAAAGCCGCGGACGTGGATGGTTCTCAATATGGAGTCTTCTTTGCCTCCGCCGGACACGCCGCTTTGATTGATTATCCCCAGGCAAAGAATTTGCAAAAGATCGCCGAAGAGGTTTGGGCCAATGGTGGTGTTGTCAGCTCCGTCTGTCACGGACCTGCCATCTTCGCCAACATGATTGACAGATCGACTGGCGAGCCTTTGATTAAGGGAAAGAAAATCACTGGCTTTACTACCGAGGCGGAATACACAATGAATATCATGGATGACCTCAGAAGTTGGAAATCCGAAATGGTAGAAGAGACCGCAACGCGCCTTGGTGCTAAATGTAAGTTTCTTCCTCTTCGTTTCATTCTTCTCGATGCTAACACAGACTTTAGATGAACGCTCCGCTGGTATCTGGGATGACTTTCATGTTGTCGACGGTCGCCTCGTCACCGGACAGAACCCAGCTAGTGCAAAGTCAACTGCTGAGGCTGTTGTCGAAGTGTTCAACAAGCTTTAGAACGCCGCCTGCTTAGCGATGTATATTTACGGATGTGCTCTCGATGCATATGTAGGTCAATTAGATTTGAGTTATCTTTCCACGCTCGCCTATTTCTTTTCTTTTCCTTTTACGAATCATGGTTACAGACCAAAACTCATGTTGAATTCAAAATTCAAGAATGCAATATCTCCTTGAAAAAAAATTACAGTATATTACTCGCCCAAGAGAAAAATCTCATTAGTTGGCTAGTAGGCATGATTTAAGTAGGGGTGGAAACTTGTAAGGTGTATGAAAGGTCAAAATGAATTATATCGAAAATATATGCATGATCAGAACATGAGGGATTACTAATGTTTGGCTCCCTGGCAAAGATCAGAATAGACAAGCGAAGTCTACTCGCCCAAGAATAGAGCCAACAAGGCAGGATAATTTGGAGTTCCCAACCCAGTGACAGGATCCCAACCAGGAGCCGTCTCAAATCCATCTGTGCCACAACCGGGGTTACTGCCACTAGTAATATCATGGAAAACTTCCGGGTGAGCATAAAGCGTAGGGTTCACGAAGCCAACAGTGGTACCCTTCTTAGCCAGCAACTCCTCATTGATACGAGTCAAAATAGATGCAAACACTGGGGCCGCGGCTGATGTTCCTCCGATCAAAGTTGGTGCTCCGGCGTAGTAGATAAGAACATTGTCACCAATTGCGGCCACGTCGGGGTATCCTCGACCAGCGGCATTGTAGACACCGCCGTCGGCACCAATGTCAGCATTGTCCGTGGTATTGTACGAGACGTAGGATGGTGTGTACTGCGTGAGATATGTGTTGACCGCGTCGGCTTGGTAGGATGGCTGGGGGTAGATATTACTGAATCCACCACCGGATGCGAATCGAGAAACGGCTACTTCTTCATCTCCGTTCGCATTTGCGCCGGTGGGAAGATACGTAGCGCCGACAGTTGTGATGTATGGACATCCAGCAGGGAAGTCAGGGTTGAAAACGGTTCCATCGCCCAGACATCCATCGGCGCCTGCGACACCAGAATCTCCGGAAGCGACAACGACGGAAACACCTTGAAGTCCAAGTTTTTTAAACTCATCACACTGTCTTTTCTGGTAGTTGGCTGATAGGCTGATCTCGTCACCACCGTAGGAGATGGAAATTACATTGGTCGGTTCATAGACACCACACTGCAGGCTACCTTTGTATCCATCTGCTGCGGGATCCGGGTATGATGGGTCGTCAACGGTATTTCCAGTGATGCCGTAGTCGGAGAAAGTGCAGTAAGAGCCATCAATTGCGTCAAGGAAGTTGTTCAAGAATCCTTCATAGGTATAGTTGGACTCATAGTTGGCGTCATCGGTTTGGAAGAGGATGGAGTTTTGGGGCCAGATGATAGGATAGGAGATTTGGAAGTCAAGGTCAGATTCTGCACCGGCGTCCTCAACTGAGGCGGGTGCTGAGCCACCGTCAACTCCTTTGAGGGTTGGGGAAGTTCCAACAGGAATTGTGCTGCCATCAACCATTAGTCATGCAGAACACTGGATGTTGTTCACTTTACATACGGGTACACTTCAGCAAAGAAGAGGTCCAAATCTTCCTGGGCATAATAGTCTCCGAGATCTTCGAAGATACCTAATTCATTACCCTCGGTGGCTGTTGTTCCCTCGGTGATGTTATACATAGCTACACAAAGTCAGCTTGTTTCACCTCGCTCTTGATTGTGTTACTTACTTTTGATGCAGTCTGGGGTAACGACCGAGTCACAAACGGTGCTAGTCAAGAGTCTCTCGAGAATCCCCTCAATGGTCTCTGGGATGTCCTTCAGCAGAGGTGGTTGCGGATTTTTGAACCCGAAGGTGCGTTTCTCGAGTCCCGCTGGACGAGCCTCTCGAACTTCCATTGTTTTGACACCTGGAGTAATGTAGTCAATGTGCTCGCTAAGATGCCCAGGGACGTGATATCTGAAGAATGATTAGGTATATCCATGAAGTGATGGCTCCTTTGGGGGAATTACTCTTCACATCCCAAATGCGTCCTGCCACTGTTTTCCTGGGTATAGATGTAGTACTCGGTCCCAAGCAAACGTTCGACCTCTTCGGCATCGCCATCAAATTGAAGCCACTGCTTATTGGCAGATAGACTGACACGCGCAGCGTTGATACCGGCACCTTGAAGCCAGGATCTCACGGCTGAGATGGCTCCCTCCGAAGGGGCAAAGAGATCATTGACTTCGTGGACGCTCAGATATTTGCGGTAGTTGGGCGACTTGGGGTTTGAGCTTGATCATGTCAGTGTCAATAGCATTCAGAGTCGTGATCAGACAAGGGCAACTCACACATCCATGAGAAGATCGTGGCCTACATTCGAATTCGATTGAGTCAATCCAATCCTCACAGGCAGCTTAGCTTGACCGTCGACGCGGCGAGGCTCTACCCACGATGCGGGCAACGCACTTCGCCGTTCATGAACAACATGGCTTCTGCTTGGAGCGGGAGCAGCCAAAGTAGCTGCAGCAGCTAATGACAACAAGACTACAGAAGATTTCATGGTGGAGGATGTCACCACACTCGTTTGGAGTCAGTTGGATCTTATGGTAATCTGAAAAGATAGGTCCATGAGGAGCGACTTCTCCCCTTTTTAAAGTATCGGTCCGCTGCATGTTCATCATGTGTGATCGAATTGACTAGCATTCAAGCTAAGCCTACCCGAGTTATATCCACTGCATCGAGGAGGGTCAGAACTTTGAAGATAAACATTTTGTAGGCTCTTGAGGGGAGGGGGGGGGGGCTTTGGAGTCACTTTTACGACGCAGGCTTAGCCATATCCATCACCAATTGCACCTTGGTGCTGGTCGATCATGAGCCAACTTGTTCTTAGCTCGTCCTGATATCTGCTAGTATCTCCATATCAGAAAACCTCGGGTTGGTGTAATGGTTGGTTCTAGGTCCACTTGTTGAGAAATTTAACATGAAGCTATATTTTGGGTTCCTGAGCAACTTGTTCTCTAATTGGTCAGGCTGAGCAAGTACCACCATGCTATCTTTAGTGCTAGAGCTGCCAAGTCCCTCATTCGCTCTTCCATTTCCTCATACGGTGATAGCCATGTAGCAGAGCAACTAGCAGGTGCATAGTACGTAGTACTGCTCATGAATCCCTGAAGCATGTCCTTATCGTGATTGCAGTAGCAGGATGAGTACGTTACTTCATCCCCTTCCTTTTTCTTGGCTTATCAATTAATGTTGTAAACGTACTCCCGGCGGGTACAACTCCAATAGGGAGTTTGTTTTGCCGAGGTTGTCATTCAAATATCATTGTCAATGCTCAAGATTTGACCTTCGTTCTGAAGAACGAAATTGCGATCGATTCATGAACCCCGAAGATCAGGCTGAACGTGCGCCAGAAAACAAGCTTGAGAATTGTAAGCACGAGGTGGAGCTGTGTGGGCACCCAGATTTGACGCCAAAAGGACACCGGTTTATTTAGCCCTGCGCTACCAAAGCCTCTAGAATCAAGCCATCGAGAATATGGAAGGTGATATCCATTCCGGCGAAAGCGTTGGTGGCTCATTGGTGGAGTTGAGATCTTGGCTTTTGCTATGATCTCCCGGGATTCTGCCTCCTGGCCTCTTCTCTGATAATCGTGTATCATTCGCTTATCAGAATTTTGATTGATGCTGTATCCTTTCACACCTTGATGTACGACCTGCCTACTTCGGAAGGGTGGGCAAGGATCGTGCTTCTATTGCTACCACACTTGCCCAGGTAGACTGGGACAACATGTTCATGTATATGGATATTCACAAAGTCCAATCTCCTTACAAATCTGTATGACGTCCGGCATCAATACATGATGGGGGGCTCCAAGCTTATGAATATTTGAACCACGCAAGATCATAAGGACATCAAGCTGATTTCGCATCTCCGTCCCAACAAGTGATCTCACTCACAGTGCACTTTCTAAGCGATATTGCGACCTGTCGTTTCGTCGAGAGAGCACATATATGTCTAGGGACATGGGACGACGACTTCGGGTCATCTCATAAGACAAAGCTTGCCCTGAAGACGAACCCTGTTTGTGACAGCCAATGGTGCTCTAAAAATCCGTCTCTATCAACTTAAGGAGTTGCCTTGTACTTCTTGAAGCAACCAGTATGCCATCAGAGATGGACAATTTCCATTCCGTTGGCCCTTCAGGTATTGACAGACGTCTATTTGTGAGTGTACAGTCTATACTTAGTGCACCCACAGGGTCAAAAGCTACACCGTAACCCTTGAAGCTTACACTTAATCTTCTTTATATTGATTTCCTTGAACTCGGTGTTCTCGGTCACAAGGAATCTGCCCGAGGATTCAATGCTTTGCGGGGCCTGCGGGGAAAACATTAGACACATAGTTAGCCTGAGACTATTTCACATCAACTCCTCATTGTCACTCAAGGTAATTAAGAGAACACGTGTTCTCGAAGGCGTCAAGATTCTGGTATATATCTCGACCCTAGAGCGACAATTGTTCGTGCGCGGACAAGATTGTTTCAACAGTGTGACATATTTCTAACAATTAACCTCTGTACTACTACAGAAAGTGGTAAGACCTTAACGAAAGCGATGTACTTCGGGTACGACCCATAGGCCGGATTTAAGCTGCTCACTGATTGTTCAATACACTCGGTGTATACCAGCCGAGCATCAAGGAGGATCTCCCATAAAGTCAGTACACAATTGGTGCGAATCGAATTGTCCGACGATCAATATAGTCTCATCTGCATAACCCCGACAGCGTGCCTTCATGACCGTTATGCCGAACAACTAATATAAATTGTCGGTAAGCCAAGCCCTAGAGCCGGTTTTGCGAAAACCTATCGTAATTGCGAGACCATTACAACAAACACGACCTAAAGAAGAATGATGATAGGAAACACTTTGCAGGCCCTATTGCTTGCCGCAGCCATGCCGTCAGCAATGGCGAGTAGACCTGCCGCGTTCTTTCTTGCAGGGGACTCTACGACTGCCGCACAATCCTCAGAAGGTGGTGGTTGGGGTGTAGGCTTTCTGAAAACCCTCACTGGCGACGCAATTGGGACGGATCTCGGCTATAACGGAGCGACGACTGCCTCCTTTGTGGCTGGAGGAGCCTGGGCAAATGTGATCGATGCTGTCAATAGGAGCAAAGTGAAATACCAGCCATATGTGACAATTCAGGTACGAAATTCTCAGCCGAATCGCGAATAAGACAGATTATGTGAACCAACAAAGAAGTAGTTCGGTCACAATGATCAGAAAAATACGTCCGGTGTCACGATTGCGAATTACACCACCAATCTCACTACCCTAGCCACTGAAGTGAAGATAGCGGGAGGTATCCCGGTGAGGGCGATCAGAGCCTGCGTGGTCAAAAACATTTGAGTTGATGCTAATACACGGATAGATCCTGGTGACCCCCATATCTCGTCGCAACTTCAAATCTTCTGGTTTGGTAATCGAGGATCTCGCAGAACAGCGAATTATTACTATCGAAGTTGCCAAGTCTCTTGGAGTCGACTTTATTGACTTGAACGAGGCGAGTACCAGATATCTCGATGCAATCGGACAGAATGACTCTGCAACTTACAACCGAATCCCAACCGACTACACGCATCTTAACCCCACTGGAAGTATAGTGTTTGGGGATATGGTCAGCTGGCTATTGCTTACCACGACATCTCTAAGTAGGAGTCTTCGCGCATATACCGTTCCATCACCTCAAGTTGTTCAGGCGATTGCTGTTGGTACTTACATTTACCCGAATGCGTGAGCTAATTCAGATGCACAATACTCAAGGACCCAACATTACCCATCAGTTGCGGCAGAGTTGACGACGCCTATTCTAGCATACATACCAGGATTAATTTAGATAGGAGAACTAACTTTCAATGTGCTAAAGTACCGTTGACAGACTGTTGAAGTCACACCAATACCAGAGGTAGACCATACAATTTTGAACAAACTGGTAGTACCTAGAGATAGCACACTCGCACCTTCCCTCCTCGACCGCTGCAATCATTGTTTCTATTCTTATACGAGTATTAGAGTTTATATATACCGATGACAGTAGAGACTTTTTTGGGGTGGGAACGGGCATTATCGCAGTCTAAACGCAACGCTTGTTGACCTCTGCATTTACAGAACGGATCAACCAGTTAAGGGTATAGTAACGCCGTCAATTATTGCCGCAAGAACATCAGGGAGAGATAAGAGTCTACATGACCTGGCTTGGAGCATGTTTCCAAACGACTGTCGCATATTGTTTAAGTCACTTCAATGGTGTATTATGCTTGTTAAAATCCAGCTCTTTAAGCGTTATGCCTTCATCCATAGTATACTGAGGGACCTGACTATATCAGATACAAGACTCTACAATCAAGTTATTGACATTACGTGCGAATCTTCATCTCTTGTAGTCTATCGATCTAGAGAAAGCAGCTCCAACCAATCTTCAACAATAAAAGCGGCTGTTTCATTTATCATTGTTTCCATGTGAAGAAACTCGAGTCCATGTAAGAATCGCCCTGGGAGGTATGCCCTGACTGATGTATCAATATCACCCTATGACTGAAAACACGAGACATAAGGAATAAATACCTCGATTGCCTCCAGATTGAGACTCTCCAACACCAATCTGTCTTCCGTAAGAGTTGCTAGACGTGACTGTACAGTTCCAACCCAATTTGGATGTGAGCTGACGTGTACGGAGTGTTCGATGATCAGACGATCAGGATACTCAGAATTGTCGCCGATGGTATAAGTGCCCGCGTATGCCACAGTGTGTTGCAAGGAATTGGCATTCTCCTCCACTGTTCCTCCATGAGGCGAGCTATCTTCATGCGGTTTTGCTCCGGGTTTCATCATATTTGCGGACATGTACCCATCAGGAGTATAAGTCAGGATACCTTGAGGATTCGAACCAAAAGGTAATATGGTATGCTGATCGTTCCCAAGGATGACTCGATAGTCTACTAGCACCCACCCGCCGATTAAGTTTCGTGATGCCATTCTGCCGTAAACTTAAAGGCGAGTTGAGCGATAATGATTCAGACTAGAGATTGCGAGTCTGACAGAGACACAAAGCGAGTTCGGAGCAATTCAACAGTCCTCAGCACTAGTTTGACGACTAAACGACTAGTTGCTTTAGAACATCATCTTTTCTATGAATGGTCACCATATGCCTCCGCTGTCGGTCAAGAATTGGCCCGAGGCTAACTAGGAATAGCGGATTTTGTATCGATATGATCCTCTTAAGGCCTCATCACATGGCTTGGTACAGACAGAGATCATTTTTTAACCAGTTCTAGACCTTCGTTCCCAGCATGTGGTATTCAAATCACAAGCAGAATTCCACGTTTTTGTGGAAAGCAGATTACCGATGTACAGCCGACAAAGATCGACCTATAATGGGTTTAGATTATGGATTGTCGCTCATTTCATCGCTACGTAGTCAGATAGAGTACCAGAATAGCCACCCAAAAGCACTCCAATAGATGATATGACACATTAACGATACATGTATAACAACACCAGAACTTATGCGCATTCTCAAGATTAGAAAATCAGAAAAAAAAAAATAGGATCGTCAAGACCAGAACCTCGAGCGTTGTGTCAAGATTAGAATCTTAATAGTGCCCGTTCGCGCATGAATTGCGATAACGCATAGACTAGACTAGCTACTTAGAGGATCTTATAATCCTCATCATTTCAAGTTTGGAAGCTGGCACAAAGCTCCTTTGAGCCATGTCAGCAACAACACGTACAATCCAGCCCTGGCAATTTTGGTAGGCAGTGGAGATTTAAGCACAATTTGACAACCACCACCACCACCTCGAAATACCCAGTGAACCATCATCGTGATGGACAAAGCTTTGTTGTACAAATATGTTGATTGGTCTGGATAGTTGTTCGGAACAGCTGCTGGTGATCAAATGTCGAAACAAGGCTTTCAATCCGACCTGCTTCAGGGAGATTGGTCAATATAGTTTTGATTGCACAGCAGCGTAGAAGTAGGACCTCAGTGATATCGATAAGGGTATTTTTCTGGTGTCAGGAACGTGTTTTGTCAGTCCTGATATTCTGAATCCAGCTGATATCAGGTCCTAGTGTGGAGTCAACGGCGGCAGTTCTACATGCCCTATGCACATATACGCATATGATTTTATACGACTGGTTTTACATTTCGTACAGGCCTCAAAGCACTTTGATCAAATGTTCAACGGTCGTGACTTCGTTTACATCTAACTATTGAGATGCTATGTAAGGGTCGGTTAGCACTAGCGTGTGTAAAAAGTCATTCATTCAGTTTGATCTTGAGAAAACAATCTTGGATGGACAGTCCGCCGAGTTGACTACTCAATCGACCTTTGATTACTATATGTAACTATAATCTAAAGGATACGGAAGTGACCGGTAAAGAAAAATCGAAATAGGGCTTGTTGTCCATGTGTAGGTCTTTGTGGCAGATTCCGTTCTCCCATTGAACGTGAGCATGCAGATACATTGCACTACAGAGCATCGAATCGGGTGTTCGGGAAATATTCGCCATGTCAGCTGACCCAAGTTATCACGCGATGGTCTTTCTCGACTGTGGAGTCGGCTGACTAGTTGCTTGTTTAATAATTCTTGAATCATGGTCTCACGATATCCCTAGCATCGGAAGAAATGACAATGTGACGTGGGGCATTCGGAGGATGGAATGATGTTTGACTCTTTTGAATGCAAAAGTGGGCTGCGGTATAGCTTAGAGAAATTTAGGAACAAGTGGAAAATTTTATAATGCATGTAAGTTACGACATACTTCCACCTTCATCAATTCACTCAATTTACCCCGGTGGCGTTCATGGCGTTGCTCCGTTGAAACAGCCCAAAGTAACCTTGTTTCTACCACCTAACTACTCCAAAATATGAATTTAGTGCTCATGCAATCCTGCTACCATTTCATCTGTCACCCGAGAGGTGTGTAATACCATTGGGAGGGCTTAGGAGGCTTCATCTGAACGCGTCGTTAATATATATACATGTATAGACATTTCGTTGACACCCCCGTTACTATACGGTTGTATCCTTGCAGGTTGAACTTGCTATCCTTCTGTGCCAAACGACAAAGTGACGTTAGACTTATAAGAATCCATAAAACTCAATAGTCAAGCCAGATCGAGTGAGGCTTGAGCCCACTTATTTCCGAGGACCAGTGCTCACGCACTTCAGACTATAAGTTATAAGCCCAGTGTCTAGGATTATTCTCCGGTCTAAAGATCCTAGGTCACGACACCCGGACACATGTTTTTAATTGTCTGAGTATGGAAGAATGATCTTCATCAATCAATAGGCTAGCGTCATCGTTCTGCAATTTGATTCGCAGTTTCAGCGAAGCAAACCTTCAGTGTAGGATCGTGACAAATATTTGTTCTCCGCCAGCAGTTTTTTCGCCGGATTTACAGGCTTACTTCTATGGTGTGTACTGTAAGGCCTTGCGGGGTAGCATATTTATCGAAGATTAGCTCCGCATGGATATAGATTAAAGCATGCAGATCATTGCTAACACGGCCGGTCCGAACTTGAAATATGACCCGATCCGACAAGTATGTACGTAGCTGAAAAGTTGGAGACTACAAAGTCTGTATTACATCTTACTAACGACGTGCTACTTAGTAGGGACACTATTAGGTTGACTAGACAGCTGGGTCCCCTCCCCTTGCTTCCCCGCACAGGAGTCAATATGCGGACCACGTCGACATGCTTACATGCCTCATACTACTCTCTAATGGAATTTTTGCACTGAGTTTTGGGACTACATGATGCATTAGCCCTTGATATATACATACGCCGGGTCTCCGGCTTGACCGCTGGTGCAAAATCGCTCTCCACAGACTCGATGTCCGGTCACTATAAGACCCGTACTCAATTGTATAATGCCCGTTTACGGACTATTTGTCGGCTCATAGAAAACTAGATTCTTGTGCTTAAGTTTGTGGTTGGCTAATGCATGGGATGATCACCCCTCGTACACCAGTGATACCTCGACGTCGCTGAATATAAAGCTGACCAAGATCTCTATCTGTCACGCTGATTTTTTTGTTGACCTTTCTTTCCGAAGATTCTGGTTGATATCGTCACAAGCCTTTCGCAAATTGCGTGATCTTTGAGTTTCCAGGTACGTATAATCTTGTCGATTAATATTTGCCCCTAAGCAACTCCTGATTTCCGTTACATTTTCCACACGCGTGGTTACACAAGCTGTTCATCAATAACGTGGCGAGTCACATTCCACATCCTGATGCCAAGAGCAAGGCAATCTTGTTCAAAGTCCATTGATTATAGTGTTTACCGGAAAAGCCTTTAATCTTTTACTCTATCATCACCAGCTCCCGTACCTGTCTATCATGCTCCACCCAATGGCACCCATCATTCCCTACTTTCATCGATTCCCCCCTTCGCCCTGTCTAGGCGCTGGAAAGATCTCGATAGCCACTGCCTAATCTGCCTAAGAATGTTCTTTATTTGCCATCCAGGCTAGACTTTTTTTTTTTTTTGCTTTTTTGGACCAAAAATTTGGGATTTCGTTCCTCGGGAGAGAAAGAAAGTTCTATCCCCTAATACAAGCATTCTGCACTTTCCCTATGTTTGATCCCCTTCCGGAATATTTCATCTAACAGGTAATCCTATAGGCCATATAACTAGCTGCATGATTTGACCGGAGAAGAACAGTCAGTAGAAATTTCTCGTGACGGTCGTTGTCGGAATCGACGAGGTACATTCTGTACCAGAACAGACAAAATGACACCTTTCTTCCTGGTGTCGTTATTCCTGGCTTCATTGCCAAATATCAGGGCCGAATCAACCTTTTCTCCCGCTCGTCCACCAGCTCAGCCACTCGCTGTGAGATCACCATACTTGAGCGCATGGCAAACTGCGGGAAGCGATGGCGGTAATGGTGGTTACCTTGCTGGTCAATGGCCGTCATTTTGGCCGTGAGTTATTCTTGAACTAGACACGCGAAATTGTCATTTATGCCCTTCGGCTGACTTCCTACAAATTCAGTGGCCAGACTCTAGGCTGGACTGGTATGATCAGAGTTGATGGCACCGCATACGGCTGGATGGGTGATCCTGCCGACGTCTCTTTCGTGAATCAGACATCTTACACCTACACAAGTACATCCAGCATCTATGTACAGTCTGTAGAGGATAAGGTACAGATAACAGTGACATTTCTGTCACCTATAACGCCCGATGATTTCCTAAGGCAGTCCCTCATATTTTCCTACGTCAATGTTGAGATTGTGTCTTTGGATGGCAGCGAGCACGATGTTCAATTGTACACGGATATCTCAGCTGGTAGGTGAAATCATGTCATACCTTCGTTTGAAAATAACCAGCGTTAACAGAATGACTATACAGAATGGGTTTCTGGTGACCGTACCACAGTTGCGCAATGGGACTATGGCACTAGTGGAGACTTGTCGTATCACAAAGTCTATCGCCAAACGCAACTCGCATTTTCAGAAATCAGCGATCAGACTGAGTACGGTAATTGGTGGTATGCCACCGCTTCGGATAGCGGCTATAGTTACGAATCCGGTATTGATGTTGATGTTCGAGGCCAATTTATCAACAATGGCACCTTGACCGACACGGTAGACTCTGACTACCGTGCTATCCAAGAAAACTGGCCTGTCTTTGCGCATACCTTTGACTTGGGAAGTGTCGGCACCACGTCGACCACCCGTTTGTTCTCAATTGGTCTTACCCAAGAAGATGCTATTCAATTTGATGGAGCAGATGGTGTTGTTTCTTTGCCTTCATTATGGCTCCAGTACTTCTCCGACGAAGTCTCTGCTTTGTCTTTCTTTCATAACGACTACGAGACCGCCAGCTCATTGTCTGCTACCTTGGATGCTCAGGTGCAGTCGGACGCTTCGGCAATCAGCGATGACTATGCCATTCTAGCAACATTGGCTCTCCGGCAATCGTTTGGTGCGACTCAGCTCGTCGGCACTAATGAAACGCAGTATCTTTTCCTTAAAGAGATATCTTCCGACGGCAACGTCAACACTGTTGATGTGATCTTCCCTGCCCATCCTGCCTACCTCTATACCAATCCTACCCTACTGAAACTCGTCATGGCTCCACTTTTTGAAAATCAGGAAGCTGGCCAATACCCTAACCGATGGTCGATGCATGATATTGGCAGTCACTATCCCAACGCTACTGGTCATACTGACGGCAACGACGAGCAGATGCCTCTTGAGGAGTGCGGTAACATGCTGATCATGTCACTTGCTTATTACCTGGCTTCCGAGGATCTCGACTTTCTCAACACAAACTACAATCTGCTCGATCAGTGGACGCAGTTCTTGGTAGACGAAGCCCTCTACCCGGCCAATCAGATCTCTACAGATGACTTTGCTGGTTCGCTTGCGTGAGTAGTCGCTCAATCTGAAAGACTGATGAATAAGAACTACCAGCTAATCATATGCTACTCACAATAGTAATCAAACAAACCTGGCTCTCAAAGGAATGATTGGTATCAAGGCCATGTCCGTTATCGCCAACGTCACTGGCAACCTCACCAGTGCATCAAACTACAGCTCCATTGCTAGCGATTACATCACACAATGGCAAACTCTAGGAATCAACAGCGCCGCAGATCCACCCCATAGTACCCTTTCCTACGGTTCCAACGATTCTTGGGGTCTGTTGTACAACTTGTTCGGTGACAAGGAGCTCGGTTTGAATCTCGTACCTGAATCTGTTTACGAAATGCAGAGCAACTTCTACCCGACTGTCAATGGTGAATATGGAGTCCCACTTGATACACGACACAATTATACTAAAGGTACACATAATGCTATCTTCTTCAAGTATTGTTCCTTGTCAGCGTCGATACTAATTTTATGAACAGGTGACTGGGAAGCATGGGCAGCATCAATTGCAAGCGATTCCACCCGTGACATGTTTTACTCCGACCTTGCAAATTGGATCAACGTTACCCCTACCAATCGTGCGCTCACCGATCTCTACGACACTATTACCGGTGACTATCCCGGTATTTACTTCATCAACCGGCCTGTCGTCGGTGGCGTGTTTGCCCAGCTTGTTCTGGAAATGGGCCTTTCTCCATAGAGTCTTCATATACTTTCACTTATCTTATATACATTTATATATCATCTCCTTTCACTTAATTGTGAATTGAATATACTTCTTGTTTGAGAGGATCCGAGGATTACATGTATATAGGGAACTACGTTCACCCTGCTATCAAAATAAGGATACCTGCAATGCAGAGCATGCCACTCAACCAATGGACGAGGACTTTTGATTCGACGTATTAGTGTCTGAATATACTCAAGAAGTTCACGAAAGTACTGGCCAAGCCCCGGGTATGGTAAATTTCCCGTTTATTCTCTCAGCCGAAAAACGGCCATTCCCCAACAGATTCTGATAAGACGTGTAGCCAAACAATGTACTTTAGTCTTTGTTACATTTCTCAACTGCAAAATGTTGCGATACAGAACGTGAAATTTCCTGGGTCTGTAGGAAACCGCCAAAGTATCCTTCATTCTTCGCCGAAACTTAATTACGCACATACCAGTCACAGTGTCAGCTACGTCGCAGCTTACTATGACCCTCTTGTTGGAGGCTTTGTTCAAGGCAGTAACAAAAGAAGATGTTTTTGTTCTACTACCTTCAAGAATTGATAGAGCCCGGTACTGCCAGTGCTCATCAGGCTCGGTTCGAGGTTTTCGCCTACCACTGAGGAATTTCCGATTTGGGCAACAACGGTTAGCCCTAATCGAAACTTTAATTCCACGACAACTCATGGCAATGCCTGTTGAAGGTCTGACCTGTGTATACCTAGAACAACAAAGTGTTGGAAAGGTAAAGGTGAATAATCTTGGATTGTGGCAAATACTAGGAAAAGTCGGTCACATTGCTCTAGGCTCGGTTCAGGCACAGGAATGTGTCGGCATTCCACACACGGACTTGAGCGTGTCCACATTTCTGTATAATCCAGGGTTGCCAAATTATCATCTAAGAATAAGTGATACATCGAAACTATCTGAGTGAGTCATGATCCTGTAACGCTAGGACGACCAAATTGGCTGTATACGCAACGCCTTAGCACAAGCGAAGGTTGAATGAATTCTTATAATGGGGCTACTGTTATGAAAAACGAGTACAAGAGTACTCCGAACGGTAAACATTGGTTCGGAAAGTACACTCTTACAGCGCGCTGGCCTGGCCAGCTTTCTAGGAGGCGGGTATGTCTACTGGAAGCGACAATTTACTACCCAGCCACATGGAACCAATTCAAATGAGTCAAAAGTTCCGTTCTAGCCAACTCTCCTGTGCGCAAATTCCAACCTCTTGAAGTTAAATAGTACATTGATCGGCAAAAGTCCAGCCGACTACCTTCCACGAGGTGGATCAGACGTCATTTACCATGGTTTTAGGTCGATGCTCATGAGACATCACGCGCTCTTATACGTAACAATTGAGAACTGGCGCGTTACAGTCAGCAAGGAAGCGTGTACCGATCGATACCGAGCGCACATTCAGTAAACATATATATATACATATATATATAAGGCTGTGATGAGCCATGCCAACCTGGAGGACCTTGGACCAGCAGTACATTTGACTAGTCCATCAGGTTCTGAGGATCAATCCTTATCCTAAAAAGTGTCCGTATTCAATACTCGTACCCAATTTCTCTTTGCAAATAAGCGAGCCTGATCTTATAAGACACATCATTCAAGATGATGTTCACTACTTTCCACGCCGTTTTATTCACATTGTCTGCATCCCTCGCCCTTGCCGCCAACTCCACTGAAACAGCCACAGCCACCTTCGATACAGCCTACGACGATGCAAACCTCTCCTTATCAACAGTGACTTGCTCCAACGGCGAGAATGGCCTCGTCACAAAAGGATATAATACCATCGGCGACCTGCCCACACAAGATGTCGCCGGTTCTTTGACTGTCAAGGGCTGGAATGACGCCCACTGTGGTGCTTGCTACTCATTATCATACAAGAATGAGACTGTTTATGTAGTGGCTATTGATGCTGCGGTTGGCGAATTCAATGTTGCGCTGAAAGTTCTGGATAAGTTGACGCATGGGCATGCTCAGGATTTTGGGAGTGTGCCGGTTGATTATGAGGAGGTTGATGGATCGAAGTGTGGATTTTAAGGTCGGAGATGGAGGAGGAGGAAGGGCAGACTTGATACGATTGTTCTGATGTCAAGCTCATGGTTTCTATTCTCGTTATTCACGTACATGATGCTCAAAGCCAGAAGAAAAAAATTTGAATGCATAAAGATTGAAGCTTGTGCAAGCTCTATTGAAAGTTGCTAAGAATGAATCCGAAACTGAACGCCTCAAAATTGCTACGCCTGGTATCAAACATGCAATGATTAGATCACTTTTTCCACCCTTCCACCTTCTTCCTTCTCTTCTCAAAATTTTGACCAACGGCTGCAACTCCGTCGCCCCTCGGTCCGTCTTCTGTAAATGCTCGCTTCCGACTCTTCTCCAAAGCTCCAGTCCTGGAGCTACCAGCCGATCTCTTCGTAAGTCTTGCAATCCTATCTGCACCTTCACCCAGAGAACGGAAATCCTCGCCTCCAAAACCACCAGCACGAGGACCCTCGGCTGCCTTTCTCTTTGCGCGTTCCTTTTTGCTCTCCTTGGGCAAGCGCACAAAGTTTGTTTCTTCATATGTACGGCGCTCAGCTTCACGGGCACGGTCTTGTTGAGACATGACTTGTCGTCCGCCACGCTGGATGGTGCTTCCAATACTCGGCTCGGCCATTGGTGCGGCTGACATCTCTGCTGTGACGAATTCGTCGATGACGCTTGACTTCTTGGGTCGACGATCACGGTCGCGATCACGGCTATCGGTTGTTGGCAACGCAGTCGGCTTGATTCGTGGCGGTCGGTAGATTCCATCCGACGGCTGTTCTTTCGTATCTCTCGACGATGCCGCCTTGGCGTCTTTATCGCCTTTTGAGGCATCCTTCGAGAACGCGGTTACGTTCGGTCGATAGGCCATTTCATCAATGTCCTCCTCCTCGCTCTCATCTTCTTCTTCTTCATCATCGTCATCGGATACATCTTCGGAATTATCACCGTCATCTCCTCTCTTATTCTTGATTTTCTTCCCTGCTTTTGCCGGGGTCTTGTTCGCCCGCTCTGCATCTTCCGCTGCTTTGACAACTTTGTCAATCTGATATTTCAGTCTTCCCTCAAGAGGCTTGACACCCCTCTCAAGGTACACCCTCAATTCCGTCAATTTCCTAGTAACATTCTCCAAGGAGACATCGCCCTGGTTGTCACTCTTTCCTCGTCCCCGGAGCTGAAATAGGACCAGAAAAACGAGATTTTGCAAGTACGAAAGAAGAATCTCCGCTTTTGTATCTAGCAGGGAGATACCATCTGATGGTGGTAGAACAGTGGGACTCGTCGAGTTGTCTTCGGATTCGGTCGATGAGGGTAACGAAGTGGACGCACTGCTCAGACATGCTGTTAAGGTGTCAAGTATAGATGATAGATTATCAACCGAGGAGCTTTTGGGATCAGTTTCGGCAACAGCCGGCGCTGTCGAGGTAATTGCGACCATTGTTATGGTTGATAGTAGATGTTCTTCGAGGTCAATTTGTCGCATTTTTTGTCCGAAACAAATTTTGGCCTGGCGGTGGAGACCATCTCTTATCGTGCTTATCATCACGTGTGCAGAGTCTTATGGAGTTAAGGGATGTATCATGACCAATGGGAGGCGACTTATGTCAAGGTACGCTGATTGGCCTATTACATGCAAAGTATAGAAAGGGGAATTTAGCCCTAAGTGACATTACCAGCTTGGTGAATGCTGATGTTCTGGACTATTTGTTATGAAATATGCTTGTAGGAGTCTTGTGAAGTGTGTGTGGATAGATATAAGCTGCCTATTGATAGATCGATCTTACTGAAAATCTCTATGATTAATCCCCGGAAAATATTTATTACCTA
Source organism: Talaromyces sp. PB3603 (assembly GCA_023625915.1). Taxonomy (NCBI): domain Eukaryota; kingdom Fungi; phylum Ascomycota; class Eurotiomycetes; order Eurotiales; family Trichocomaceae; genus Talaromyces; species Talaromyces sp. PB3603. The sequence continues at coordinate 714,842 of JAMAFY010000012.1, read as the reverse complement.
CCACCTTCTAGAAATATTGCTTAAGGAACGATGCTGATTTTCGGTTTCTCTCATTGAAAAGATCAAATCAATCCTTTAATTGTTGAAAAAAAAAGAAAAAAAAAAAAAACAAGAACAGAAATATTATGCTCAATTATCTACAAATGCTATGTTTATAGCTGACTCTACACTACCACTTCATCTCCAGAAATATCCTCCACTGACAGCCTTCGTGACTCCTGCACCGGCTCAACGGAAAACGGATGATGTGGCACTGATCTGTTCTCATCCAACTCATGCCAGCCTTGCGAATATATACTCTTAGCAGAGTCTGGGTTGGACCCATGTGTGTTTCCTTCGGAACGTTTATCGCGTACACGGCCAAATTTCATGATAATAATGCTCGAGATCGTCGAAGTCCCGCCTGTAGTAGTGCCATTGTGTCTCATCTTGTCCCTGATACTCCGTAGAAACTTGGGTAGTACTGGAAAGCAGGCGATAGCAAACGCCGAAGTTGCTTCCGGTAGGGTCCAAATCCCCGTAAGGAATCCATGGTATGTATAGTTGTTGGAATCCTGAAGGACGCGAATGGAGGATTGGAGCCGTAACGACGAGGATATGCAAGCACTAAAACTGAAGTCAGAACTGGTTTGCCGCACATAGCAAACGAGACCAACTCACAAGATAGCAATAAGAAACAATATTGATAGCAAAGCCTGCTGCTTGGACGCCATCTGGAGTTTCCAGATGCAAACCTGTGGTAGTATCAAAATGACGATATCGGATGCCAGGTTGATGCAAGCTGCCACAATAGTGAGTATAATAAAGTCAACTGGACAGGCGCCCTCGGTGATCAGCAGATTCCATGCTCTCGGGATCGGGTGGCATCTAAAGATTTCCACAAAGACCTCGGTAATGTAAAACAGGATGTTCGTCCACAGTAAACCATGAAACGCCCAATACATCTTTCGGTTGACTCTGGCTGGCGTAAATAGTTCAATGTACTGTAGGATAATTGCGAATTTGATGAAGAACATGAGGAGTCTATTCAGAATTGAAGTTATATAGGTGTACTATGTGGACAGTTAACTCCTTTTTATGTGCATATTACTAGGGCAATGAGAGAAACCTACATATAGCACCCTGAAAAACTGATCGACTCGCATATTCCACTGATCGAGGCCTGGAGACACCTGTACGTATAGGCTGAGGGAGACTGTGTATCCGATAAACATTCCCTGAATATGGCGATGAGTTTATAGCAGGAAAAGTTAGTGCAGATATTCTTCTTACCCATCCGAGTACAATAAAGACTGAAAAATCGTTAGTGGATGGCATGTCAGGCAGGCAAGGTGAAATTCATACCATCCTCTATTGTAAATCGACGTATGAGATAGAACCTCGTGTACACGCGGATGTAAAAAAGAACAGCGCATATAACATTACAGGTAGTAATAATAGCAATGGACTCCGTTCTATGATTTGGTGGATTTTCAAAATTTGCCGTCACCCCTAGAGGGGGTTGTGCCGCAGGACTTTGCAGGATGGCATCAGTTGAACTCATTTGGGAGTGATTGTTAGACACATCAACGTCGAAACTGAGGTCGTTTGGCTGTAAGTTCGAACAAGTATCTGGAGAGGAAATTGCTTCAGATATACATATATCCAGCTGCCACTACACACAAGTGGTAAGTGAAGGGAGCAGTCTGGTATGAAATGGCACTACGCTAATGATGCCAACAATTGATTTCTGAAGCGACGCCACCGCAGCATAGTCTTATACGCATGATCAACCGGAACAAAGGAATAGCCATGTAGAACTCGGTCGGCACTTCTCTTTTGGAACTTATGCATATAAAAGAACTATATGGTTGTCATATTGTGCCGCGAAATAGTATTCAGTGGGTATCAGACCCATCATTTGTAGGGAAGTTGATTCCTATAGCACGGATATTGCAGAATTAGATCACAACAAGGCGACTGCAAGTTGATAATTGATGATCCTATGCCGAATCCTTGTAAGTCCCCATTGGTTGGGTATTTTCTTATTCCTTGTCTTGACGTTCTTTGTTCTCTCTTTCTTCTTTCTTTCTCCCTTTCTTTAAACAATCCCGAGTGAAAACTAGCCAGACTTTAGTGCAAATACCCGAGTCGTTGGCTGCTGTGACCTGTTGTCATTGGTCAGAACGTATCTTTCATCTCAGACAATAACTATGTACGAGTAGACTGTGAGAGACACGATCTCCCGGGGAAGTCACCCGGTAATCCGTGGAATGAATATTAGGCAGTCCAAGGCATTCTCTTCTTGATCTCACACTTGGTGTGCTTAATGTAATTTGGTAAATAACTATTCGTCCGTATAATATTCGCGGCTACCGCAACCGGCGACTAAACATCTCAGACCCTTACAAAGCTAGTCGCAGGCTCATTGTGTACTTTCAGCATGCACCACATGCTCGATGCTACGGCCCGAACAGCAGTATACCGGCACAATGATGAAAATACCTTCAACCGGAAAGAAAGGAGAGAAGTACAAATAAAGTTGATGTAGACCAGTGGATAGCCCTAGTCTGAACACGGACTAGTGGCTGTTGAATCACGTGCAGACAGCTGTTGACACGCTGCGTTTGGAACTGCGGCGCAGCTCAGCTTAGTCGCCGAGACATTTTGCTTCAACATTCGATTGTGTCTCTGCGACGAGCACCAGGATAAATACATGATTTCTTCATCCATTTCAGATCTTGCATGAGGAAATATTTAATTGATCTTGACTAGTACTGAAATTGCAAGGTACTGGCCTAGCTCGGTGAGTCGTCGCATCCGGAAATATCAAATCGAGCGAGCCTAAATTGGCAAGCTCGAATTCTTGGCCTCATTGACTGATTCGTTCTCAAAACTCAGGAATTACATTTCAAAATGCCGTCGTCGAGGCGGACATTGCTTCTCTCCTCGCTGCTCTTGTTATCGTCCAGCACATCCGCATTCTACCTTCCCGGTGTCGCGCCGAGCTCATACGATGAAGGCCAATCAGTACCACTATATGTGAATCATCTTACACCCGGAATCGCCAGGCAAGATGATCAGTTACACGCCGTGCTATCGTACGATTACTATAATCCCATCTTTCATTTCTGCCAGCCCAAGGATGGACCGGTAGATGTCCGCGAGTCATTAGGCAGTATTATATTTGGAGATCGAATTCGCACGTCGCCGTTTGAGCTACACATGGCAAAAAATGAAACCTGCAAGGCGGTTTGTGGTGAGGTGGAGTTTGGACCGCGGGATGCACGATTTACCAACAATCGCATTGCTCAGGGGTACAACATCAACTGGCTGGTTGACGGATTACCGGCCGCCATGTTGAATCTCGATCCTATCACCGGCGCCGAATTCTACAATCCAGGTTTTCTTATGGGATATGTTAACGAGGATGGCCAATCTTTTCTCAACAATCATTTCGACATTATCATCGACTACCACAAAGTCGGCCTCGCGACGCAGGACAAGTATCGGGTTGTTGGCGTTCTAGTTCAACCAGACTCTCGTGGCGACTCTTTCGTTGACGGCGATAATCAGGTTGACTGCGGTGAGGGCGGCAGCGCGATGGTTCTGAGCGAGGAAAGCCCGACAAAGGTTGTCTGGACGTATAGTGTTTACTGGAGGGAGTCAAACACTGCATGGGCCACGCGATGGGATAAATACCTCCATGTTTTCGACCCCAAGATCCACTGGTTCTCACTCATCAACTCTTCCGTTTTCGTGGTCTTCCTAGTTGGGATGGTCAGCATGATCCTTATCCGCGCATTGAGAAAGGATATCGCGCGATACAACCGACTTGACCAAATCAACCTCGACGACTTGAACGGCACCTCTGTTGTTGAGGACGGCATCCAGGAAGATTCGGGCTGGAAACTTGTTCACGGAGACGTCTTTCGCTGTCCGAAGAGTCCGTTGCTTCTTAGTGTGCTGCTTGGAAACGGAGCTCAGTTGTTCGTCATGACTGGCGTGACTGTTGCCTTTGCGCTCTTCGGCCTGCTCTCCCCGTCCAACCGAGGCTTCCTTGGCACCACAGTCGTCATCCTATACACCCTCTTCGGCTTCATTGGAGGCTACGTTTCGTCGCGCGCGTACAAGTCGTTTGGCGGTGAAGCCTGGAAGCGCAATATTGTCATGACCCCTCTGTTGATTCCGGGTATTGTCTTTTCCTGGTTCTTCTTACTGAATTTATTCGTTTGGGCCAAGGGCTCCAGCGGAGCCGTGCCATTTACTACCATGCTTGCCGTGATTGCCATCTGGTTTGTGATCAGTCTTCCGCTGAGTTTCGTGGGTAGTTGGATTGGATTCAAGTCTCAGGTAAGAATGTCCCAAAACTGAATGATGTACAAGCTGCTGACCTGTAAACAGGCCTTCGAAGCTCCTACCAAAACAAATCAGATTCCCCGCCAGATTCCACCAGCAGTTGGTACTCTTCGCCCTATCCCCTCGTTGCTGCTCACTGGTATTCTACCGTTCGGCGCCATCTTTGTCGAACTTTACTTCATCATGAACTCCCTTTGGACCAGCAAGATCTACTATATGTTCGGCTTCTTGTTTCTCTGCTACGGACTGATGGTCATTACCACCGCCGCCACCACCATCCTGCTCGTATACTTCATGCTCTGTGCTGAAGACTATCGCTGGTCCTGGCGTGCCTTCAATGGAGCCGGTATGACCGGATTCTATGTTTTTGTAAACGCGCTCATCTTCTGGGCTACTCGAGTGAGCTTCGGAGGTTTAACCGGAGCAGTATTGTATGTTGGATATTCGGCCTTGATTGGGTTCTTGGTCTTCATCTTGACCGGTAAGTTACCCAATTCTGTCGTCTGGTTATGATAGCTCCGTTACTGATCATATCCGTAGGCTCAATCGGCTTTTTTGCAAGCTGGATGTTTGTCCGCAAAATATACTCCTCCATCAAGGTGGATTGATCTTGCCCGCAAAAACCACGGGGAAGAATAACCGCGAGTCGAACGAAAATATTAATATGCCAATGTCTTTATGTATGATTTCGTTCAGTAGACATTCGCCCTAGCGGCATGCCTCAGTTTCAGTTTGAAGGACGGGGAACCAGACGGCAGCTTTGTATTTTTGTACTTTCATACCAGCCTTTCTACAGTTTGTGTGTTTACCCTCTTCTTCTCGATCTATATATTACTACTCTACATCTGTGTTGTCTACTTGTCGTGTCGTGGGTTGACTTTTTGGCGATGGGTTCCATGGGACAGGCGTGTGAATAGCCCATTTTTTAATGCTATAGATGGCGCAAAAATGTATGGTTGATGCTTCACCAGCACCGGCACCATTTGACTCGAGCAGTATAACTACATGGTTCGTAATGCCTGAGGTCAAGCCGCTCCTCTGCTAAATAGGTCCAGCCATTGAACCCTGGGAAGCAATTGTAAACCTTGAGGTAGGCTCTGTTTAGACGCATTAGAATGTGACTCCAGAGTGAGGCTTAGTCAGATTTTAGTCGGTTTTTACACAAAGTTCAGCTGATCGAAAGTATCCATGCACAGCGCTGATTGGCGTCAAGACCGATTCAGGACATACAGCCTTCATGCCAATACGATCAGGGATTTTGTTGGCCGGTATGGACGTGCGTCTTTCATCTCTGAGCGGCAGCTTTCTCCTCAGTCACCTACCTTGAACAATGGTCTATTGCTGTGCTCTGTAAATTCATCAGAATAAACCCGGAAAAAAATCAGAATGAAGCTTATCGTTGCCGGCGCAACAGGTTTCGTCGGCGCAGAAGTCGTCCGTCAAGCGCTTTCGCACCCTGCAGTGACCTCAGTCGTCGCGCTCGCACGACGCGCGACTCCGGTCCCAAAAGATCTGAGTTCCGATGTGAATGCATCAAAGCTCAAATCGACGATATGCGACAATTTTGAGAACTATTCAGAGAGCGTAAAGGCGGATCTTGCCGGCGCCGATGCTTGTATATGGTATTTACCGCGTCCCCCCGAAAGGATGGATGAATTGGATGTATACTCAGGTATACTGTACTAACTGTTACGCAGGCTCATAGCTATAACGCCTACCAAATCAAGGGCAATGCCCTTTGATCAAGTCCAGAAAATTTGTCTCGATTACACAGACGTTGGATTAAAGACGATGGCAGCGATAAGCAACAAACCGTTTCGCTTCATCTACACCAGCGGCTCCAAGGTCAATAGAGACCAGACCGTCCGGCCCTGGATTATGGGTGATTATGGACAATTAAGAGTAGGGCCACTGTCTTTCTAGGCACTATCCTCAGGAATTGCCGTTTCTGTTGCTAATGATACGCATAGAGCCAGGTTGAGAATCATGTCGTCGACTTCGCGAAACAGTCCGACGTTAAAGATGTGCAAGTATGCATCACGCGACCGGGCCTCATCTACGCGCCTGGTCATATGAGTACTTTGACGGTGATCACATCGACAATTATGCGCACTTTGATCGGGTTGCCGCGCGTAGAATTGGATGAGATTGCGGCAACATTGGTGGATCAGGCGGTCAATGGGATTGAGAAGGAGACGCTCTTGAACGAGGATCTGGTGCGAATCGGACAGAATATATTGACGAGCTCATAGCAGCAGTAATTGTAACCTGGAGAGGACATCTTCAGAGATTGAAAGAAGAAGAAGAAGAGGACGAGGAAGAATGTATAGCCGCCAAGCGTGGCGCAGCAAATCTAGAAGGTCCCCCGCGCTTATTGACTTCACAACGTCATTCACTCTGCCCTCGCTGAATCAACATTCAATCACTCATTATATTCACTTGACCTACCGAACAACTCAAGTCATTCAAGACAAGACTTTACCAAGACTTACTTTGTCTTGACACGCTAGCCTACTCCCTCTCTGATCTACCTGTTTCACTATTGCCTACTGCCGACAAGGCTACTGCTCACTTACTACCCCACGCTCCTTCGACACCAGCTAGGTGCGACACCCAAGGCTGTCGACCCTCTCGACGCGACATTACAGAAGCAGATCGACGTTCGGTAGTCTGAGCTTAGTTCTATAGATCAATCTCGAAGTTCAACAGAAAAAGCAGATCGGCGCTATGGGTCAAAAGTAAGACATCCTCTCCGTATCTCCATCCCTAAAGACTCCACATGCGACAGAGCCGGGGAAGCCGGTATGCACTTATTACTCCGCACGTCTCTCAATTGTCACAATTTAGAGATCATGGTTGGACTGCAGTCGCCGTTTCCTATTCAAGTCTGTGGGGTGGGTGTTACGTGTAAGTGTATGCGTTGCTAACGCCGCGCAGACAATCCAAGCTTTCCCCACAGCAGCTGGACGAGCTGGTCAAGTCTACGCTTTTTGATAAGAAGGAACTGCAACAATGGTATAAAGGTAGAACCCCTTTCTGAGAATGAGCCAATAGGTGTATGACTGACACTTCGAGTCAACAGGCTTCCTCAAAGACTGCCCCTCGGGCCACCTCAACAAAGAAGAATTCCAAAAAATCTACCGCCAGTTCTTCCCCTTTGGCGACCCATCCCCCTTCGCAAACTATGTCTTTCGCGTCTTCGATTCCGATAATAGCGGCACCATCGACTTTAAAGAGTTTATATGCGCATTGTCCGTCACGTCGCGTGGCAAGATGGAGGATAAACTGGATTGGGCGTTTCAGCTGTACGATATCGATGGCGATGGGAAGATAAGTTATGATGAGATGTTGGCTATTGTGGAGGCTATATATAAAATGGTAACTCTTTTTCTCCGTGACCCGAAAAATGAAAGTGTTGATACTGATGTGTGAATGGGCAGGTCGGGTCAATGGTCAAACTCCCCGAAGACGAAGACACGCCCGAGAAACGAGTGAAGAAGATCTTCGGTAAGATGGACAAGGACGAGAATGGAAGTCTGGATATGGAAGAATTCAAGGAAGGCAGTAGGCAAGACGAGACTATCGTCAGCGCGCTGTCGCTGTACGATGGACTAGTATAGCCGCATTCTCTAGTCGACTTTTCGTTTCATATGTAATGCATCACCCTTATGATTTGGTCGCTTGATGTGACATTGATGTTGATGATTGATTTCGTGTTCATACTCTGCTCTGTGCTTGCATACCTTGTCCTTTTTTTTCTTTTATTTTCGGTGTTGTTTTGGCGGTCGATTGATTGATCGCATGCATGCATTTTATTCCCTTCGAAATTTGATATCATATCTTCCTCCTACTGACTCGGCAAACAGTAGACTTGTGTCGCAATTGGGCTTGTCGGCTGGTTAATGCATATATATATGCTATAGATCAATCAATGAACATGGATACCCTTATGTCTGGTCTCTCGGTGTTTCTACAAAGTAACGTTTGGTGTTCGGTCAATGCGCACCGCCAAAAGTGGATCGGCCTCGACATTCTCATCCTCGGGGCCGTTCTGTTCCTGAGACCCAGTAGTGTCCACGGGGTCATTTACCGTAAGCAATACGTTGCAATATCAACTAATGTTGTCTAGTACCCTGGAGAACGGTCTCCGTAGACGAGTGATCCGGAGAATTATACGAATTATCTGAGCTGATCAATTGTGATGGCGCTGCTTCGGGAAATCCCACCGAGTGGACCAATTATCTCTACACACGCGACAACCACAGTGACGAACAGAGAAGAACATGAAAGGGCCAAGAATTCTGTAAAGAGAGGTCGCAAACCACCGCGCCCTCGAAGGCAACAGCAACAAATCCAAGACCATGGCAGTCATCCTGGAAATGTCCACGAAAGAAGTCTGCAGCTGGCCATGGACGAATCCCACGTTCCCTCTCTCGCAGCCCGCAGCACTTCAACACAGCATGTTCAGATCTTCATAGACTACATAATGGCCGCCTGGCCATGCCTCTTTAAATGCACCGAAAAATCAACTCAAATCAGCTGGGTCGCCTACGCCGTTTCTCGCGGGGCAGGCGAGGAGGGTAATGCCTTTGATTTGGGTATGAGGTCACTGACATGCTCCTTCATGGGTGCTGCGGGCCACGATCCACAACTTATCAATGCCGGGAGGCAGTTGTATGGAAAATCGTTGCGGTGTTTGGCGTCTAATCTTTCGAGGCTGCAGAATACGCCGACGAAGAGGGGTAGCAAAGCAGGGTATGTGGATGAAGCCGTTCTTGCCGGTGCCGTGTTGCTGAGTATTTATGAAATGCACTACGGTGCTACGGCAGAGGCATGGCTACACCATCACGCCGGGATTATCGAAATGATGCGTCTTCGCGGTGCGGAGTCGCATACCATAAAGGGATTCGGAGGGGCGATATACATCGCTTATCGCGGATTTTTCATAACGGCTTCCCTGCTCCGAGGGGAGGCGTGTCTGCTCGAACAGCCCGAATGGCAGGCCATGAGTGAGCGCATAGAGGCAGAGAATGCGCGTAGACCAGACTCGTCGGTGTTTACTGAAATTGCGGAACGCGCCTTTAGGGAGATGGTCAAGCTTCCTGGCATGCTGAAGAGGGTGAAAGAGCTGTGGGAGATGCCGCCTGTAAATCAGTTCTTGGTCCGGCCGCAACTCAAGCAGGAGTTGGCGACCGTGAGGGCGGCACTAAGAGGTCTACATGCTGAGTTAGCGATCACAGTTGCCACGCATGGAGGTCCTGATAATCCTGCTGCGACTATTTCTCATCGGAGAAGGAAGAAGGAAAAGTTTGTTGGTCCCGTGCCGTATGAATTCTTTGACGGGTTCTCGGCATTGGCGATTCGAGGGATTAGGTCTGGGATTGTCCTTGTGAACCATCTTCTGTTGCTGCTTACGCCTGAGGCGAACGTTAGGCAGATACTACATGAAGAGGTTCAGACGTTGTCGCGGAATGATGGGTTGACGGCAAACAGCTTAGCAGATGGTGAGGCTAAGCCTGCGTCGTTCTTCATGATGGAGACGTCTCACCGGCCGTTTCCCATCCGCGTAAAGAGTTTGATGGACCCGCGCATCCGGCAGGCACCAAACACAGCCTGGACAGATGGGATTGCGACCAGTTATGGCATGTTGGGCGTGAGTATACACGTTGACCATTGATCCCATTTCTTGCGCCAAACGATAGTTTGAATCAAGGACTGCCAACCACCGCTACGGCCGCTTGTATGTATGTAAACTCAGCACGGACTATAAGGATTGTAACTGACTCATTCAAATTGGCTTGCTCGTACGTTCGCCAGTTGCTACTTCGTATTAGAGTTGAGCTCAGTACAGAAAGCTTGCGGTGGCTGAATTGAGAGGAATTGGAGTTGGTTGTAAGTAGATATCGCAAGGAGTTTATTCGAGCCGGTGGAGTATTCTTACCTAGGTGGCTATACGAACTTGATTTTCCCTGCCAGGTGGGATTATGATCGTGTTCACATTGCTTGAACATACGTTGCAATGCGTATTCTAGAACGCGTTGACCAGAATTGGTATTGATAAGAATCAATAACTATTACCTAGAAGACGTGGAATCTTAAAAATTACATGTGCCTCGAATGTATTTCTAACGATATACGGAGTTTGAAAATAACGTCAATATCGGCTGCCGTACCTAGTCAGGAAACTACCTAGTCCATTTGCCTGTCCATTTTCGCCTGTCCTCCATGGGGCAGACAGCTTGTGGTATCCCCCAGGACAAACATGATTTCATCCGGTTCAAGATGACGGACTACTCTCAGAGTGCAAGAAAGCTTCTCATTAATCGACGCCAATTTCGGACTAAGGCCAACTGGACCCTGTCAAAAACAACCTCACTACCGCAACTCACATAGGACTTCCACCGCCCATCACTACACAACAGCACACTGCAAGGATGTGCCACTACTAGAAAGCTTCAGTTTCGTTCTCTCATATTGCCACCAGGCCAAGCGAATCTCAACGAGACCCTTTCCCGCCAACCATGACTTGGAATGACGCCGATCTCATTAGGAAGAATATGCTCCGCTCCGGCTTTCGGTCTTGGGGCATTGTTATCTACAGATGTACCTATAAGAGCAACTCCGATTGGGAAAAGTTTATGCGTCGCTATCTCTATCATGTTCATCACGCACTTGAATATGACGATGGTCTTGACTTACTTCCTTATTTCGACGATAGGACGCGATTTGATGGCGTTACTCCAGCTATTGTGCGTGATTATTTCAATCAGTGGGCGCGTACTGCGTGTGAGGCCGAGCAAGGAGTTTCGTTTCATCGTGCTTCAAATGCGATGTCAGCCCGGTATAAGCTCTGTCTAATGGTTGATGAGGAGGCGTTGCTGTCCGTTCTGAACGGCCCAGATGTAGATGGTCATAATCTTACTCCTCGATGTTTGCACATGCCTTCCCGGCAACAACATTGTACTACTAGTCGCAATTTGCAACGATTCTGGTCTGTGTTTGGTCGACACTCGTGATCGTTGCTGTTCTCGCGGGACCCTTGACACAGTATGCGTAGCCCACCTAGAGGTTCGTACACGAGCTTCCAATTGTCCGTTCTTCAAAGTTAGCCTTGCATTCGTCATTCTGGAAGCCAGGAAAGTTCCGGTTCGAGGAGCCGTACTACTTGGGTTCCACGTAAAGAGCTCTGCACAAGTGACTCCAAACTCCGCCTCTATGGTATAGCAATTGGTATAGCAATCGTCTCTAAACTAAACGGTTAAAAGCTCCTGACAACCAGATACGACCCCGTTTGGATTGGGTCTGCTAATACCGTCGTTGTTGCAGAGACAGCAGTAGTAGTAGACATCGCAGAGCTCACCCCAATACAGACTGCACGGTGATCGCTGCTGTCCAGGTTTGCGTAAAGAGCCGTGTCACAACCACCAGCAAGCCAAGGGTTCCACGCCACCAATTCAGCCTTTGTGAGTCTAACGTCTAACTCGATATGTTCACATTGGTAGTCTGAAGAAGAATCAGCGATATCTTAGCTGTATATAGTCTTTTGTTCTTCATTTCTCCTTCGAACGTATCGCCATTCATGTAGCCAGAGACCGTGTGAAGCAATTGCAGTTTGACACCGTAGTGAAGTCGGTGGCATTGATTGGCACACAGTACGATTTGATACACAGCATTCTCAGCCTTCCGGTCATGCATGACCCAGCCTTGCGTTGATTCTCCCCATGTTGGACTCCAATCATGATCCCCCACGTTGCCGCTGCAAGATACATGTTTCCTGGTGTATGTTAGGCTTGTAAGATCCATTGCAAAAACTACATTCATTCTTTGGAAGCATTAGAAAATCTTGTCACAAACATTGAAAAGCTGTTGAAGCCTCAACAAATGGCCGACATTTTGGCAATTTCAACTGCAGTTGTCCAATTCGCGGACATAGCGGTTCGACTCTCCATCAGGCTGAGCAGCCTTTGCTCCGAACTACGTGACGTGCCGAGCAGACTTCAGACACTAAGATTCGACATTGACCAACAGGTCGCAATCGCCAAGTATATACAGTCAAGCCATGCGGTTTTTCAACGGAATGATTCAACAGGAGCTTCCACTGTGGCAACACTGGCGGACCAAACGTTAGCTGATTATATGCTTGCGATGGAGCAACTTAATGAATTACTCGAGAGCTGTCAAAGTGGTAGTGACGCCGGAAGCATTAGACGAAGTTGGGATGCACTACGTGCCTTACATATGCGCAAGGAGATGATGGTACTCTGTGAGAGACTCGAGCAGAAAAAAAGTAGTATCATCTTATGGCTATCGAATGCCAACATGGGAGTGATAGCGGTGCATTGGGTATGGCAATGCAATATCGTGCTGACTGACTTGCATGGAATTACTGTCTCAGATAGAAACACTCGTCAAAGGGCTCCATACAAACGCGGATCAGACTCTTCGCCTGACTCAAAAAGTTGAACAGACTTCCTCGAGAGCCGATCAACGGCTCGACACAGCCACATTAGTGCTTTCGGACCTATCGAGGAACACTGCTTCAAGCTTTCAGCAACTCACTGCGGCTACAGCGAGTACTCATGTTCAAATTAGAACACTGCTAAGTCAGTGGCAAGAATTGGCACCCACGGTACACATGTAATGCAACTGTGTCTTAGTTGACGTTCGAGCTGACATGCTTTCTTTTCAGTTTCACGAATTTCAATGTATACTAGAGAATAACCCGCGTTTACTCCATTCGGTCGTGAATGTGGCAAGCCGAAGTACTTCCACTCTGAATGAAGATGAATCTCTAGTCGGAACACGTCCATTAGGAAAAAGCATCTCCAACGATGACACCTTGCGAACTGCGAGAACCTGCCGAGAAAGGCCTCGCCCATTTAACGCTTGCACCTGCAGAGAGATCAACAGAACCACGAGTGTTGAGCCATTGTCGTTTCTGAATTTCAGAAAAGTATTCAGAAAACAGCATTATCGCCAGTGCCCAAAGTCGAAAACATCAGAGACAAGCTTGGAGTTCCTCATGAAGATAATCCCCCCAAGTTGGCTACTGTCTCATACCGTTCAGCTCGGGTTCTCAGTGCAGTTTTGTAATTTGAAAGGGTCTTGGAGGATGTCGCCATTGGTCGTCGGTACGTCTAGGCTGGTGAACTCGAGTACATCTCCGGCATTCTGTGCTGTCGAAAGACTCTGGCAATTCTACTTTTCCGAAACCGGGTTACAACCTTCACACATAAGTGGTCTTGAAAAAACGTTAAGAGACATAATTGAATGCCACCAGGCTTCTGTCTTTGATGAGGATGCGAATGGCAATACTTTGCTTTATGTGCGCAGACTTCCGTCCATCATACTCTATGGTTTCTTCTTCTAATACCGGACACAGGAGGTGCTTTGTCTTCACATAGCACTATACACTGGTCAGATTGAACAGCCAGCCACTGAATTTCTGTCCCTGGTACAGTTTCTGCTTGATAGAGGGTCAGACCCCAACGTTCACCGTCAGGATTCATACATAGCCGGGATCCTGGTCGAAAAGGGTGGCACCGTGCTGGATATATTGGCAAGTCAACTTCTATCACTGAATTCGAATTGGATTGCGAGCCAGCCGACTGGTGAACTGGTGTATAGATCCCTTGTAGACGGAGGTGCCGTCTTCTCGCGCTCACTTGTTACCATTGAAGGAAAACCATCAAAGTGGTATTCGGGTCATTTCGCAGAGGAGTTTCACGAGCTCCGGATGTTTGAGGAACAAAGAGATGGTAAATGATGTCTTCTTTGATAGTATTCGGATTCCACCACGCTGACCAAGTCTCTATAGTGAATGATATGAACGACCTCATGGCATCCATCATCACACAAAACGAAGCAGAGTTCTCCAGGGCATTGAAAAGAGACGACATACATGCGGTATCCGGGGCTAATGGTTTGACCGCCATACATCTTGCCGTCTACTGGCCGTGGGCTCTACGGCAGCTCATTCAGGCGGGGGCTGATGTTAACTGCAAGGATAATGGCCATCGACGCCCTATTCACTTAGCAGTGGCTTGTCATCAGGCCGAGGCAGTCGAGATATTGCTTCAGGCCGATTGTGCAGTCTCTACTCCAGATTATTCTCTGAGCTTGCTCCAGGAAGCCCTGACACAAGGCCGAGATTTTGACCACATCACCAGCTTTGTCATAGATGCATTAATCGACCGACACACTCGTCTGCGGGATCTCGCGCTCTGTGTACCACCACAGGAACTGCGATCTGAAGGGGAAATCAGCACAACGAGCCTCTGTGAAGTCCAGGCCCCGAAGACCTATGACTCACTCAAAAGATCAAAGTATAAGGTCCCGCCGTCACTAGAAGTTGACCGTGATGAAAAAGGAGTTTACGACACAGCAGATACAGATGGGCGTATTCGACTTCCTGTTCGTTTTGCTGAAAAGCTTTGGTTAGGTGGGTTCCATCGGGTCGATAGCTATGGCCACTCGAACGGGCTTACGCCACTTTTACAAAGCTGGTACAATGCGGACTTCGATATGGCTTCGTGGTTCGTCGAGAAAGGTGCGTCTTCATTCACTACACATCGCGATGGCAGACTTTCCGGTCTGCATCTCTATGCTGCTAGAATAGCCTATCCGGGCGCATATTTCGGACATGACCCCAAAAAGATCCCCATCAGTCCCCGACACTGGCACCAATTAGCATGCCGTAAAGACATGTTGCGGGATACCTGCTGTTGTCTGTGCTCGGCCCACGGATGCACTCCAATCTCCATTGTTGTCAGGCAGACTTGTCGATTTCCTGATAGCAGTCGCGGCAAGTACGCCAACATGGTAGACTTAGTACAAGTCTGGCGAGAAAAGATGCTGTACCAGCCTGAACAGAACTTTTCTCATACTCAGCAGCTTCTCCAAGCGGTCGTCTTTGAAAGTATGAATTTTCAGCATGTATGCTGTGATATTGGATACCGAGGGGAGCTGAACCTGAGAGACGATTCTGAGCTTGAAAGGAGAACACTTTGTGAAGATGGTTCCAAGGCCAAATTTCGCCAAGAATTGGATAATTATACCGTCAAGATGCTCGACTGCCAATGTCCGATTGCCGAGAAACCTATATGCGTGGTATTTCGAGACACCTGTGGCAGTCTGAATCCTGTTTAGTGTGTTGAGCTCGAGAAGACTGTCCACTGGGATGTAACGAACAGCGGCCAGAAGAGGCTGACCGCTAATGCTCAAATAGGCTGGCATTGACTATCTATTCTATGATAATGGATGATGTGTGCGTGTATGTGTATGTGTGTGTGTGTGTGTGTGTGTGTATGAGAAGGCCTCGCTGGCAAGCGAGATCTGTCCTTCTCACAACTGCGCTAACTATGTACATGTGGAAGGCGACTGGCACGAGGTAGGGAATACTCCTCATGATCATCTAGTGAACCAATAGCTGAACAAATTTCTATATCTGTTTCGTATGTACACTAACCTTTTTCCCCCTTACTAGGCATTTAATCAAATCTTTCCCCCTTCCTTTGACGTCAAAAGCCTATAGCCTCTCACAGCCTCACAGCCCATAAACCCTACCACAGCGCCCAGTCCAGCTCTTCCCACCAGCTCCCTCACCATCATCGACGTCGACATTCCGGGCAGTCTACTCGCAACCAGCCCCGAAACAGCGCCCATACTGGCGCCCACATCCGCATACAGATCATGCATAACCTGTCCCTCATTCTCCAACAGCCTCCAACTCCGATCCTGCCATTCCACCTCCTCCGCACCCCACATTCGTCCCGTAAGCAAGACCAGCGTGGCTCCAGCGCCGATGAGTGATGAGCGCGCCATGGCTGGGTAGAATATCGTTCTCATCGTGCCATTTTTGGCGAGGCCTAGCGGCTGGGAGACTCCAGAAGAAGCGTTGAGGAGGTTGCGGTGTTTGTAGAGTTTGTAGCCTCCGTATAGTGAGCCGATAAGCCCGCCGGCTTCAAAGCCTCGGTGAAAGACGTGGATGTATAGGAGGGACTTGGCGTAGGGCTGGTCCTCGGCATGGGGTGGATGGGGCCAGGAGAATTCAGACATTTCCTATATCCTTTCTCATTTGCCTCTTTGTTGCCCAGTCCTGTCTTAATGAGTGATCAATCTGAGTCTCGAGTCAGTGCTCAACCGCATTCGTGCTCTTATCGTGAGATTGATGATAGACTCTCGTGGTGGTTATCGCGTAGGATTTCCCCCTCCAGATATAAATATTATAAATTCCTTAAGGTCAGGATCAAGTTCAAGTAGAGATCACACATACAGAGGACTTTCGAATCGAAACTACGTCGGTACAAGCTGACAAGCTGAACAGAGTTGGAGCTCGGAGTGTAGTTGCGCCTTTATCTAACAGCTATCTACGTTCTAGCCAATCGGAGTGCATGTATTTCGTATGCTTCGTATAAAACCTACCATCGGCCAATCGTTGTTCATGCTTTTATAGCTCCATTCAGCTCTACGCACGTAAACAAAAGAGCTCGAAGAGTTGAGCGTCTAAGAGGAAATTTAATTCAACGAAAATAATATTCATTTCAGCTGCCCTCGACCAAGAAACAGGGATATCATCAAGATACATACAAACGGTACATACAAAAGGTACAGAAAATATAAAAATGCTAAAGACTAAGCAGGCGGAGTTGAACGTTTGAATTATCGCTTGGACTCTGCACGAGCGAGAGCCTCCGCCTCCACTGTTTTCGCTTCCTGTTCCTGCTTCGCATCACGCACTTTTGCGAGCACGATTTCTCTGAAAATATCGCCTCGCGCGACGCGGCTCAAACTCCGCTTTTTCGTGGTGGCTCCCTCTTGCGATTGTTGGGATGAAGATGTCTCTGCGTCTTTGACGTCGCCAGACGGGTTCGTGACTGCCAATGCCGGGAAGGCAGATACGATATCCGAGGTGTCGCGATTCTCGACGGCCTGTCTTGCCGCTTCGCCCACGTTGCTGGGGACATCCGCGCCGTTGAACTCTTCGTCTTCTTCCTGCATCTTGAGCGCCTCGATACGGTTCGCCAATTTGATGATCTCGATACCGCGACGAAGCTTTGCGCGGGCCATGTAGGCCTTGATCTCGGGCAGCAAATTGTGATCCGAGGCAGTGTCTCCCTTGAGCCAGCGATGGGTCAGCGCTTCCTCCGCCGTGGCGCGTTTATGTTGGTCAGCCGTCAAGAGCCAATTGATAAACTCCTTTGCGTCCGCGGAGACGTCGCGCCAGTAGCGTTCATGGAATTGGACTTTGCCGTGGCGGCATTCTTCGATTAGATCGGACATGTTCTCGGATCTGAAGGGGGAGTAGCCACATAGGAGTGTGTATGTGATAACGCCGAGTGACCACATGTCGGCCGGTTTGCCGTGGCCTTCTTTGAGCATGACTTCTGGTGCGGCGTAGCCGAACGAGCCGGCCATCGATGTGAGGACGTCGGATGAGCTTTCCAACATTTTGGCAATACCGAAATCTGCGAGGACAAGAGGCGAGTCGATGGCGGCGGTGGCATAAAGTAGATTCTCGGGTTTGAGGTCTGTTTACGTTATTAGTCTGCTGATCCTTAGCTGCCTAAAGCAGTGGGCATACCTCGGTGGACGATATTGCGCTCATGCAGATACCGGACCGCATCTAATACTTGTCTGATCGTTTGCGAGGCATCCTTTTCCGTGAACTTTCCATACTCGCAGATGCGATCAAACAGTTCTCCTCCGGTCGCGAGCTCCGTCACGATGTAATATTTATCCTGTCCACATCAGCCACTTTCTACGCCCAAAAATTGCCAGTAGACAGAAATGGAGAATGTACCCTTGACTCGAACCAATCGTGAAAGTGCACGATATGAGGATGATTCAATCGCTGCAAAAGCTCCAGCTCATCGTAGACCATCTGTTCATTTCCGCGCACGCTCTTCTTGAGGATGATTTTGACGGCGACTTTGCCTTGCGGGGAATCTGCTTCGCGGACGATGCCGTATGTGCCTGCGCCGAGGGTCCGACCGAATCGATACAACGATCTGTGTATATGCTCGTCAGTATTTGGTCCATCTTTCGAACTTTCGGATTGATAACGCACTTCTTCTCATAACTCTCCGGCTGGCCCTGCAGCTTATTGAGCATACCCGAGACTATAAACCCACAAGAAATCCAATGGTCAGCCTTTTTGTTGTCTGGTAGGTGTTTCGACTATTTGTCCTCCCGTCTCACGATGAGTTCTTGCTCCATGTTTGTATAATTCAGACCATGCTTCCAAGTCCCCCACAAACTGATGCAGATAAAAAACACGACGACGACGCAGTCAAATAAAGACAGGGTGGTAAGACGAGATGCGACGTTGTAGATGAGAAGTGACATGGTGCACGAGAGCGATCGCGTGGTGGTTGTAGTTGCGATTGACGACAGGAAGAATATCAAGAATCATAATTGACATAGATTTCGTCAGAAACTTACAGCTCATTGTGACAGCTCGTGCAAAGAAGTCCTTCCAAGACAAAAGTGTGTTGTTGTTAACGACTAACTGTCCCGCGGGGTAAGCCTGGCTGGGCTGCCTGAATGAGGCCTTAGGCGATAAGGTTGCAACGGAAAGTTTCCAGAGAAAAACAACAACCGACAATAGATTATGCACGCAAATTCGCCTCTTTTGAAGATAGTTATATAGATCTCCAGGAGTGAAAAGAAAACAATACGTAGTTGGAAATTGCAAAACACTTTCAGCCCGAGCTATCTCGAGGCTGAGATATCTAACTAAAGACTCTGGACCTGTGGCTGAGCCAGCGGGGCAGCTGAGCTCTGCGCTTCTGATTGGGAGAGGAGGACACGAGATACGAGTCTCAGACGTATACACACTCGCAACGGACCGGGGTTTCGTCGATCAAAAGTGGTAACGTGGTCCGATGGTTTGTGTTTCATCGGGTGACTGACGGACTGTCAGTGTGGCTGGTCAGGGGGAGCTATTATAAGAACGGAACGTCAGGCTTGATCTTCATCGCACAAATTATGGATTATAATGTATATATATTAATGTTTCATCAAATAGCTGTAGCCTGCGAGTCTTTAACGCCAAAAGTGCCTCCCTCAATTGCGGCATCCATCATGCGATCACCACTGATGATGCTCGTCGTACAAATGACAATCTTCCGGGTGGCCGCTTCTTGCGCCGCGACATATCTCAATGCTGCAATTTCGGTAAATGTGATGCCACCAAGGAACATGATATAAACTGTCTTTTGATGGAAGCTACCGCCGGACGACGTCAACGACTGCCTAGCGCGGACGGCTTTCTCGTCTCCTTTCTGAACGATACTAAACGTGGAACCACGGGCGGATTTGGCGATATCCTCAAACCCAATCCAACCTGGAGAAGACGTAGTTGATGTATTGATTTGCGCAGTCGAAGCAGTAAGACCGCCCTTGATGAGTGACATCATGTGAGGCTTCTGCAAGATACACTGCACAAGCCGGACAGACAAAGGGGCAAACCCGCTATATACGTAGGAAATGTCATTAGGATCTTTTTCGCTAACTTCTTCAACGACAAGCCGAAGGTTCTTGCGGAGGTAGTTATAGTTTGTTTTTGTGCCGGCGACTGCACCACCAACCGCGCCTGGCAGTAGCATTGCTGTAGCCGAGCCCCGGGGTTGCAGAAGCTCCATCTTCTCGAGAGCACGGAAGGTGAGAAGGTGCTGATAGCCATACGCCTGGAGGACTTCTCGTTTGAAAAAGTCTAGATCTTTAGCACGTAGTCCACCAGACATACAGGATTCCAGGCAAAGCAGACGAAGGATCGTTTTCAACGGCACATCGCGAGCAATCAATTCGTTGATGTTGCTATGTTGGTAGCTTGGATCCGTACCCGCGGCATTGCTTTGCTGAACTTCAAGAACTTTGCGAAAAATGTCTGACCGAGTCTGGCGCATAATATCTTCTGCCAAGTTTGTATGGATTTTCAAGCTTTGATGCTCCTGCTGATATGCCGGCAGCCGGTTGACAAATTCACGTAGCTCAGTTGTAGTTTGTGCCGAGTGTCGAGTCTCATAATCAGACTCAAGTCGTCGCGCAACTTTGTTGAGGATGTCGCCGACTATTGCAAAGTTGGTATCTCGCAATTGGCTGAATAACTGATCTGAAGAGTCAAGCGGAATCTTGCGCTTCAAGCCCGGTTTTGCAGGGGGAGCAGGTGTAGACGATCGCTGGGGAGGTTGAGCGGCTGGCCCGATGATGCTGGTATCTACGTCCGCTTGATTGTTTTGTATACCGACAAATTCATCAATCAAGCCCTCATAGGTGAGCTGCGTCAGGAGCGGCGTGCCCAAGTCAACTTCCCGGTCAATGATGATTAGCTGTTCAACGGACGAGCTAGGAAGTTTGTTGCCATAATCAGGGCCGGTACTCGATGACTGCTCTGCCTCGACCTCTTTTCTCATGCGAATAAGCAGGTCCGCCAATTTTCGAGCATTGTCTCCTTTACCAGTGATGCGAGGAAAATATCCATGGCGTCGCTGAATATTCATCAATCCTTTAGCCGAGAGATATACACTGCCTGGGTTTTTGTGCTGGTACCGTTAGCTTGGTCGACAATCAGATAAAGAACGGCACATACCAAGTACAAATCACCGAACGAAGTATCAAGCTCAAGAGATAAGACATCCTGCTCCAACGGAAGAAAGTAAACGGGCAAATCGGCGATATTTACATCTCCAGTGATACCCGCTTCTTCTAGGATCGAATCGCTCACAAGAGTCCGTCGAGGGACCCAAAATACTGATATGTCATGCTCTACACTACTGCTCTGGCGGAGCTTCTTGATTTGTTCTGCGACATGTCAGCACATTCTGATGACCTCCTAACGTGGTGCTATTCGAAAGGAAGCCAAATAACTGAGCTAATACTATCCGAGTGAATAGATATGGCAAAGTATTTTCAATTTAGGGCACAAGATTGACAACGAGGAGTTGGTGAAAGTCCACGAAATCTACTGAAGTCCCATACAAAAGGATTATTTGGAACTTACCGGCGACTTGAGCAACCTGGTTTACTTTTTCGGCATGGACCAGAAACACAACATTGCGCTGTGAACTGTCGAGATTGCCATTCTCTAGCAGAAACACGCGATCCACTCCATACTCTTGGAGGACGGAGAACTTGACGAACAGTCCGACTGGACCAGCCAGGTCTTTGCTGATGACCAAGTTCTTCTTTCCGCGGACCTAGCTGGGGTCAACAAACATCCGATTGAAAACGATTGAACTAGCTTACGCTCTCGAGAAGATCCAACAAGTCTCTGCGCGCTTTTTCACGTAGATGATCAGCTTCATTCCCCGGAAGGGGAGCCATGACTTCTATGGAGGGATGTATTGCTTGCACATGGCTCCCTTGCTGATCAAACAAGAAAGAGGTTGAAGCTCCCCAGAGCACCGCGCAACGTCGGAAAACAGGAAAGCGCTAGTCCGGGAGCAGCCTAGCCGAATGACCAGCCACTTTGTATCTCAGTGTAATGTATTTACCCTCAATACACAGGTATCGAGTCAGCTCTGGCTATATATCTGGAGAGCTTCCGTAATTGTATTACACCCCTTAAGCATCAGCTCGGGCATCGACACAGCCACCAGTGTCTCATCAGTGACGGTCCCCCTCCTTACAACTTGCTTGGTTACTCACTTATAAGATACCCCTTTCTCTTCACTCTTTTTCTACAATTGTGTCAAGCCGTCTTCGTTGTTTTCTTTTGCTTTGTCTTATATACCACATCGACAGCATGAAAAAGTTTTTGAAAAAGAACAAGGACGACGGCGGCGACGACGACTCCAATCGGCGAGCCCTCTTCGGATCTCGTTCTCGCGATAAGAGCCCCAACCCGCAGGCTCAAGGAAACAACCCATACGCACAACAAATCCCAGTCGACCCATATACCAAAGCCAAGATCAACGCAGGCGTTGCTCCTGGTGCTCCGGCCGGCGGTCCTGGTGGTTACGGCGATGTGAAGCACCCCGGCGGCCCTGGGACGACAGGTCCAGTCGGTAACCAACAAGGCGGCTACGCACCGAATCGATACGGAAATCAGGGTGGTTACGGCGCTGATCGATACGGAACAGGCCAAGACAATAATAGCAGACCTGGTGGCGGATCGCGATATGGCCCCGGTGGCTATGGCGGTTTAGGCAGCACAGATCCCAATGATGCAGATAGGGATGCGCTGTTTGGAGGTGCTCGTGATCGAGTTCAGCAGAACGGGCCTGCTGCAGGTGGACCTCCACCACCGTATAGTACTGGCGGACCGACTGGGAGTGGCGGATACGGCGGCTATGGAGAACAGAATGCACCTGGTTCGTCGGCAGTCTATGAAGAGCGACAATTAACTGCCGAGGAGGAAGAGGAGGAAGAGGTGAATGCGGTCAAGCAAGAAATTCGGTTCATCAAGCAGGGTGATGTCTCCTCTACCCGAAACGCTCTTCGGGTCGCCGCCCAGGCCGAAGAAACCGGTCGCAATACGCTTGCTCGACTGGGAGCTCAGTCGGAGCGTATCCTTGACACGGAAAAGTCTCTCGACGTGGCCGCCAGCCAAGGCCGTCTCGCCGAAGAAAAAGCCCGAGAACTCAAGACTCTCAACAAGAGCATGTTTGCCGTCCACGTCTCCAACCCATTCACCAGCAACGCCCGCCGCCGCGACCGCGACGAAAAAGTCCTCGAAACCCACCGCGCAGAACGCAATACTCGCGAAGGCACACGCCAAGAAGCATTTCAATCCAACCAGCGCATGGAGCGCACATTCAGAGACATTGAACGAGACGCCAATAAGGCCTATCCAGGACAAAAGAAGGATATGTCTGAGCGCGCCAAATATCAGTTTGAGGCCGACAGTGAGGATGAGGCGATGGAGGATGAGATTGACAACAACTTGAACCTTTTGTCTGGGGCGGCGGCACGGTTGAACGGGCTGGCGAAAGCAACGGGTAAGGAGTTGGAGGAGCAGAATCGTCATCTGGACAGGATTATGGGCAAGGTATGTTGTAATCCATTGTTGTGTATATTGCGGTACTAACGTGATTCTAGAGCGACTACGTCGACGATCAGATTGCCATGAACAGGGCCAGATTAGATCGTATTCGTTAGAGCTTTCACATTGGACATGTCGACTCATAGGTCTTTGCTTGCGCCCAATTCAATAAACCCTCATCGATAATAGGCTGGGTGCATGACACTAAGTTTGACCGCATCGATTCTCTAATCGCGTTAAACCCCATCTATGCTTGGCGCTCTTCCAATATCTAAAATAGCACCAATTATGAATTTTTTTTCCCTTCCAACATCTCCCCAAATTCCTCCACCAAGCCCCTATAATCCTCTACTCCATACGGCTCCACCCACTCTTTCAGTCTCGTCTCCTTTCTCTGCACTTTCAGCCCCAAATCCTTTAGCAATAAATCAACATACGGCATAGCATCGAACACAAAATCCGGCCTTCTATTCCCATGGCCCCCAACGCCATAGCGCCATTTACAGTACTGCGTATGTAATGCGGTTGACCACTTGACTTCCGTTGCTTCTGACGGCAGGCTCAAAGAAGTAGGACGGTAGAAGTACGCTGCTATCCACAACGCCTGCACTTGGGTTATGAGCATTGTTGAGGCGGTTGTGGCCATTCCTAGGAACGCGATCGAGCGCGACGATAACAGAGGTTGCGTGCAGGGGACCAGGAAGCGGTAGAGGCGTGCGGGATGAGATGCTCCATCTGCTTCTGAGTCGGGCGTTTCGCGGATCATGGGTCGATACTCAGTGTTGAAGACGGGCTGGTCCTTGAGGCGCGGTAAACGGCGCAGGATGTGCTCATCTGCCCTTTGGATTAGAGATGATGGTAAAGGGTCTTCTGCCGTCGGCAATCCGAGTTCCTCTTCAGTCTCCGTGGGGAAAGTGATGGTCGGCGTCGTTCTCCATCCCGTACAGCACACCATTGCATCTGAATCGAATCGGTCGCCCGTCGAAAGATGGACCTTCCCCTCCGACAATTCTTGAACGTCTGCAATATGTACCCTCACTTTCCCCTCGCGCACCAAGTCGAAGAAATTCCGATCGTAATTGAGTATACTCAACCCCGACGCAACCCACATCGGCTCAATCCAAGGTTTCAGTTTAGCCATCTCCGGATGCTCATCATACCTATTGAGCGTCTTGACATCATTCCCGATCACGCTCCAAAAAGCATCCACGATTTTGCGGCCCAGCCACGAACGGTGCAAAAAGGATCGGATACCGGTATAGCCATCTGCATGGCCCCAGATACAAGGGCTGAACCAGGTCAGTAACCGAACAGTCATGAGCTTTTCAAGGAACTTCTTTAGCGGCGTCACGAGCGCGGGACACATCCAGATCGGTCCGTGACCCGAGGCGCGAATGACCATGTCGACGGGAGTGTTGTATGTCTCGGCGATGGTGTATGCGGCGTCGAACGCGGATTTGGCACTGCCAAAGACCGTTATCCTCCTCGTTCTCCCACTTTGCTCTGCGGCAGGATTGTCGAATAGGTCGGATTCGTATTTGTGTAGATCCACGCAATGGAACATGGGCCTTTTGAAAGCCTCCTGCCCCGCGAAAAGTCGTTCGGGAAAGTATGGCTGCGACGTCTGACCCGTCGCTACAATCAATTTCTTTGCATGAATTTTGTTCTTGCTTGCAGTAGAAAGATCCTCCACGTCCAGCACCCACGACGATGTTTCGCTCGTCCTCCGTTCAACCACGCTATCTACTTTCTGTCTCAATCGTATATACTCCCGAAGGCCGTATCCATCCACATACGCTTCCAGATAATCATGCACCTCCTTTCCAGGTATATGCCCTTTGGGCTTTACGTCGGGGTTGATGTGGTCGCGCATCGGGAAATCGCTGAATTCATAGCTGCCTAGGACATGATTTGTTTTCAGGCTTGTGTAGAGTCGTTCACTGGCCCAGACGCCGCCGATCGAAGCCTGGTTCTCGAGCAGCGCGATCGAGTGGGTGGCCTGTTTCTCGAGGGTGAGAATCGTGCGGAGCGCACACAGGCCTGATATTCCTGTGAAATCTTGTGAGCGACAAATCATTTGGGGTAATTCGGGTTTGTTGTTGCTCACCGCCGCCGACGATAACGAGGTCTAGCTCCTCGGTAACCATTTTGACCTGATCTCTCGATCAGATAGACAGTCTTCTTGACTCAGAAAAAAAAAATCAAATTTGAAGACATTCCGCCTAACAGCGATGTGAAAATAAACATTTGATCCAACCCCTCGCGTGCAGCGTCGCACCGCGTGCAACTTGAGCGCACAAGCCCACTCGCCGGGGGACGCTCAAGCAATTGGACGGAGATTAATACATGAGGCTATCCCTCTATTGAGGCAAGCGTTTCTGCAGACCAACAATTAGGGTTGTGAGGGGATATGTTTAGTGGAGAGAACATTGCTGCCAGGGTCCATATCAAGAACGTTTTATAGGGCTAGGAGCTTGTTGCGGGGGTCCGATTGTTTCGTGTATATGGTATGTTATGTTGGTGACTCCCTGACTTGTGTATGGTTTAAACCTTTACCTACTCCGACACAGAGCTTTCAAGCTTGATATGGTGATCAGGGGAGTCAAAAGTCGACAACGTCTACCCGCCTAGCATAGATACCGGTCCGCATCTTCAATGTCTTGCTACTATCATATCAAAATCACTGGTTGTTCAAGAAGAGAATTCTGATCGGTACTGACAGACGTCTACCCGCCGCCGCTGACCGAGAATCGGACTTTGATGTTGGATCACTCAAGTCTTCTGAACGTACTTTTTGCAGACTTGTCGGCCACATTTGGGATAGCAGGTTGACGCATCGATCTTGGCCGTTGAAGACATTACGTAGCTGGCTGTCAATACATAGTAAATTCCCTCCTACTACGTAGTAATACCTACTGTAAATTAGTGCATCTTCGGAGAAAGAGTTTCACCTACGTCAATCCTTCTAACCGAGGCACGGAGCCGCAATTGCCTCAGGCATGAATGTGGCTGTGCATGCTACCTTTTCCATGGATTTAACTATGAGGCAGTTACCAGTTACATCATACCCACCACGTTCTGCCCACGGTCAGTCGACAAAGGCTTGACCCAAAAAAGCCACCGATCAATCGCGCCAGATGCAAAACTAACCTTATTCCAAGCCTCGGCTCCCGAAAGAGGAAACTCGACAAGCGAAAAAAGGAAAAAAGGCAAAAAAGGACAAAAAAAACGTCAGAGACTTTTTGGGTCGTGACATCATTAGTGGGGGGGTTGAGCCACACTTGCTGCAGGACGATCCATAAAATGACTGCTTTGACTACTTCACATCCAATCAGAGACACGGAAATGGTGCAGATCCCCATGGGGCTCGTGCTATCAGCCACTTAGAGTGTTTTTTTCCTTTTGGGTGTGTGTGTGTGTGGATGAGGGAGGGAGGTACGACGATCTGTGCATGGTGGCTCGGGTATATATATTACTCTGTTGCCTGCCGGTCTTGTTCGTTTAGTCTGCGTACAACAGCTGTATCTTCTACACTTAATTTCAAAGGACTCATCCTATAATCTCTTTTGTCAAAATCATCATGGGCCTCGGCAGCGTCGTCCTCCGTATCCTCGCCAATGGCATCCGCGTCCTCCAATTTCTGGCCGGCGCCGTCATGCTCGGCATCTTCTCCTACTTCCTCGCCGTGCTGAGCAACCATCACCTCCACATTGCCCAATGGATACGCGCCGTCGAGGGTCTCGCCGGCGCCGCCACTCTGTATGCTCTGCTGGGATCCATCTTCACCATCTGCCTCGGCGGAGTCATGATCTTTGGCGTTTTGGGCATGGTGCTTGATGTCTGCTTTGTGGGCGCCTCCGTCGCGATTGCCGTCTTGACGAGACACGGTACGCAGAGCTGCTCGGGCGACGTCACGACGCCGTTGGGCAACGGGCCTTCGGACTCGAGTGCGTCCGGCTATGGAAGTAACGGGTTCGGATTCGGAAGCGGAGAGACAGTCACCTATCTGCCGAATTTGGGACTGGCCTGTCGCTTGGAGAAGACTGTTTTTGCCGTCTCCATTATCTCGATGTAAGTTTCTTGCTTCTTGTCTTTGAACTTTTGTTTGGATCGGATTCCTGACGTATGCAGCTTCCTCTTCATCGTCTCCTTTTTCCTGGCCATCCCCATGGTCCGCAGCCGCCGTCGCGAGAAGCGCTTCGGTCCTTCTCCGGCTAACGGCTACACCTCTGGCTCAACTCGTCGTCGCGGTTTCTGGCGCCGTAATAAGACGACTAACCCCGACGTCGCTGCTGAAAATACTCTTCCCGGTCACCCTACTCCGGGTGAAGTTGAGAATGGCTATAAGCCTGAGACTGCAGGCTACAACGCTCGCTACTAGTCTTTTATATTCGGGAGAGACTCGTCATGCTATGTGTGCTGCTGGATGATGATTGAATGAATTGATCCGATGAACTTATTTTATGATGCGTTACCTCGAACTCGATGAGTCGAGTGGGGAATATTTACTGTTGGCATTATTTACACATATTACTTAATATTTAATAATTACATTGTTTGACTTTACAGATCTATTAATCAATTTGTAATATGTGAATTTTGTAAGCAATTCTAAAGATTGTGTCTAGCCTGGTAAGTGGAAGATTTGTGTCTGCACACACCAGGCTTTTGACAAGAATAAAAATATAGACGATAATGGGTATTACGATGTGGAAGCCCTAATTTCTACATCTAGCACCATCTAACCCTATTCTGTAAGCTCATTGAATTATACTACGTAGAAGCTCTTTCATCGCCTACTATGACTAGGCAAAGGTCATAATATTCATCTTTTAACAAAGCGAAAAGCTGCCTCAGGCTCTTTCTATAGTTGTGACTGCCATCACGACCCATTTTTTGGAAAGGAAAGATGAGGTGCAAAGAAGAACCTGGCATTTGAAAGAAATATTTTTCCACGATGGAGCTTGTGCCATCATCTCCCTCCTGTCGTCATTGTTGGCCTCTATCCTGAGTTCAAATTATTGTGCTGGTTGAATAGGCCTTCTCACCACTCAGGGCTATTCATTCTGTCTTTCTGGATGCTTGCTTCTGAGCTGAGGCTGTGAGTATAAATCTACTGGTTTGCCCACTTTAGATCTTGCATACTTTGTGCCTCTGTTTGAGGCAGCTTAGACTGAACCCACGAACCCAAAGTCAGTAAGTTGGCCTTGACATACCGTCACTCGAATCGAATATGGACAGCCCCTCCTCCTCCTCCTCCTCCTCCGATCGCCACCTAAGCGCCAACCAGCTCCATGAGGACGAAGACTGTGCCTATCTTCCCTCCACGACGTTCGAGGGCCACAACCTCACGCGCGCCAAGAAGCTCAGATCGCCAGTACGCTCCAACGAGTCTTCTTCTGCGTCCATGCCAACGCCCATACCTGCTTTGATAAATGAGCTCGAAGAACAAGGACCTACATACAAGCACTATGAAGACGAGAGCGACGCCGCAGCTGACGACGAGGACGACGACAGTGAGGAGTATGAGTACGAAGTGTCAGACTCAGGATCCTCGACTCCCAAAGCTTCGCGTCAGTCGTTTGGTGTGAGTACTTTGGTTTCACCACCGCAATACGTCACCACCACCACTTCTACCGCCGGTGGATCAAGTCGACAGCTTGAGAGAGCGGCCCTTAACGCCTAGAGCTTCTCGCCAGAGTCAAGGACGAGTATCGTACAGTCTGTCGCCTACACTGTCGGCACGTGCCTACTCGTCGCCTGCGGAGGACCGTCATCATTATTGTCGTCGTCAGGGAGGGAATGTATCTGCTTCGTCGACGCAGGCGGTCATACCTGGAAAGTCCGAGCAGGAGGTTCTCGATGCTATGATTGGTGACCTATCGCGCGCGCAGCGAGAGGTCAGGGATGAGAATGAGCACGCTAATGACCGGGCACAGGGACTTAGGCCTGCGCCGTAATCTGAGACGGGAATGCCAAAATTAATGGATAATGTGGTCATCCACCAGACGAGGAAAAGTAGAGAGGAAGTTTGATTGCCAGGTGCATCAGACAAGACAAGAGAATGGAATTGAGGATAGCAGATCGAGTGAACGGCTGCTTTCTGTGATGCGGACTTGCATACCTTGATGACTAACTGTGCCTTTGACTAATGAGAAATGAATCGCGACCCTTTTAGACCTGGTAGGTATGTGCTTTCGTGTAGGTCGTTGTTCTCGCCAATTCTTCACCTCTTCATTTCGGATTCGTAGAGGAATGAGTCATTGCGTACCATTTACATACAAAAAGCAATCAGCCTATCCTTTGGTGGTACGCGAGCAAGTTCTCAAGTCAATCATCGGATTTCGTTTTGACTCAGATCTTGACTCTACACGAGTCGACAAGATGAATCATAGGCCGCATTGAATCGAGTAATGAAACTGCTACAGCGGCCATAATCCTTCGTCTTCTGTATCTTGACGGACTTCAGAATCTTCTTCGAGTATTTGTATACGTACCTATCTCTCCAAAAGCTTCGATCTATTCCTATCAGAGCAAAGATCTGCCTGACACCATCAACGGTCGATACAAGCCGCATAAACCAACGTCATGTCAGACAAGACCTCAAATGACATACCGTCCTCGACGGAGAAGGAGAATACCAGCAACACCGATTCTGACACGTCCAAGAAGCAGAAACCTCCCCGGATTTGTATTACAAATGTACCCGAAGAAGAAGAGGAAGAAGAAGAGAAAGAAGAGCAGCAAAAGGGACAGCAGGAACAGAGGGAGGAGATTGGTAGACTTGTTTTACCAGAGAATGGCTCTTTACGGATTCGATCGAATGTCCACCAGACCTCTGATGACTATTGAACCCCCTGCTGTTCCGTATGACTTGTGAGTTGATGACTGGACGGACTGGCGTGACGGGCTAGATTCGATATATCTGTTCTTTCTATGCAGGATCCAGTCCTTTGCATCTTAAGCTCTCTTCCTTGATAAAAAGTGGCATCTAGTCGTGTTCTTACTGTGCATATAGCTAGCGGGTCAACCAGGCATCAACATCCGATTCCTTTTGCACAGTTGCATACATTAGAGGTAGACGAACGGTCAGTGCAAGTTCGAGGTTCTTGGGTACTACCTACCATTAGCCAGAAATCCCATTGACTACGCCGTAATGCTTATATACATGTGTAGACAAAAAAGAGCATCATATGTGTTAAGCCAAGCATTATATCTCATACCATCATTCACCATTTCCCACCCTTCTCATCCTCACCCCCCTTCCTCTCTGCCTGCTTCTTCATCGCACTTTCCACAAGCCAGACCGTGATATCCTGCACATCAGTCCCGACCCTCCAGCTGCCTAGTAAAACGCCTTGGTCCGACAGGATCTGCTGCGCGCGTTCCCAGCGTCGTTTCCACAATTCTTCGCGCTTGTTGAGAATTGGGGCTGATGGCTCCGGGTAGTCGTAGTATGCCGAAGAGTTCATGGTGTTTGCGGCGGTTGGTCGAGTAGGCGCTGTGCTCGTTGTGTCTGAGAATGTGTTATGGCGAGATGAAAGGCGTGGCGGTGGTGCGGGAGGAGAGGGATTGTTCATGGCTGTTCGGGAGTCGGAGTTTGATGTCGCTGCGCCTCGGCGTGTGGGAGGGACGGGGGGTGGTGCACCTCGTTTGGACGTGACTTTTGCTGTGTCGGACTGAGTAGATGAATTGTCGTTTTTGAGTGATAGATTGCTCAATGAATTTAATGTGCCCTTGGTCGAAGGCAGAGTGTTATATACATCCATCGCAATGTTCCTTACTGCTTCTGTATACGTGTCGTTTGTTGCTTTGCGTTGGGGTAAGGGTGGTGCCTTC
This sequence comes from Talaromyces sp. PB3603, assembly GCA_023625915.1. Lineage (NCBI taxonomy): Eukaryota > Fungi > Ascomycota > Eurotiomycetes > Eurotiales > Trichocomaceae > Talaromyces > Talaromyces sp. PB3603. The sequence goes on along the minus strand of JAMAFY010000012.1, from coordinate 683,680 downwards.
TTTTCCGAGTCGCTTGAAGTAGACGAGAGGTTTAATGGTTTGTTCGGAAGAGGTGGCGCAGGTTTGCGTCGTATGCCATCTGCCGAGCTTTCTGTACTTGGTATAGGCATTGTAGCTGCCGTTCGTAAACCCATCGGTTTCGATGGCTTGACAGGGGGTCCCTTTACAGTGGAACTATCTGCTGGCTCCAAGACATCGTCACCTGAAGCGGAGTCCTCAAATGTCATCAAATCACCGTTGTTGATGGTTTGTGCAGAGGATGGTTTCCTCGGCGGCAGGGGCGGTCTTTTCTCAATAGGTTCCGACGAAGGAGTTGACTGACCAGACCGTCTCTGCTGGGCAGCGAAAGAATTGTCAAAGAAGTCCTTCTTCTCGGTCGTCGTGACATCGCGGATGAAGACGCCGAGAATTCTCCCGGGGTTCTGTTGAACCAACTCTGTATATACTTCAAGATCTGCTTCACCGCTATCACCGACGAGAATGAACTTGCGTTCGGGAAAGTCTCTCATGATTTTCTCCAGGGACATCCGTTTTCGTTCTGCTGTCGGTTCAAAAATCCCCTGTAACATGCCGCTGTACTGCTTCAAGTGGAAGGAGCCATTCGGTAGTCCGGCCATTTTAAAGTACAGTTTTAACTGCGGATACAGCTGCCACGGAGCATTGGATACGTAATGTATTCCCACTCCCATGTCATGTAGCCGACCATACCATTCTTTCACGCCCTGGATGGTGAGATCGTCGAAATCGCGTATAAAGGTATTCCAAAACACTTCCTTTGCCCCACTAGCAATAGCAGAATGTTTGATGGTATCATCAATGTCGCTAATCAAGCTGACACCAGCTGGCTCGATGATTTTGACTTCCTCCGTGACGGACAGAGTCTCGTTAGCGAGTACTCGAACATGCGTTGGCACAAACTCTAGAGCCGCTCTGACGTTGAAATGCCCTGACTCGTTGGTTATGGTAGTCCTCGACTGGCTTTGCTGTTCGTTGTAGAAGAACAGCGTCACCGGAGTGCCAGCAGACGGATTGTGCATGAACGGTTTCAGCCTGTTCATTAGATTCGTATTGAGAACGGTCATATCGCTCTTATCAGATGTTAATGTGGTGGTCCCCGAACGAGTGACGCGTTTGGGCACATCGGAGTCGCTGTCCACTTCCGCGTGGTTGGCTCTCCATACCACGTCCGCATCGTGTTCACCCTTGTATATCAGATTCTGCGCCTCTCGGTTGGCGTCTTCCTCCTCCCGTTTTGCAACGTGTCGCTGCACGGGATGGTTAACGGGAACAGCTGGTGCTGGGAAGTCACTCAGTTTCCTCGCCAGTGCAACCATAAGCCGTTGCTTGCGATTCATAGGTCCGTGGTGAGGAGTGAAAAGCCAGCCTCGCACATCGACATCTACAATCGCATTGCTATCTTCATATCTGTCCCATTCTTCGCGCCAATAATCCTCATCGCCAGTGGCGCTGGACTGTCCAATTCTATCTTCAGTGCCTGGTAGTGTCTGAGACTGCGGAGGCCTCCCATTCGACCTGGTCTTCTTCACATGTCTCCTCGCATAGCTGGGAAATAGCAGCATCTCCTCCTTCCCAGAAGAGGTTATATCATAATCCGGAAAAGCGCCGGGGGCATCCACGCCTCTATCGTACTCTTGCCATTTCTGAGACAACTGGCTTTGATATGACTGACGAATCTCATTCGCGGCCTTCAAATAGCCCATCATCTTTTGTCTCCGAGACCCAGTCTCGCGGCCCGCATCATCGCTACCCCACCCCTCCGAGCCATAGCCGCCGTATCGTGACATTATTCTCCCAGAGCTGCTGTTATCCACATTCTTGAGTGACCGACTCACAGCGCGCGACGTCAAGCCACGCCCTAGCGGAGGAAGAAGAAGACCGGCTCTCCTTTTCCAGTTCAGCGCCCGCAAAAGGGACCAGATGTTCCCACCAGCAGCGCGACGACCACCAAGCGCCTTCGTAGTTTTTCTTCTTCGCAGCCTCTCCTGCCTCTTGACGATGGCCTTGTAGAGACGTGCTTGCGCTCGATGACGAAAATGCGCAAGTGTTTCGTGGCGGAAGGTCCAAAGATTGGCCCGGATTCGACGACGAGTGCTAGGAAATGATAGCGCCCTTAAAATGCGGGAAAGGGGCCCGCCGCCTCGATGATAGCGCCAGGATCGAGGCTGACTGCCGAAGAACGGAGTGAGGGCTGACCGTGGGATTGACGATCTCCGTGGGAAGATTGAGGCGCTTCTTCGCCAACGGCCGAAGAATGGAGGTTTTTGAGCCAGGTTTTTTGATTTTGCAATATGCCCCTAGTATATCTGAGTACTTTCCATCGGTGTCTGACAGCACATCTCGAAGTAGTGGTTGTTGGACAGAAGTTGGTTTTACGTAGTATGGTGAATGTTGATGTTGACGAAGTGACGTCTGGCGCTAATTTGGGTGGGTCTGGCTAGAGATAGGTGCCTGAGGCCGAAACAACCTTTTAGCCCTAAGCGGGCTACTTTCATATAGTGCTCCATCGACTGCTTCTCTGTTTGGTTCAAGTGAGTGTACACCGTGCCCAGTGTAAAATATGGAATGACACCCATGCTTTTCCGCTAATAGCTGCTAAGAAGCTTTTGAATTAGCACTACAGCCCCTGGGAACTGCGCTGTCAGTGTCTTGTACAGCACAAAACAATCTCCAGCAACAAAGACACATTGAACTCAGGTCTGATATACGGGTTGATTGGCCGTGTCTCCTCGAACTCTAAGCATTAGCCCTGGCATTGTATCAAGCTCTAGCTGCTGGTTGGAAGGATTCTGAATGTGGGCGAAGGACTTGCGCATGTAAAGGACAATCGTGTGGGCGGCAGTGAGCCCAGCTGGACCAGGGCCAATTATCCGGAAAGATGTCAACGACTTCCTGAGTCTTCATGCTGTGATGCAGCTTCAAGATCATAAAGTCGAAGGAAAAGAGTTTTTGAAAGTGATTAACCGGAGATACAAGGCAGAGGCTCTAGAAATCAACTGATCTGGGATGGTGTTTTGTCCGGTCCTTTCAAATACATTCAATTACATCACCAGTCACCTAGGTATGGCTCAAGAAAACATATTTCAATGACTTCACAGAAGCAAATGGCGGCGGAAAGGTGAATTTGTCGTATATTCGCCATGCTAAGACCAGGTCTTTTGGCTTGGCAGACTCAGCCTGGTGAAATCGGCATCCCTTGCTAAATAATGAAGGACTGTACTCGCTGTCGTGCAGTCAAATGTCTCATCATGCGAATTGTTGGCATTCGAGAATCGCATTCTTTGTGTATTTTACTGCTACGTAGTCAGTATGAGAATACAATTTTTCTGAAGAATGTCATCAGCCAAAAAAAAGAGTCTCATCTTCGCCACTGTAGTCGCTCTTTTCAATGCAACATGTACTTTTCGTCCGTCCTCAGCGGAGCTTAATCAAAATGTACCAAACTCAATTCAGAGGGCTCTAATAGCACAAACTGCAGGTGAAACGATCGCGGGCTTAATATGAAGGCTGTGTGCATAATGAGCTATGGAAGAATAAGCAAGTTACAGCCTGCAATGGGGACAGAAACCTTGCATGCAGGTACAGCCTTGGACGCGGTTGTGTTTATCGTGCTCTGAACCTGAAATACTAAGCGTCAGAATTATCGTCACTCCGTGTTCATCTAAATCATCCAGAACCTTGGACTTTTGCTATATAGAGTGAGTTACGTGGTAAGGAGTACGGAGACACACGGACTTTTCTGTATGAAAATGTGGAAGACTATCGATTCTTCGTGTTTTATGAAACATGCCTGAGAAGTGGATACTTGTCTGCATATCCTGCATGATTGACAATCTGCATCCCTACTGAGATATTTAAGGCCTCCAGCATTATGGTCTCTTATTTCTTGTTGGAGTGTTGACAAAGAAAGTTACAGCAGGTTGGAGTCGCGTTACACAAGCAAAGATCTGCAAGAATATTTTAGCTTAGATGGCCTAATGAATATTTGGAACATGATGAAGCTGAACTCATTCGGCTTAAGCCATTGTCGCCTCATAACTTACGTCGTTTCTTACGTATCGTCGCGGGCTTAAATGAATCAAGACCTGCCCAGATTTTGATCTTGTGTTCACATTTCTCCTCCACATAGTAACCCAGTAATACAACCAGCTTTCAAAGATGTCACAGCACAGTCAATATTCTTTCACCCTTATTACTCCCGGAGAGCTTATGGGTGCTGCTATAGTGCTACCAGCTTTATGTATGGTTTTGGTGATAATGCGTTTTGTGACGCGTCGAATGTTCAAACAAGCTGTGGGGATCGAAGATTGGATGTCTCTGGTAGCCATGGTAAGTCAAGGTTGCTGTCACTAGACTAAAGTATCTACAAATATACTTTTCGAGGACACTGAAATTTAGCATCTACATAGTTTCTGGTGATTGGCATGGGAGTCTGTCTAGCGATTGGTTCGTCAATGCACATATATCTATGAACTTTGGGCTCTTTTCTCGCACCCATTATTCTTCTCCATTCTGATTCCCAATTGAAGTTGAAGTGCGGCACGTAAGAAGTCATACAACATTATCGTCCGTTGGAAGCGAGTCAGAAAATGCGTCTAGTCAGTATACCGAGGTGACTCAATTTCCAGACGATCAAGCTTCTTAACTAAATAGTGCATGTAGTTTTCGCTAAAGATTGAATTCTATTACCAAATGCTGCTGATCATTGCCTATGGTTTCATCAAACTCAGTATTGTCTTTTTCCACCGCAGGCTTTTCCTTATTCAAAGATGGTCTGCTTTTGACATTATTTCCCTGACATACATCGTGTCAATCATCATTTGGGCTCTGGCTTCCCTCTTCTCGTTTCTATTCACTTGCGGTTCCAAGATCTATTTACAATGGGAACCTTTCCCCGAAGCCCAAGATCAATGCAGAGCCTACCTTGCCGTAGAGTTATGGCTCCTAATATCGGACTTGGTTACAGACGTTATGATCTTGACGTTACCGATACCTATTGTATGTTGATATATCCTTTAAATTGGCAGACCTTTTACGTGGAAGAGAGAGACAGCCGGTTCAAGTCTAATTTGGGAGCATCAGGTTTGGCGGCTGAAAGTACATTGGACTCGCAAATTAAGGATCAGTCTGGTGTTCTTGCTTGGAGTCGTGTGAGTTTGCCTCCTCCCCAATCCCTCATTTTCCACTAGGTGTCAAAGCATGAGGACTTGAAGATTGTTGACTGATTTGCCTTACGTAAGTGCAATCGGGGCATCTACAGCTCGAATGATAATTTACCTCGTCGTCTCCTCCAGAAGTTTCAACTCAGACGACGACTACAATCAAAGTAAAAGAGCCATCTTTTATTGGAGCATGGTTGAAGCAGGTTTGGGTATGATCAGCTCCTGTTTACCAGTACTCAGTTCCCTGATCAGGAAGATCAAGTTTCCTGGAAGTCTACATAAATCGCTCGAAAAATAAAGAAACTTGAGAGCTGACAATGCAAAGGAACCTGGAATCCTGGGACAACGAATGGGCAAGGTCTTCATTAAAAAATCACTAGAAGGGTCTAGATTGGTAGAAAAGTCTAGAGACATACCTGGTTCAGCCAATTGATGTAATGTGGGTGAAATGTATAAAAGGCAGACGAGAAGATTACAATGAAACTTAGTAAAACATGAGACTGTATATTATAGAGGTGATAACTCCGTTTCATGTACACTCTTTATGCTCACTAGATCTCGATTTGACCCGCTTGTAACAAATGACAATCTTTAAAGCTGCATATCCAAGACTTGCATACTGGAGTACAGATTTCAAATACCCTTTTCGTGGCCTCAAGTTTGATTCGATGAACTCGAACATTTCATATTGTCTTGCATCTGTTGGCCTTGTCGGCAGCTCAGCAAAAATTCGATACAACAAATAAATAAAGATGCGCTTATATGCCGATTCACCGAGGGGGCATCTGGAGCGTTATCTAATGGATTTACCGTGGCAAGATGAAATGGTATAGAAAGTGAAAAGGAGGGTTGCCGGTTATGATACTGCTTATTAAGGTGAATATCTGATAGCCTCTATATAACCAATTACGTTTCTTCACTGAAGGCTTGACTGACCATAATACGCTTGTAAACTATGAGAAGATGCTCTTGTTGTTACATTAATAACAAAATTAGGACAGTGAGGATATATTTAGCAAAGATTGGACGATTTCTGTAAACATTGTCATTATGACCCAGCAAGTGCCGAATCTTGACTCAGAGTACCGCACACCTTGAATAGTCTTTCTTAGCTAACGAATACTGGTCTGATCTCTTCTGGTCGGCCTCGGTAATTATTGTATCACTTGATGAAGGATGAGCTTAACTTTAAACAACGGGTAGCAAACATGCTAAATTAGCCTAGATGGTCCAACATGGTATGTTACAGCTACCAATGAGCACCGTGGCGGGCAGATAGAGTAAGATATTAATGGCATAAGCACGTTAGGGCTGGGGCCAGAACATTATTGCAAGTTCGTGAAAAAGGCTTAAAAAGAAGCGTGGAGACACCATCGAGAAATCTGGGGCGAGAGGAGGGAAGCGAAGGAAGTCGGACACAAGGTACTAACTAGTAAGGACCACGTACTAGGCCGCCTATCAAATGCTTACAATAAACAGTACCAGAGAAATGCAATGTTCAAAGGTCCATATTTTCGTTGAAAGGGTTATTGAGGAGTCGGTCTACCTTGTTCAGTTGTATCATGATGTCTTCGAGATTGTCTACAACAGCTCTAGATAAGTATCTACTCCTATAAGTAGCCAATCTCGCGAAATCTGAATCTGACGGTAGCCTGAATCAACGCATAGACTAATAATTTACTAGTCTATACCATGAGCGATTCCCATTCCGGCAATAAGTATACATAGTTGGTGGCTATCAGCACTCTAAAACCGAGCAGCGCCCCCGGCGGGTACACCCTCGTATACTAAACCCTAACGGCTCTTTGGGGTCCCCCAATCCAGGACCCCAAATTGATCTGTAGTAAGCCGGATTCACACTATGTCGCAGTAACCAATCAAAGAAAACCCTAGGAATTTTGCTGAAATACGAACCATAGCCAACGCAAACAAGGCGACCATAGATGTACTAATCGTGCTGTAGGTTTAGTAAGTCGACTACCACGGCATAGACTCCATGGTACCAACTGACGCCCCATTGGAAGGCCTTTTAGGCGTGGCATCGTAGTTGTAGACCAAGCTTTGAATGCTCGTTCTTCTATCTAACTTGAAATATACGCAGCTAGTTGCATCGGTGTGCAAGACAGACAACGGCCGCAACTCAGAACGGAATACTGGGCGACTCCGACGGGGTGTTCGAGATGCGACTTTGCATCTAATAAGTATCGTGTCAACCTCCATCTGGTCAGTGAACTTTTGTACATACTTTCGTATCTCCCATTATAAGGTGTGTCTGTCCGTTGTTCTTTTCGAACACATCACGTGCCGGCACTACGTTAGCTGTAACAAATGATAGCTCAGGGTCTCGACTCGGCTGCGCGGCATCTTTCCATCAACACGAACCCCACCACCTTTGGATCTGATAAGAGCACGATACTATAGAAGGGCGAGGACAAAGGACCGAGAGACAAGAAGAACATAGAAAATGGTTACTAAACTCCGTGCGGCGTGTGATAATTGTCATCGGGGAAAGGTGCGGTGCTCGGGCCAGTTACCGTGTCAAGGCTGCCTCAACACCGGCACTCTCTGTTTCTTTAGCCTTTCAGATCGGCTCGGACGTCCAAAGGGCACCAAGAATCGAAGCCCCGGAGAGGGCAGGAAGCAGAACAACATCAACAAAGCAGCAGGCGCTCCTCGAAGAGCAAATAGCACCAAGGGTAGAGCATCGACCACCAAAGACTTCCCGACCCCCTCTACGCTGTCTCCCAACATTACCACTGATATGATTGACCATGAATTCAATGGGTCGAGTTCCGGAGACAGCTTCAATGGGAGACTTGACTTTTTAGACTCACATGATAGTCAAGCGCCGATAGATGGCTCGTTACACATCAATCCTAACGACTCTGATTTCACAAATCTACTATGGACCAACGGGAATATTGGTTTCATGCATGAGGGCGGACTATCGAATGATACCGAGGTCATACTAGATCCGATCTGTGTCCCCTCAACGACACCGCCAATGGAAATAGTGCCAGGCGAGCAAGCTGCTAGCAACACAGGCTCGTGTGCGTGCATGCAACAACAAGTCGATCTACTTTTTAAATCAAAAATCCTGAACAAGTCCGAATCAAACAACAGCAACGATAAGCCAGCCGTCTCGATCGATGTCGCCTTATCCCTCGTAGAGGACGGCATGAAAGCATGGCAGACGCCGATAATGTGCACCGCGTGTCGATGTAACGATGACCAGGAAGTTATACTTCTGGCATTTATGAGCATCCAAGCTATCACTCGGTACTTTCAACGTCTATTGATCAGGAATCGAGCACAATTGAACGGCACACCGCCGCGCCATGTTGATCCGAGCCAATGTCCCGCCAAAGCTCAGCTGACAATTGGCGCTTTTCAAGTTCAGGGCGAAGACCGGTTGCTCTTACTTAAGACACTTGTTTTGAATACTGTGCGGAAACTCATATGGGTTTTGACCTCGTTGCAAAAAATACTTGAAGAAAAAATGGCTCGCTTTCCATCAAGTGAGGCAGTTGCTGGCGATACAACCCATTCACAATTGCGTGGTGATTCTTTTTACATCCAGCATATGTTTCATGGACTCAGTGGCACTTTGCAATCGATACAAGAGTCTTTGAGTCTTCCTTGATAGCGTAAGGATTTGTATATTGATACCTCATTTGCTTATTTAGATTGTTCTTTCGGAATTATTGTATACCCTCGCCTTTGTTGGCTCTTTGCTCTTCTTTGTTGATCAACCGTCAGAATGTTTTAGCGATGATCCTTCTCACATTCGGATTGCAGTAATGAATCCAGTCCCCTCTTCAACAGCTTTGAAATGTCTACCTACACAAACACTTAAAGGTTCTTGGCGGATCGTTTCCCCCTTGCACGCAGCCTCTTGCCAAAAATGTAGAACCTGTTACGCATCATCAATCAGTCGCATACCCTCGAAAATATGAAGAGACAACCCACAAGAACGGAATTGGTATCATAGCCACCGAAATAAACCCTAGAACACTACATCCCCAACCGATGCCAAGATTCGTGAACACTTGCAATTAATCAGTACGAACTTTATGAAGCGTATAGTAAGACAAAGACTCACTAGCATTAGCGAAAAGCGGAAACGCTCCAGCGAGTACGCTTCGCATCAGCATGTTTGCAGCGAGCGCACTGGCAGCTAGCATGAGGTATGTGTCAACTAGATAGCTGATCGCACTTTGGAAAATGGTGAAGAATCCAAGACCGATACATGCACCGCCAATACAGAAACTTCACGATGGTCAGTGTCATCCGAAATCAGGGAAGTCAGAGACTTGTACTCACGCTATCCAAGGAACTGCAGGATCAGATGTCCAACCGATGATAAATAGACCACCAGCAAAGAAGAATGATCCGATCATCATCGAGACAAGTCGAGCTTCAGGCACGGGCTTATTGTTGTTTGCGATAAGACGTTTGACGTAGAATGTTTGGCTCCAGATCAAGACAGCTGCTCCGAAGAATACTCCAATCAATATGCCCAGGAAAGGGAGGGATCCGACCACGCTGTTCCAACCTCGTACCTAGAAGAACTGTCAGATCCCATGTGTTTGTACTATGTCCTTTTAAATGCATTTTACCTCTTCAAATTCGATCGGAAATACAGCGATAGTCCTAACATCTTGTTAGCTTCTACTCCGAACACGAGGAACTTTGTCCCAGGACGCACAAGTAGATGATTGCATAGACAAACGATGCATAAAGATTGATCAGGAAGCAGATTGGATCAATCAACATTTCCATGGGGACGAGCAGGTATGTGCGCACCCAGGATTTGAGACTCTGATCATTCTCCTGGTGTTTCGAATGTAAGGCCCAGTTTCCAGTCAATTTGCGCAGCTTGTTAGCCTTTCGACTTAGCAAGACCGGAGGGTAGCTCTCCTCAACGTAAAATATGTCGGCTGCCAGGATCACCATTAATAGGATACCGGTGAGCTGCATCAAAGATCGAATTAGTCTCTTCCATTCTACCCATCCTTTCAAAAGTTCAGAGAGAGATTCTCACATATTCACCCCAGCGCCATCCATCATGGTCCAGACTAACCACCAGAGCTCCACCCACAATTGGCGCAAGAAGAGGACCTGCAACAACTGCAATCCCATAGGTCAAAAGCGCCGCGCCCCGGTGTTGCGGTGGCCATATATCTGCTAGAACGCCTCCAGTATTGCAAAGGGGAGCAGAGCCACCAATGCCGGCAAAGAATCTTGTTATGAGTATCGTTTGCGTGTCCTTTGCTGTTGCAGTGGCAAAGGAGAAGATAGCGCACATGAAGTATGGGATCAAGACAGAGATCTTTCGTCCGTAGGCCTCGGAGACAGGCGCAAAGAGAAGAGGACCGAAGGCATTTCTTAGGTTGATCAGTAGCGGTTAGCCAATTGTTTTCTTCTGCAATAGCTTGAAAGTGTAAGGATTTACCCGAGCAAGTAGAACGTCATTCCCAATAAGGCGACCTCACTGCTAATATCAAATTGTGCTTGTATCTGCGCAGTTCCGGAATTATATCTATTGAAAACAACAAATCGTATGTCAGCGAACTGCTCGTGAACGGTGAATATGTAGCTATTGAGGATGAATTACATCGTACTTGCCCAAGTCGAGCCCATCGTTGTTAAGCTATAGAGAATGGTGGTGATGAGCTTCTTTCGCATAGGCCAATTGAGAGGCCGATACGGGTCATCTGGACCGTCAAAATCGACAATATTCGGGTCATTGTTGCTACCAGCCAGCGGGGCAGAAGGCGCTACCGCTTCGATCTTCGAAGGCATCGGTGTTGACTGAGTCTTCTCATTCACTGCTGCACCGGAAGTCCCTAGATTTGACTCTTCAGACGCTGTCGACCCTTCACAATCAGAAGTGTTTCCGCGGTTTGGCAAATTGGGAGTAGTTGAGGACATTCTTCTTGTACCAAGAAGACTCGATCTTGATCACTAAAATTGTCTTACTGGTTGCAATATGACAAATAAAGCTGTTCTTCTTTTTTCTAAAGTAGAAGGAAACAGTAGAGATTGAGGAAGTGTTGTAGATAAGAGAGAGAGAAGAAGAAAACCTAAATGAGCGGCACTCGGCACTCGGCAAGTTCCCCTGTGACTTCTATGTAGATTCACCATTCGATATTATAAATCAGAAAATGATTGACTGGTAGTGTCGATCATGTCGCTGCATAATGGCATGCGCTGCATAAAATGTTGTCGTGGTTAGGCCTCAAGTCACCTCGCCAGAGAAACATTCCGGGAACGTGACTCCCAAATGCCCTAATGTTGTTCTTCCTTCCCTCCTTCGAGATGGATTGTCTGCATACGATACTTTTCACGACATACGGATTGAAAGCTTTTCCTGCGGTCTTCAATTCCATGATTTGAATTCTCATTCTTGCTGTTTTACGAGTTGTCTGTTCATCAAGATCAAGTCTTATTGTGCATAAGAAGTAATCGCCGGCGCTAGACAGGGGTAAAATATTAGCGCCATCGGCACTTTACTTCAACCTCTGCATGCATCGTACAGCTGATGATTTTTAGCAAGAGTCCGGAGTATTTTTCATTATTTTGACTTTCGGTACATTTTTGACTTAGGATCTTACTGGAAGAAACTATTGATTTCGTAGATCCGCAGTGATATGCTTCATGGCTAAATCCAATGTTAGTCGCATCAAAAATACCCCGAGCCTGACCTAGTCTCATTCTGTAATCGGTAACTAGATACCTACTACATACTATCCTCGAGTAGTAAGCGATCTTACGAGTCTGTCTTTATGATGGGTTGTTGTCGAAAGTAGAATATCGACGCACAAAAATGGGGGCATTTTTCTCAGCGAATTGTGTGCAGGGTAAAACTGTTTCTGTGCTACATATGATTTCTGGTTGGGAAATCCTGAACTCAATGACATATGTCAAATAATATTTTAGAAATTGTCCGAATGAATAGCAATGCTAGCTTTGGAGAATACGAAATCTATCTCTCTTTGAGGAAGTATAATATATCTGAAAGTAAAGTCTACCTAGAAAGGCTAGTGAAATGCACATTTGGATAGTCATGAATCTCTATCTCTAACAGTCGGAAATCCTTGGTCATATACCAGCTGTTCCGAATTTTACGTTCGCAAGCGATCCAAAAAAGCCCAGAAACGAGTATCATCCACGAAAGTAATCATCAACATGGGACCTGCGCAAAGAGATCCAAATCGACTGCCACCCGGAATCAAATCCCCGGAGAGACGCAAAATCTGGACTCCTGATGCCGGCGATTGGGCCACTTTTGACAAATACGGTGCAGAAACAAACGGCGAATATACAGAATTGACTGTTTCACTTGCTCCGGGAGGAGCAAATGCTTCTCACTGGCACGGATCATATTCGGAAACGTTCACAGGCAGCAAGGGCGAAGTCGGTATCTACTCTGCGTCAACAGGACGACTGACTCTGCAACCTGGAGACAGTCGAACAGTGCCAGCAGGCGAGGTTCATCATTTCTTCAATCCTGGAACGGAAGAGGTGGAATTGAAGATTGTTTTGAGGCCCTCGGTAGAAGGGTTTGAGAAAGGTCTTTATATTCTGTACGGCCTGGCGCGCGACGGCAAGACACACAGTGGTGGAATACCGAACAACCTGATTCATGGAGCTATCGTTTTTGTTATGTCTGATATGTGGCCTGCCGGCATCGCCGGCATAATATTGAAGCCTGTGATAATTCTACTTGCGGCTGTAGGCAGGTTTTTGGGGATGGAGGAAGACTTGTTACGACGGTATTGGTATTGAGTTGATATGGTCGTGGCATCAAATCACGGAATCGCATGTGTACTTTAGATGTCCCAAAAGGGTGATCAAGATGTACACTTCTGCACAGAGATGTTCCTGGTATGCTAAAGCTATGAAAAATGCTAGAGCTGTGTCAAGATAATGTGATCGTCATAAGCTCATTATATCATGCATAATGCCAATCCCCCCGTCTATTAGACGGCACTTCTTCTAAACTGTCTCTCAGAAGCATGCCTAGTTTTTGAGACTACGCTTCATTGTCAGGATTCTTCTTGATGTATGGGAGAAATACAAGGACTTACACTCGGCGGATGGACGATACTAAAATGGTTTCCGGGAATTTTTGCAATTGATATTGTTGCCCCTGGAAAAAGTCTGTCCCATCCATGCGGTCCGAATCCATCTCGACTCTGAATAAGAAAGCGAGTCACTTTTACGTCGAGATCCAGCCCCGTCTTCGCAGCGTCGTCTCCAGCTGGCAACACGCCATCCTCTGCCCAGAGTAAGAAAATCTCGGGTAGATTGTGATTGGTACTGAACATCGGCGTTGGTGAATAGTTCGAGATAGCTCGGATTGAAAGATCAAAGTGTTTAACCAGCCATTCTGGCGTTTTCCTTGCACCCCAATTCCCCATCAGATTATTCTTCGACAAGTATTGCACTACCTCCATAGGCAAGGCCTCAAAGATCAAGCGGCATGGAGAGTCGATCAAGATGAGCTTCTCGATCGAATGACCCTCACTCATCAATTTCTTGGCTACTTCAAATGAATAGTAACCACCTGCTGACCATCCGCCAAGTATGTATGGCCCGACTGGCTGTCGTATCTTGATTTCCTCCACCCACATACGTGCCGTATCTTCAATTACGAACGTGTCTTGTGATATGGAGGTCTGCAAGAACGGACTGTTCATCCCTATTAAACATACTTCGGGGCTGATTTGCGGAATGTTCATGTATGCCATTCCTGATCCACTACCGTCAGGCAGAAGAAAGATTATTTTCCTTGAAGATGCTGGTTTGCCTTGCAGGATAATTGAAAGTGGGGGCCTGGATGTGTCTTGGTTACTTGTGACATGATTTCTCTTGGTCGATTTTTTGGCAATGGCTTCGTCTTCGCTTATAGCCTGTAAATAGCCATTCAGGCTAGCGACGGTTGGGAACTCGATAAAACAGGTCGTGGAAAGATTCACTTTCGTTTCTTGATGAATTCTTGAGACAATTATCTTGGCTAAAGGACCATTGACTCCCAGCTCAGCGAATTCGAGGTCTGGTTCCAGCTCATCCATTGGAAGTCCGGCTTCCTCGGCGATGATTTCCAGAGCCTTACTCGGCAGCTCACCAAGCGGATTTCGTGGCATGTTCTTTTTCTGTGATGTTAATTGGTAGGCAAAGTGTAGAGGTCAAACTTTGTAACAGAATAGAATGTTCCATAGTCAAAAAGAAGCAAGAATTAGAAGGACGATTATCTGTAGTAGTGCTGTTAGATCCGTCGTGCGTGTTCCAGACCGCGTTTCGAATACACAATGAAATCCAACATGGGAGACACTAAATTTGGATCCAGCCATCAGCTCCAAGGAGAAAAAACATATGTTCTTCGTTTTGCTTCGTACATACAATGTCCCGAACGATAAGAAGCCTCAGTTCCGGCGAGTTATTGCCCACTGGCTGTACTTTTGGGGGCCATCCTGACACTTCTAGGCTAGACAGAGGAATATGATCGCTTCCCCCAGATAGGAAATACTAGTTTGACAGTAGCATTGAATGACTAGTACTAGGCGAACCGCTTGTCATATCACTCACATACAAAGACGAGATTGCAATGCGGCGTTCTGTCATAGTTTGCGTTTGTATCTATTTCCATGCTTCACAGTCATAGAATCTAACAAGCGAGCTTGGTGAACCTGCTACAAGATGTCAGGCCCAGACAGAAACTATACACAGAATCATGACAAACATTCTGTTGCTATCACAGGATTGTCGTGTAGATTTCCAGGTGATGGAGACAATCTTGATAACTTCTGGAGCTCTATTTGTGCTGGTAGATGTATGTTGAATCTACTTGAATAAGTCAATGACGGAGAATAAGACCAAAGTTGAGCTGACATCTTGTCATTTACAGCGGCGTGGTCCGAAATCCCGAAGGAACGATTTAATGTGGAAGCATTCTGGTCACCAAAGAAGAATCGCAACACCAGTATCACTAGAGGCGCTCACTTCATAAAGCAAGATGTGGCGGTCTTTGACGCCAACTTCTTCAGTATTTCAAAGACTGAGGCAGAGGCAATGGATCCACAACATCGGATTATGATTGAGGTCGTTTATGAGGCTTTGGAAAAAGCAGGCCTCCCTATCGATAAGATTTCTGGCACGCAGACTGGCGTCTTTATGGGACATTTCACAAGCGACTACAAAGAAATGATATACAGAGATCCTGACAACGCGCCATCGTACACCGCAACAGGGGCTTCAAAGACCTCACTTGCGAACCGTATATCTTGGCTGTTTGATCTTCGGGGACCGAGCTTCACATTGGATACTGCATGCTCATCCAGTCTCGTTGCGTTGCACTTAGCGTGCCAGAGTCTTCGAACAGGAGAGTCTTCCATTGCGATTGTTGGCGGTAGTAGTCTTCTCTTGACCCCAGAAATGTTTATGTATCTTTCAAACCAGCAGTTCTTGTCTCCAGATGGGAAGTGCAAAAGCTTTGATGAATCTGCTAATGGTTATGGTCGCGGCGAGGGATTCGCATGTATCATTTTGAAAAGAGTTGACGATGCCATACAAGTTGGCGATCCCATCAGAGCAGTCATTCGTGGCACTGGCTCGAACCAGGATGGACACACGAAAGGCTTTACTTTACCTAGTGCCAATGCGCAGGCTGCATTGATCGAAGAGACATACAGATTGGCTGGCATAGACTATCAGGACACCAACTATGTCGAGACCCATGTATGTCTTCTGATCTCGCTGCATGATATACACGTATACTAAAAGTCGAGTTTAGGGAACGGGCACTCAAGCTGGCGATACACAAGAAACAGAGGCATTGGCTAGAACAATAGCCACACAACACTCGCCAAACAACAAGCTACTTATAGGGTCTGTAAAATCAAATGTAAGAACCCTTGAGATTGTCTCTGCTTAATTTCATTTCTCTGGTTCAAATGATTCTGACAGCAAGCAAACTTAAGATTGGCCACTTAGAAGCAGCAGCTGGCATAGCAGGTATCATCAAAGCCGTCCTCATTCTGGAACACGGCCTAATACCACCCACCATCCACTTGAAACGATTGAACCCCAGAATTCCATTTGACGAATGGAATCTAAAAGTACCTACCAAGGTCACTCCTTGGCCTACAGATGGCATTCGTCGCATCAGCACCAACTCTTTTGGCTATGGTGGAACAAACGCACATGCAGTCCTCGAGGATGCTTATCATTATTTAAAAGGGAGAAATATTCATGGCATTCATTTCACCATGACAAGGCTCACTGAAGGCCATCGTATAAGCGGTTCTAGAGAGCCAACAACCAATGGGCTACACCATCATGATGGAACACGCCTATTTGTCCTTACCGCACAAGATAAGCAAGGACTATCTCGTGTGAAACACCAGCTCGTGGATTATATCGACGCCAAGCTAGCTCATCTAGAGGATGACACCCACGAAAAGGACTCCTTATTTGAGAACTTGGCATTTAGCTTGAATGAGAAGCGATCACGCCTTCAATGGAAAACATTTGCACTCGCATCCTCTCTGGAGGAATTAGGCGACAGGTTAAAAGACGAGGAGATACTTATGACGGTTGCACAATCTTCTCGAGTTCCTAGAATTGGCTTTGTTTTCACCGGCCAAGGAGCGCAGTGGCCCAGGATGGGTATTGAGCTTATGAGATACGAAACGTTTGAACAAAGCGTCAAAGCTGCTGACAGGTACCTTCGCGAGAAGTGTGATTGCGCTTGGTCAGCAGTTGATGAATTGGAGAAAGGAAAATTGACATCACAACTTCACTTGGCAGCCTACAGTCAAACACTCTGCACAGTCCTTCAGGTAGCATTGGTCGACCTGCTGAAAACATGGAACGTCTCTCCCGTCGCTGTTGCCGGACATTCGAGTGGTGAAATTGCAGCTGCTTATTGCCGAGGAGCTCTTTCCCGGGAAGATGCTTGGAAAGTGGCTTATTACCGTGGTATTCTATCTTCTGATATGAAGATTACTGATCCAGATCTTGACGGTTCCATGATGGCCGTAGGCGCTTCGCCAGAAGAGGCCCAGAAATGGATATCTCAAGCTACAAAAGGTGATGTCGTTATTGCCTGTATCAATTCGCCTTCGAGTATTACGTTATCCGGTGATACTTCTGCAATCGACGAAGTGTTTGAGATGATTCAGAAGGACGGAGTCTTTGCTAGGAAACTCCACGTTGATACAGCATACCACTCGCCACACATGCAAATTGTCGCACAAGACTATTATGAAGCTCTATTTGACCTTGTGCCAACAAGTGGTCAGGATGGATGTACGATGCATTCAAGTGTTACGGGCTCGGTAATTGAACCAAAAGATCTCGGTGCCGTGAATTGGGTAAAAAACCTGACTTCAACTGTTCGATTCTCTGACGCCATCTATGATATGATGCGTCCATTGAAGGGCAAGGGTCAACGCTCGGAGGAAAACGCGATTGATTTATTAGTAGAGGTCGGACCTCACTGCGCCCTGCAAGGACCAGCTACACAGAGTTTGAAAGCACACGGGGTCTCTAACATCCCGTATCTATCGGTGCTCAAAAGAAATACGGACGGTCTAAATTCAGCATTAGAGCTAGCTGGCTCACTGTCTACCATGGGTGTTCATGTTGATATCAATTCAATCAACACTGGTGGAAAAACGTCAAGTCCAGGACGGAATCCCACAATATTGGTCGATCTCCCAGCGTACCCATGGAAACATTCTCAGAGGCACTGGCATGAGTCTCGCATCGAGCTTCAGTATCGCAAGAGAGAGCAGCCACGTTTGAGTCTTATCGGAGCTCCTACGGCCTCGAATGGTGAAGGTGAACAGGTATGGAGGGGATCAATTAACATGGAAGAAGAGCCATGGATTGCCGATCACAAAATACAGGGACTCGTGCTATACCCTGCTGCCGGATTCCTTGCCATGGCTATAGAGGCAGCCGCTCAAATGTCCGTAATGTCTGAGAAGCACATATCTGCTTATAGATTGAGGGATGTGCAACTTACCTCTGCTGCGGTTATCAATGAAGGCGACAGCTTAGAGTGCATCATTCAGCTTCGACCACACGTCGCTGGTACAAAGGATTCATCATCAACATGGACAGAATTTGTCATTGCATCCTCAACCGATGGGAAAAGCCTCGTGAAGAATTGCTCCGGTCTTCTGTTATTAGAATTTGTCGAAGATGAGGGTCCAGACATGAGGCGTGAGAAGGATTTTGCAGACAAAGCTTTTCAGAGACAACTTCTTGAGGCTAACCTGAGGTGCAAAACCCCCATTTCAGTAGTCGAGTTCTATGCCGACTTGACAAAGATGGGCCTCGAATATGGCCCTGCATTCACCAACCTCACCACTATCCGCAATGCGGAGAATGAGAGCGTTTACGCCGTGAAGGTTCCTGAAATTGAAACTCGTATCATCTCTGGTATGGCTCGGCCGCATACAATTCATCCAGCAACACTTGACGCAATTTTCCATGCGGCGTTTGCCGCAGTTAAAGGAAGCAAGACAATCACACTTTCTACAGCAATGGTTCCTCGATCGATCGAAGAGATCTTCATCTCATCACGTATACCATACGAGTCAGGGATTACCTTGAATGGATTTTCCAATGCAGCACTACACGGATTCAGCGATTTAACGTCCGACATCTTCGTCTTTGATGAAAAGGAAACAACCCCTGTCGTCCAGATCAAGGGCTTCTTATGTGCGAAGATTCCAAGTGCAGGCTCTACAAACGCCACTGAAATGCAGGCTAAACCAATCGTGAGTAGTTTGGTTTGGAAACCAGCAATCAACCTTTTGTTGCCTGAAGAGCAGAAAATCGCAATAGAAAACGGAAGCAAATTGATTCTTGACGACAACGACAAACAGAAGATGAAGAAACAAGACTTGTCAGCGCTGGCTGCAATCAGGCGTCTAGTCGGAGAAATTACCAAGAGCGACGTCTCACCAGAGCTAATCTCGTTCTATGAGCTACTTGAAGGAGAGAGTAACAAGACCACGCTATTATATGACAACACAGATGTTTCGCAGGTGGAGTTCATTTATCAGACTTTGAGGAAAAATCTACTAGGCCATGGAGAACCCCAGGAAGATATATATGACGAAAACCCTCTGAACTCTTTACTTTGGGAAGGAATGGCGATGAAGTCAGCCATGGCTAAATTGGCCGAGGTATTCCCCCAAAGTCATGAATATCTGCTTTGACTGAACACTAACATGTCGTTAGTATGTAAATCTTCTTCATCATGCAAATCCTGGATTGTCAATATTAGAGATCGGCCTGGGCTCAGACAAATCAAGCCCGATTGTTCTTGGACCAAGACTCAATGGGATAGAATCCGTTCTCAAAACAGGAAGTTATACCATCTCATGCAAGGATGAGACGGTCAAAACGAAGCTGGATGAATTACTTTCCGTGCAGGAAAAGGGCATTGATGCAGTATCAATGGATATCAACCAGGAAAACTTTCCTCAGAAGCTCAAAGACAAAACTTTCGATTTAGTGATTGCTTACAACTTCAGCAATCACGTCGAAAATCCCGATACTGCGGTTTCAAATATAAGCAAAATTCTAAGAAGGGGTGGTACAGTATGTCTCTTGGAGGCGATAAACCCTGGAAGCTTTTTGACTGTCCTTGGGCATTCAACATCTTCGCGAAAAATGGATGAATTTGGATCTTTTATGAGCAAAAACGGGTTGGCTTCAAGTTTCACGATGCACGATTTCGAAGATATGCAGCTGAGACAACTTGATCTGATTGTGTATACCACGGGCCAGATCGAGCCAACTGAAGAAAAAGCTCGAGAGGTTACGCTCATAAGGACCACAGACCGAGCTGAAAATTCTCGGCATACGTCGGACGCCATAGTAGCGAGCCTTGAAAATGCTGGGTATCAAACCAATTGGTTCGTTTGGGGTTCTGATGTCTCAACACTCAAGGACAAAGTATGTATTGTCCTAGTAGAATTTGAAAAGTCAATACTCCAGGACCTGGCAGAGGCAGACTTCAACTTCTTAAAGGAATTCTTACTCCAAGCCCAAAGGATTCTTTGGGTGGTCGGGTTTGAGAATGACCCGAGTGCAAATATGATTGACGGTCTGTTCAGAGTAGTGCGCAATGAAACACCTGGTCTATCATTGAGCACCATTCACGCTAGTGACCAATCTCTATCGCCCAAAAGAATTGGGGAACTTATCACTCGCGCATTTCTCTCCTCGTCCCTTGACACTGAGTTTGGGATTAAAGATGGCCTGTTGAATGTGAGCCGGATTTACGGTGAAGAGGGTCTCAACAACGAAATCCATCAACTCGTTTCTGGAATCGATAAGGAAACTACCAAAGCCCCTCTGGGTCAAACGCCTTACCCACTGAAATTATGTATACCGAATCCAGGAATGCTCGACTCTTTGTGTTTTGAGCGGGATGACCTACCGCAGTCCAATCTGGAACCCGAAAAGATAGAGATCGAAGTCAGAGCTACCGCACTAAAGTAAGTAAACACTGATCTAAGTGAAGCGAGGAAATTGAGCTAAACCTTTCGTTCAGCTTCCGTGAGGTGATGGTGGCTATGGGCCAGATTGCAGACTCACTTCTCGGGTTTGACGCAGCTGGTATCGTTCGTCGTGTTGGTTCTGCTGTTAAAAAGTTCAAAGTAGGCGATCGAGTTGCTATGTACGGTCATGGTGCTCATAGAACGATCCATCGAAGCAGAGCAGACTTTTGCGAGCTTATCCCTGAAGGCCTTACTTTTGAACAGGCAGCTAGTATTCCAGTCGTTCACGGTACAGCTTGGTACGGCCTCATACGTCTTGCTCGAGTTCAGAGGGGTCAATCCATCCTTATACACGCCGCAGCGGGTGGAGTGGGACAGGCCGCGATACAAATAGCAAAACATTTTGATATGGAGATATTTGCCACGGCTTCGTCTGCTGCTAAAAGAAAACTTCTTAGGGAGGAGTATGACATTCCGGAGGACCATATCTTCAACTCTCGAGACCTGAGCTTTGTGCAAGGTGTGAAGCGGATGACAAATGGCAGAGGAGTTGACGTTGTTCTCAATTCTCTCTCCGGAGAATCATTAAGACAGACATGGTATTGCATTGCGCCATTTGGGACTTTCTTGGAAATAGGTCTCCGGGATATTCTTGCAAACACAGAGCTGGACATGCGACCTTTCCTGCAAGATGCAACATTTTCTTTCTTCAACCTGAACCATATAGAGAAGAGTCGACCTGATATCATGGCCTCGATCATTGAGGGTGCCTTTGATTTACAAAGACGTGGTATCACTCGACCTATTACTCCTCTCGTTGTTTATCCGATCACGGAGATCGAAAATGCATTTCGTTTGATGCAGACCGGCAAACACCTTGGCAAGATTGCACTCACATGGTCTACAGATGACGTCGTGCCGTTCATTCAGCGAGGAAACAATGAATTAAAGCTGGCTTCTGACGGAGTGTACTTACTGGCTGGTGGATTTGGAGGGCTTGGGCGAAGCCTTTGCGAGATGCTTGTAGATCATGGAGCTCGCAGATTATGCATACTCTCTCGATCTGGCGATTCTTCTGCCCAAGCAAAAGATTTGATCGCGGATCTAGAAAAACGTGACGTCCAAATGGCAGTATACAAGTGCGATATTGCCGACAAGCAGCAGGTTGATGAAGCGCTCGGCAAGTGTGTTTCAGAGCTTGGACCAGTGCGTGGTGTTTTCCAGTGTGCAATGGTCTTGCGAGACACCACATTCATGAACATGATTCACAGGCAATGGGTGGAATCAACACGGCCTAAAGTCCAAGGAAGTTGGAATCTTTCTCAGTGCCTGCCGAATGTTGATTTCTTCATTACCCTCTCTTCGTTCGCAGCTATATTTGGAAATCGTGGCCAGGCAAACTATGCGGCTGCTGGTGCTTATGAAGATGCTCTTGCACACTACCGCCGTGCTCATGGTCAACACGCATTAACAATTGACCTTGGCATTATGCGAGACATCGGCGTTCTCGCAGAGACAGGTATCACTGATTCTCTCGCCGAGTGGGAAGAACCATACGGCATCCGTGAAAAGGAGTTCCACGCCCTGATGAAGCGTGCCATCGCTGGTGATACCACCAATACCGTCTCCCCGCAACTAATCACAGGATTAGCCACCGGGGGCAGTGCGATGGCGGCCGGTATCACCATGCCATTTTATCTCGAAGATACGCGCTTCGCCATTCTGGAGAAGACTGGAGTTCAAGACCAAAGCTCAACGGCCGTAAACAGCTCAGCTTCAACACAAGCCCTACTCAGTGAGGCTAAATCGCTCACAGAAGCTGCGGATATTGTCCTTGATGCCCTAGTGCATCGCGTTGCAAAGATACTTCACACTTCTACCTCGGAGATTGACACCAACAGATTCTTGCACTCATACGGTATTGACTCTCTTGTCGCTATTGAGGTGGTTAATTGGGCTCTGAAAGAGATAAAGTCGACTATCACTGTTTTTGATGTGCTGGCAGCGGTTTCGATAACGACGACAGCGAGCAAAATTGCAGCAAAATCGACGTTGCTGCCCAAGGATCTTGCTTAAAAAGCACTTCAAGCTCTTCATATACAACTAGATTTGACTTCCAAGTTCTCACCATTAAACCATTTATCGTTTAAATTATCTTTCGATGTCAGATTGCCTTAACTTCGAAAAGACTACGGTTTGTATAGATTGTTGTAGACGAAAACGCATCCTTAAAGGAGCACTTAGTAAATAATTGATTACTAAATTGCATATGTTTCAAGCCAAAACCTACACTTAGGTGACAGGTAATTCTTTCGATTGTGTTCAATGGCTTTGATCAACCTATAACCAGTCAATAATCTCATATGTCAATTTTTCGTTGTATCATGTATCTGCCAAATCCCGAATGACTTTACTTGTATTTATTCCCGCTTAGGTTTCTCTGTACTTTGATTTGGCTACCATGTATATATATTTCGATTCATAACACCAAATGTCATTTGTATAAGATTGTGTCTGTGGCCGTTGTGATTGTCGTAGCGATGTCAGTAAGCCACCTTTGCAAGATCATCAAATAAATACACACGGATATATCCGTTCTCACTTGTCTAATGATCTCTCAGGACTTGTCGGCATTTTTCGAATACGTCAAATCTAAAACCTGGGTGTTAGTCAAACGCAGTCGTAGATGGTCTGTTTTGTCTTTCTGGAGGTACTTGCCTGTAATCATGCGCAGTACGCTCCTGCATCGTCGAGGGAACAGCTATATCACGAAGGGTGTCAGTGTATAGGGAAGACATGAAAGTTAACTGGCGTTGAAGGATCGGAAAGCAGGCATACCTGAACCAGGGGGATCAGCATAGCGGCAAAGCTCTTCTTCAACCTCTTTCTCCTTGCCAGCCCTAACCTTCGACAGAATCTGCACACGAGATGTTCGATCTTTTCTCGCTTTCTCGAACAGTTCTAGTCGCTTTGGGATGTCATTCACGCTTTTTGTCCCATTAAACAAAAAGCCTAGAGCACCGCCGTCTTCAATAGCTTGATTTGAACCTTGACCGCCAAAGGGAAGCATCTGGATATATCGTATTAGCGAGCTTCGTACATGAGCTGTACTGAAACGAAGCCAATGCTTACGGGATGTGCTGCATCACCAATCAGAACTATACGCTCATTGATCCAGGAAAGTAGCGGATCATGAGCGAACAGCGGCCAACATTTGACGTGAGATGATCTCCTATCGGGAATTTTAGTCATTTATAAGTTGGACGAATGTTTATAGCTCTGTCGTTGCCGGATCGACTCACGTAATAATCTCAACAATGTCTGGAGAGAAGTGTTTGAATTCTTCGAGCATAGAATTCTTGATAGCTGAAAGTGACATTACGTCAATCACCAATCTTCTTTAAAGTTTAATGACCTCAAAGATGACCTTACATTCAGGAGTCTCTTCTTCCCCATCCACCATCGTCCTTGGATGTATACCGACGAAATTTTGAACCCGACCACTTTTAGATGTGTTAGTCAAGTGTACAATATTTGACGCGTATAGACTAACTCTTCACATGGATACCACATCACGTGGCGTTCGTTGACAATATCTTTCGTGTCCGCCAAAAGAGTGGCACCAGGACCTTTCTTCTCTAGAACGGTTGACAGACTTTCATCTTTCTCAAGGACGTCAGTATCTATCAGAAATCTAAATGCACTCAGACCCGTAGATGCAGGAGCGGTAATCTGGCCCTCTAGCACCGCACGTTTGAGCACCGAATGAAGACCATCAGCGGCAACGACGAGATCAGCAACATGCTTCACCCCATTTTTCAAAGTGATCGAGCCCTCTGTTGGCGACGCATCTATTACTTCTGAAGCCAAATGAATTTTGATAGGCGTCCCGCTTTCCGTGGTGCTGGTAGCGAGGCGCAGTAGCTCCCTATGAAGACTAACGCGATGAATTGCCCAAGCAGGAAAACCGAATATCTTCTCTGCGCCGCTAAGATCAACGCGTGCAATTTGCTCCATCGTATCGCCATGCAACGTGCTCCATGACTCAATCTTTACCGCACGGGCATTGGAGAAAGAGAAACCTAGCTGAGACAAGACTCTGGTTCCATTCGGTGTGATCATCAAAGCTGCACCAATTTCTGTGGCAAACTTGGATTTTTCAAAGATCTATTGAACAGTGAATCTCAGAATGTACCTCCTTGGATTGGATTACATCCAATTGTTCTAATGAGACTGACCTCCACTTCATGCCCAGCTTGTCGTAGAGCTAAAGCGGCACATAGACCTGCAATGCCTGCGCCGACAACGATTATCTTTAGCGGCATGACGATGATGTGTATTGAGCAAGTGGAAGAACTCTGTTAACGGATTGAGACTTTGGTAATCCGTGCAATTATCGGAATTCGATTGCCATTAAAAATGAGTATTTAGGGTTGTCAATCAGGTAGAGCCTAATTTTTGTTCAGACCTGCGCTCGATTTGGATATTCTTCGTGTTGTACTTGAATTTCGCCAATCTCCAATACCCACACACATTTTTACTATGGCTCGCATGCCACTTGCATAATTACATTTAGTTCGTTTAGGTACAGCCCACTGGTAATTAATGCGATGACACTACCGGGGGTCCGGCGACTTGTTCGCTGAATTGTTGCCATCAAGAACACTAGCCGACCTAGATCAAAAACGAGAGCCATTTTGTGCAGCTCGCTCAGGTTAGATTTCAATTGGGACCTACTTGCTAAGATTTCCGCCCCCGGCGCGAAAGCAATCGGGGACAGGACACTATTCCTGAAATTGACAGTCACTCTCCGCAGCCCCAAAGGCTCGCGGCTTTCCTTCGCCATGCAGTCTATCAGAGCTACATACCTTTCAGTTCTCTCCATTTTAGCCAGTCGACCCAGGGACCCAAGCACTATTGGAACGGAACATAGGGTGAAAATACCAGTACTTGTTTCTGAGAGATTGGAGAGCCACTGACAATTCATATAAATATAATGAGCAGGCCTTTGCCGAGTTTCATAGATTAACAAGCCGCCAGATGATTTACAAATGGAAAACTCTGACATGTGCATGGATTTGACTTTAGAAATACCTAAAACATTGATATTGTATAGACAGGACATTCTACTCATTTATATCCTAACCGAGATGCTGCGCAAAATCTATCTCACTTCGTGAATGTCTCCAATGCTTCTTTGCACTTTTCACCCAGAAGAGATATCTGCAAGGGAGTGTTAGAATAAATGTTTAGCTCAATGATAGGCCGAGGAGTAATATATCTTACCGTTGGATGTTTGAAAAGTGCAAAGTGATCGGCATCAACCTTATAAACTTCCACATTTCCGACGAGATCCTGCCATCCCTGCGCAGGCGTATTTGCATTGTGTCGAGCCCATTTCACTAAATCCGGTGATTTTTGCTTGCTTGCTGTTGCCAAGCCAGATTTTGAAGATATCAAGATTGTTCTTTTCGGCCGACGATCAACAGAGCAAGCTACAGGATTATAACCAGTCATGGCCTGCACGGTGTTTGTAATATGCGTTTTCTGCGCGTCCGTGCATCGACTTCGTGGTGAGATAAAACCAGAGGCACTGAGCTCTTCAAATGTGGAAGCCAACGGGGATGAAAGTCCTTTCGGTACAGGCATGTCTATGATCAGTAGACCGTCTACCAAGTCATTATTTTCCAGTAGCTTGCGAGCTACTTCGTATGCGTAGAGAGCTCCGAACGAGAACCCTCCCAACAGATATCGTCCTGTGGGCCTCTCCTTCTTGATGGCCGTGAGGAATATATCGCTCATCTCGTCTATACTGCAAGTGAAATCCAGGGGACTTTTCAGATATGGTGATTCCAGCCCGTAAACAGACACATCAGCACCAAGTGCCGGGAGCTGAATGTAGTTGGCAGGAGATCCATTGCCATCGGGAAACAGGAACAATGTTGGCCCCGAAGATGAAGATGAGCCTTGTAAAAGAACTGCTCTACTAATTAAGCCTTCCTTGACCGATTTCTTGGGCGATTCAGACATGGGATTAACAGGGACGAGAGGCGTGGCTTCGCGTTCCGATAGTGCATCAACCTGTTTCGTTGTGGTGGTAGGGGTAATTCGTACTGCGTTTGTTATGGCAAATGGCTCCTGGTCTTTGGAATCAGACTCCAGCTCTGAACCCAGTGTAATCTTTGCGTCCTTGATGGATGCATTGTCTAGAAAGAATGTTGCCGGCAGTTCTACTCCGGTGTCCCTTTTGACCTTGGCAAGAATGGTTATCGCCATCAACGAGTCGAGACCCATATCTGCGAATGCGGTGGATGGTTCCACATCCTCAATACTATAGCCAGACTCGGTCGCCACTATAGAAAGCAATGTGTCAATAATGTTCGTATCGTCGTCGTTGTTGATAGATGATGCCCTGGTGGGAATCCCACTACTTCCTGTATCTGGTGTGGGGATCTCGCCCACAGAGGAAGAATCAGAATCGTGTTGAGGATGATTGAGTGAGTTTAAGGAAATCAGATGCTTTTCAGCTGGTTCCTTGAGCCTTCTTGTGGGTTTAAGCAGTCGAGCAGCCTCCTTTTTACCCGGCGATTTGGCGGACTGGAGAATTGCACCCAGTGCAGCCTTGCTCAATTTCTGAAACTTGATGCCTGAAGTAACCATAACAAGAGTAGAACCCGAAAACACGTATGCAACAGCAGAAATCAGTGAGTCATTTCCATCTTCCTGCACAGTGACATACGTCGTGTAAGTTGTATCAGATTTCAGATCTTCAAAAGATCTCCAACTCTCAAAGCCAATGGAGAGACACGCAATGTCCTCTGGATACTTCAGATTGCCATTCAGTAGAAAACCGGCAAGATGCACAACTGTATCGCTCCAAAAGGGGTTATAGAGATAATTGCCCGTTCCAGCCGTATCAGGTAACTTCACTGTACCAACCGCATCACGGAACTCGGAGTCGAGCCATACCTCTTCTAGCCCTTGGTAATTCCTGCCGTACTGGACAACACTATCAAACAGCCTGTATATAATCGGCTTAAGAAGTCGATGTGCTTTCCCTGATTGACCAAGACTTTTCAGTGATTCAATTCTTGCGTTGATCAGGAACAAAGTATCTGGTCGTTCTTCTAGCCAAGCGTTGTTTGCGGATTCCAAAACGACCTGGCAACTTCCATGTTCGGCAGAGACACCAGAAGTCTCCGAGTAAAAGGTAATGTCGGCCTTTTGTTCACTGGCAGAATACGAGACGGTCGTCTTGACTATTTGTTCATAGTCTACTTCATTGACTACCAAAGCTCTCTGCATCTCCATGTTGGAAATGGTCATCTTTGGTGTACGCTTTTTCTGATTAATCCTGGAGTAAGCATACTGTGTCGCTGACTTCGCCATGGAACAGAATATGCTGAGTGAACATATAGCTAAACCCTCAACCTTGTGGCCTTGTATTGCCTGGTATAGATGTGGGTTCGAGGTATGGGAAGCAAAGGTCGCAACGACCGTCTTTTCATCAGAAGTTACCGTTTCAATCCATTGCAGATCCGTGGTTGAAAATTCGGGTATAGAGCGTGATACGGCATCACTTTTCGGCCCCTTATCGTGATCTATGGCCGATACTTGTAGAGCAGGCTCCACGTATGGTATCCAGAAATCTTTCACATCGAAGGCGTAATTCGGCAGCTCAAGGAGACTCAGAGAGCTTTTGAAACCCTTATGGTACTCATTCCAATCGATGCTTTCACCAGCACGGTATAAAGATGCTAGAGTCGAGGAAATAGTAGCCCAGTTGTCTTCCGCCGACTTGAACATCGGTAGCAACGAAGTAGGAGATAGATTCAATGTTCTGCGAATAAGGCCGAGGCACACTGGTTCTGGACCAATTTCAATCCAGTAGGCTCCATCACGGACAAAGTCAGCTGCTTTGCATGCCTCTAATGCAGGGACAAACTTGACGTGCTCTCTTGCTTGACGCCTCAAATAAGAGGGAGAAAATACACCCGTTTTGTCAATTGGTATGATCTCTCCTGTCAATGTTGAAGCAACTGGAATCTTGGGAGCATTAAATGTAATGCCATTTGCAAGATCTTCGAAGTCGCTAAGTATAGGGTCCATATGCTTCGAGTGGAAACCGTATGGAACCTGAAGCACAGTTGCTCGTGTGTCCTCTTTCTCAAATTCATTTTTGAGTGTCGCTATCTCACCCACAGGACCACTCACCACAGTTACCACAGGAGCATTGACACAGGCGATGTCTGTCTGGAACCATCTCGACCCCGAATCCGACCTCAACACTTCAGCTACCTTCTCAGCGCTTCTACCTACCGCTAACATGGAATACTCTCCAGGGTTAAGGCTTTCGTCCATTAACATAGCCCTTTTTCCCACGAGATATAGAGTGTCGCTAACTGATAAAACTCCCGATACGCACAGCGCCGAATATTCTCCCAGACTGTGCCCGAGGACCAATTTCGGTACTACTCCCCATGTCTTCAGAAGTTGTGCTGTAGCAATTTCAAGGGCGACTGTCGCAAGTTGAACACGTACGGCGGGTACTACCGAAATATCAGTATCGTCGCCAGATATGATTCCAATAAAGTCTGGAAGATCATGGCTTGTAGCCATTTGTTGATATGTGTAAAGAATTTCCCTGAAAGCTGTACTATGCTGATAAAGTGTTTTTCCCATGCCGGCATACTGTGATCCCTGACCGGTGAAAGCAAAGACAATACTCGACTTCGGCGGTTTCCTCTTTCGCTCTAATGATCCGGTGTTGAACACATCTGCCTTGAGTAGAGAGATCAATTCCTTTGCGGATGTTGCACTATACGCAGCTCGTAGACTTTCATGCATTCTTCTTGCTGTAGTTGTGTAGGCCACGTCGGCAAGTTTGACGTTGGAATTTCTCGTCAAGTACTCTAGTAGTCTTTTGGTATTCTCCTGCAGGGACCAAGCTGTCCTGCCGGACAGAGCAACAACGTGATGAGAGAGCGGGTTATTGGTCTTTGACGATATTTGGGGCGGCTCCTCGAGGAGCACTGATGTATTTCCTCCCTAAATAAACATCGGTCAGTACTCGTTGGGCCTAAGAAGTATACAGAGAGGCATACCGAAGCGTCGAAACTGTTAACCATAATCTTGATCTTGCCATCTTGTGCTGCCGGACTTGCTTTCAAGGGATCATTCTTCTTTCCCACACCAGCAATCTGGACATGAACTTTTTCAAGTTTTGGAAAGTTATGGTTGAGCTTAAAGGGAAGACCGGGCTGTGTTGGTATTTTGGCTTCCCGCATCATCATTATGGACTTGATGATCGAGGTCACCCCTGCCACCTTTGATCCAGTTACTATCATGTAGACAATGATGAGTAGAGATGAACTTACCGCCTCTCCGTGTCCAACGTTTGCCTTCACTGCACCCACCGTGAGAACATTGCTCTTTGATCTTCCTTGACCCATCACTTTGATAACCGAACTCATCTCCTCAAAATCCCCCGCCTGTGTTCCAGTACCATGCATCTCAACATAGGCTACCTCACTAGGCACTGTACTAGTCTGTCGTAAGACTTCTTCATAAATCCTCACTTGCGACTCGGCGCTCGGATGAGTGATCGATGTCGATGTCGAGGTGTACGTCCTCGCCGACCCCTTTATGATCGCCAGAATATTATCATTATCGGCAATAGCATCCTCCAGTCGCTTGAGAATCACGACTCCAATACCCTCACCGCGAGCATACCCGTCGGCATCATCGTGATATGTCCTACATCCTCCCGTTTCGGAGATCATGCCGGATCTACTCAATCCCGAGAACGAATTCGGCGACAACAGAATCGATCCTCCGCCGGCCAAAGCTGTATCGCATTCACGAGCTAAGAGTGCAGAGCAAGCCAATGTAATGGCCGTCGTGCTTGTTGCACATGCAGCGTCAAGAGCATACGAACCCCCTCCCCATTTATAATGATAGTTCAACTTACTTGGCGCGAAAGGCCTGGCTAAACCCGGCACGTAGTAGATATCGATTCCCTGGTTGTTGAGGACCTCACGCCAGTCTTCTGATGCTTGGCCAAAATAAGTAGCAATTCGATTGCTATTAGTTGCTAGGGTGGCGTCCTTGGAATACCCTGCCATCTCAAGGGCTTCGTAGCTGACATGAAGCAACAATCTTTGAAGAGGGTCCATTTGAGCTGCTTCGCGCGGGGATATATTGAAAAGTCGATGGTCAAAATGGCCGGGGTTGTTGAGAAAGGCGCCATGCTGAGCAGAGGTGGAGTTTCTCTTCTCTCCTGTGGGATCGTAATGCACGTCGAGATCAAATCGAGATCTTGGTATCTATCCCCCCCCCCCCATACGTCAGAATTAAATTCATTGACAGCTAAGGTAGATGGTACGAACCTTTTTGATCTGTATTTTTCCCGCAACCAGATCCTCCCAGAAACCGTCGATGGTATCACTTCCAGGAAACCGGCCAGCCATGCCAACTATCGCTACTTGATCTGATCCTCCCCGGCTCGGCTTTTTGTCTTGTGTTGCGTCGAGATGATTTCGAATACTGTATTCAATATCTCTTGCATTCAATGTCCGTTGCAATATGGGAAGATGTCCCGTTGGACCTGCCACAATCACATCCACAGGCCCTTTCCCAAGTAATTCAGCGACGCAAGCTTCCGTTGTACCAGCCAAATGCAAAACATTGTGAGCAATATCAACCAGCATCTCTTCCAGAAGAGGTCGCAGCTTTGCATGTGTATACGGCTTGCATGATCCAGGAGAAACAATCTTTGCTTTTGACGTGATGGGAATATCCAAAAGAGGGGAATTGCCCAACACTTCATTCATGTCAAATTTTGGCAAGTAGGGGGTATGAATGGGCCCGTTCGTGTCTGTTTTTGTGCGGGCGAACTGGTCTAGTTCTGGTGACCATTCGAAAAGACGGTTCAGCGATGATGGGGCGCCGACTAAGGTAAGCCACCCGGGTGATACAATACCGATGGCAATTCTTTTGGGGTATGGGATATTCTGTTCAAAGCTTAGGGTCATATACCAAACCTCGACGATCTGTAAAGTCTTACCTGGGTCTCATGAAATTGATCAAGTATTGGCTGTGCCTTCTCAACTGTAACCCCAACAAGCGTCATTGCCCAATCTCCATTCGAGTCTTCAATTAGTCTCATTCGACGCGTGATTTCATATGCCATTCGGAATGTTATAGATATAATCTCTCGAGAGAGTCCGAACAGGTCAGTAGTATCCCTCGCAGCAACGAGAGCTGCGGCAGGTAGGAGTCCAGTGCAATATGCCAATACATGCACAGGGGAGGTCTCAGAACCGAGTATCGATGGGTCTTCTTCTGCAAATCTATACCCATGAATAAGCTAGCTATTTCCATTTAGAGACTTCGAACTCGATGTTTTCGAGAACATACACAATCATCTCCCCAAGTCGTCCAATACACATCAATACCGTGGCAATTATCCCATTGGGTTCCGCTTCGTTGATGTTATCCTCCGCCAACCCCAGCAGGGTATGCACCTCGTGGTCCCATCTGCGGTCCTCCTTGCTCAATCGTGCAAGGTTGAGCTGCAGTATATCCGTTGCTTCGCTCAGGAATCTTCGTGCTGCGGGCGACTTTTTTGAATTACGAACTAGTGCTTGGATCGAAGAAAGTTTCTCGACTGTTTGGTCGCCGAAGAGGGCCAGAGTGGTCGGTTGCATCTTTCCTGTTTCTTGTACAAGACGTCCTATGAAGGTCGGTGTGCTAGATATCAGCATTTTGGATGGACTGGATCATATACCAATTCATTCGGTGCAAGACACGATCATAGTTATGACAGCCCCCTATGTTTCTTATACGGATTTAAATGCTACTACGAGATGTGTTCCTCTTAGTAACGAAATACCATAGACCCTGGCTCCCCTGTAAGCCTGAACGGTCAAATGAGACATCTATAGTGTCGCATATTTCATTTTCCATGCGAATCTTGAACAGCTCGTAAAGCAGATACGTGAAGCTAGTTTCTAGTTACATTTCCGGGATATTCTTTCATCTACCACTAACTATATCAGAAGCACGCCATGTATGTGTAGAACTAATTGACTAGACACTTCAACTGCTGGTTATGTGAGCTCAACCTTGAAGCTAATGAATCCTTTCTGGGGCCAGATTTATGATAAACGAACTCTGCCCGTACGGCGCAATGTCAATAGGATTAGTCGTCCACCGGCGCATTATTCGCCGAGTTCCAGCCCTTACTTCGAAAAATGAGATCCGGCGAGAAAATTCTCCAAAGGATTTTCTTTGCATTAAAAATGGCAAATGTTGCGGAATAGTACTTGGCCGCCTTTTCTGAAATTCAGGGCTATGTGTTCGGTTCAGAAATTCATTTTCAGTAACGCATCAAAGCTAGTTCCGGGGCTTTTACATGGCTCAATAGCCTGAACATGTAGAATTTATGCAAGAGATATGCCTATTTCAGTAGTTCTATTCTTGTCTGTTTCACTGTGATATAAATAATAATTTGATTATGTTTGACAAGTGGTGGTCTATATCATTTACAACATCCGCACTGTAGTTCGAGTAGTACGCAATTGATGACAACAGTAAATCCGTATTATCCATCACAAATTCTTTCTCATCGATCAAAATGTCAAAGGCATTCCTCGTCACTGGCGCAACAGGTTACCAAGGCGGCAGTCTTGCGCGCGTCCTGCGTTCTCAAAACCACACCGTCCATGCTCTGATTCGCGATCCATCGACACCAAAGGCCCTTGCTCTCAAGGAATTGGGCGTGAAAGTTTTCCATGGCAGTTTCGACGATATCGATGTCATCAAAGACGCTATTAAGGGTTGTGCAGGCGTCTTCCTGAACCCCTTTCCAACGCCCCAAAATCCGCAACTCCAAGTCGAGCACGCTCGAAACTTTATAAATGCCGCAATTGAAGAACAATGCCCAGTTGTCCTCTCGACAGCATTTATGACAGCTCAAAAGGAATCATGGGTCGGATCCAGTCCTCAGGACTTTTTGTACCTATATTACAGCATCAACTACATCATTGAAGAAGAAGTGCGCTCCGCCGCCATCGGCGGGAAACTCAAGTCTTACACCATCCTCAGGCCGGCGTACTTGATGCACAATTATCTCATTCCCTTCTCATTCTTCCATTACCCCGAACTTCCCAAACAGGGCGTCATGAAACACATGTACATCGACGGTCGACGCATCTCGCACCTCGACTCCGCGGACGTCGGCAGGATAGCTGCCGTCGTTTTGCAAAACCCTGAGAAGTATGATAAGCTTGAGATCGATCTTGGTGGCGAGAATCTGGATGCCGACGAAGCAGCCGCCATAATCCGCAAAGTTAGCGGTAGAGGTGATATTGTAACGGAAAAGCTGGTGATTCCCAACTTTGATACCGTCACAAAGACAGGATTGACATGGCATCATTATGCGAATACGCAGAATACGGAGCTGGCTAACAAGGAGGAGGTGGAGGAGCTGTTTGGGGTGAAGTTGACGAGTTTTGAGGAGTATCTGAGCAGAGAGAAGGAATTGTTGGTCAAGTCGTTGCCAGCGCAAAAGGAATGATCTGTACAAGCAGAACTCATAAGCAGTGATCCTTCTGCTCCCCTGTTGCTTGGTTCCATGTAATTCTGTTTGAATTGCTCATGACCCGAATAGGATACCAGACATAATTGTTGAGCGGCGGACCTATAGATTGATTCTCGTTTCTCAACCGCTTTTCTTAAAGGGCGCCTGGACTTGAATAGAGCAAATTCAAAGATCACAGATAAGAAAATGAAGCAAAGCTCAATCTACATGGTCAGACATGTAAGCCACTAGAAGTATGGCTAGGGCTAGGGCTAACAGCCCCTTGCATGTCCCCCAATACGGAAGGCGGTGTGGCTGATTGCCCTTATCTGAGCTCACTTTTCTGCCCCGCATTGGCTCTTTCTTTCTTCGGATGTTTGAGTCATCCATCGTCTTTCCCCTTGTGCTCTTCAGAGAAAAATCGATTTTCATTTTTCTACTCCTACGACGGTAGAGATCGATCATTATGGCGACAAAAGAGCCCACACTGCCGATCCCCGGCGAACGAAATATCCTCATCACCAGCGCCCTGCCCTATGTCAATAATGTTCCCCACCTTGGAAATATAATCGGCAGTGTGCTCCCCGCAGACGTTTTTGCTCGCTACAACAGGGCTCGTGGCTTTCCGACGTTGTATATCTGTGGTTCTGTAAGTATCTTATCTGCCACCACTGTGAATCAAACCGTCAAAGGAAAAGGCTAATAGGGTAGGATGAATACGGAACTGCCACCGAGACTAAGGCCCTGGAAGAAGGCGTAACACCGGAAGAGCTGTGCGCTAAATACCATAAAATTCACAAGGGTATCTACGACTGGTTCAACATTGAATTCGATATCTTTGGGCGTACCCCCACTGCGCATCAAACCAAGATCGTTCAGGACGTCTTCCGTGGTTTGTGGGAAAATGGATATATCGAAGAGCGAGAGACTACTCAACCGTATTGCCCTGTCGAGGGCCACGCAACTTTCCTGGCCGATCGCTTTGTTGAAGGCGAGTGCAGTATCTGTGGTGACCCAGGTGCTCGCGGAGATCAATGCGACAAGTGTGGCAATTTGTTAGATCCTCTGGAGCCTGATGCGAAGGAAGGTGGAGAGGAGGGGGACGAACAAGACGTTGAGGCTAGGGCCACGGGATGGTTGATCAACCCTCGTTGTAAGCTCGATGGTACCACACCGGAAAAGCGCAAGACGAAACATCTTTACCTACGTTTGGATGCTCTCAAAGACAAAATTGTGCCGTGGTTTGAGAAAGTGAGTAAGGAGAACGATTGGAGTATCAACACTAGCTCTATCGTGCAGTCTTGGATCGATCGCGGATTGAAGCCCCGTGCTATTACACGTGATATCAAATGGGGTGTACCTATTCCGACAGGCATCGAGGGATTGGATGAAGAGGCGTATAAGAATAAGGTCTTCTACGTCTGGTTTG
Source organism: Talaromyces sp. PB3603 (assembly GCA_023625915.1). Classification (NCBI taxonomy): domain Eukaryota; kingdom Fungi; phylum Ascomycota; class Eurotiomycetes; order Eurotiales; family Trichocomaceae; genus Talaromyces; species Talaromyces sp. PB3603. The sequence goes on along the minus strand of JAMAFY010000012.1, from coordinate 647,959 downwards.
ATGCTTGTATCGGTTACATCTCCATCACCGCCAACTACACCGACGGGGACAATATTGAAGGCAAGAAATGGGAGCAATGGTGGAAGCAGCCTGAGCAGGTTTCGTTGTTCCAGTTCATGGGCAAGGACAACGTGCCCTTCCACAGCATCATTTTCCCCGGTTCGCAGCTCGGTTCTGGCATGAACTGGACTCAAGTACACAAAATCTCAGCTACAGAATATCTCAACTATGAGGGCGGAAAATTCAGCAAGTCCAAGGGTGTTGGTGTGTTTGGCACAAGTGCTAAGGATACTGGTGTTGGACCCGATATTTGGAGATTTTACTTGCTGTCTAGACGACCCGAGTCCAGCGACACCGAGTTCAAGTGGGACGAATTCGTGAACGTCAACAACAACGAACTCTTGAAGAACCTGGGTAATCTCGTCGCGCGCGTCACTAAATTCTGCATTGCTAAAATGGACGGAACGATTCCCCCATACTCTGAAGATGCAGCCAAGGCAGTGCTTACCGAACACGAGAAGCAAGTCAACGCGTACCTAACCTCCTACATCACCTCTATGGACGCCACCAAAATGCGCTCCGCTCTCAACGACATCATGCACATCTCCTCTCTCGGCAATAAACTGCTCCAAGATAACAAACTGGACAACCGCCTCTTCACAGAAGAACCCGACCGCTGCGCTGCCGTCATCAACATTGCCCTTAACCATATTCATCTCTTGGCCAGTCTTCTTGCGCCTTTTATGCCGTCAACCTCGAAATCAATCTTTGAGCAACTCGGTGCACAGCCCGAACCCCGTATTGCAGATCAATGGGACATCAATGCCTTGAAAGCGGGCCACAAACTCGGCGAATCGAAATTGTTATTCTCGTTGATTCCAGCTACCAAGATCGAAGAATGGCGCGAAGCTTTTGGTGGCGAGGAAGTGAGACGCCAAAAAGCCCTTGAAGCTGAGAAGGCAGCCGCCAAGAAGCTAGCAAAGGAGAAGGAGAAGGAGAAGAAACGACTCAAGAAAGAAGCTGCAGCGAAGGAGGCTGCTGCCAAGAAGGCTGCCGCAGAATCTACACCAGCTGCTGGAGATGAGACGGCCACACAGTTGGAGAAGAAATTGACGCTAGACGATGGACAGAAGAATCCTTGATTATTTCGTACTAGTCGGTAGGGATGGGGAGTCGGGAGATTTCGATGATTTATGTTAAGGACTAGAATCACGATATTGAATCGTATGTGTGCCTGGGAGTTTGTTGCATTAGCCATTGTATCTATTTCATGAGTTTAAGGATTGGACAGAAATGAATGGTCGATTTGATTTTGTAGCTACGACTACTTCATCGTCAAGGCAAATACTACAAACGTGCTTAATACGGCCTAACGATAGTTCTTCCCCTGGGCCCTCCATGCTCATACGTTACCAACGCGCTCCTCTCATCCAAAGCCATAACACCTGGCCAAAAACTTGACGCAGGCGACACGACAACAGGCTCACTCCACACGATCCTACCCGCATGCGGCGCAGTTCCGAAACATACTTTGACAGCCGCATTGTGTATCCATTTCACTTCATGAGCATCATCATCCGTCATGAACACGCAAGCCAGGGACCCGTCACCGAAAGACGCGATTTGCGGTGCACCGGCATTGTGCCCCCTTCGTTTAGGCGTGTACACCTGATGCCGATGTCGCCATGTAGCGCCGTCGTCGTACGAAACAGCAGCCTCGACGTTGAAATGTGGCGCATAGCGAGTTGTCTCAAAGCACATCACGAGCGCGATTTGGCCGGTTGCTGTATCCATTGTTTGCGTGATGCCGGTCATGCCGTCCCGGAAGCGGTCTTGATATCCCTCTATGCAGCGGGGCTGGGACCATGTTTTGCCTTGATCGTATGAGCTGACGAGCATCGTGCGCTGATCGTCCGGCGCAAATTCATGCGAGTATATGAGTTGTACCTCCCCTTGCAAACCCATGCGCATAAATGGTTCCCAAATGCCCAATGGAGGGTCGGACTTTTCGGCAGCTTGTGAGAGATACCGCCACGTCGCGCCTCCGTCTCTTGACTCAAAGACCGTGATTCGAAAATGCGTTATACCTGCCAAGTCGCCAGCACGATTGTGGCCAAAATCGTGATTCCGGAATGCCGCGAGGACGTGACCCTCGGGCGCGATTTCGAGGATGTGGAGGTTATCAATCTCGCCGTGCCCGCGGTGGACTTCACTGAAGTCGTGGAATGACTGTCCGCCGTCTAGACTGCGCGATATCTTGAGGATGCGAAGGGCGTCCATTCGCCCCCCTTCGCGCCATGTGAATCCTGCGAGGATCGTGCCGTTGTATAGACGGGCGAGACGAATATAAGTGCCATTGAACCGGTCGGTGGAAATGTCGCGTTCATCTGGGTGGATTATAAGGCTCGCGGCTTGAGCCGGTGCGGTGTCTTGGGTTGGTGTGGGTGACCAGACCGGAGGGTTGGGATGGGGAGGGACTGGCGGTGGTGTTGTTGTATCTGAAGAGTGAACGCCGAGGCGTTTGAGGATTTTTTGGCCCACGCCCATTTTTTAGTATATCAAGGATGATGGTCTGGAGGGTGTTTGTGTTCTCCGGGGTGGAGGAAGTTCTTGACGGAATGTTGACTGACGATGCCTGAAACGTTGTTAAGGTTGATTACGCGGCAAAATGTGGCAATGATGTCAGAAGGTTGATCGTTTGTCTCCCTGAAATTTGCAGCGCAACCTAATGTTAGCTGCCTTTCTGTGAGGATGTCAACCACTTAAGGTGTTGATACTCGAGCATCATGTATCGTCGCTGGATTCGTCTCGTCTTCTCGGTGGACGGAGCGCCTGCCGGTAGAATAGCATGTTCACATATAGCCTTCTTTAAGCGCCAGGCTGCGATGCCCTAGTAGCAACTTGGCTCTTGATTTGACCTTTTTTTAAAAGAGTTTGAAAGAACTATCATCGACGACAAAAGGAAGAAAGAAGGAGAGAACGGCTATCGGCAACCCGGAGACAGCGCGGGCGGGAAGCTCGGACGAGGCTAAAAAATTAATTGGCAGGTGGGACCTTCTCCAACTAAGAACAACAACCTCATCTGAATACAAAAAACACCACTCCCTCTCTATCCTCCTACTTTATTCAGTGCTACACAAAGACTTGATAGATAATCACTTGGTCATCTAGCACCGCCAAAATGACAACAACGTCGGCATCATCAGACCCTATCGCCTTCGTAACCGACCTCCTCAACTCTATCCAAGACTACACCCTCGACTCTCTTCATGACTTCCAAGACTACGTCGGCACGCCCAAAGTGCGCCACTGGTTACGCATAATCGTCGTCGTCGCAGGCTACATCATGCTGCGACCCGCCGTCGAATTGTTTTTCAAGTGGTGGTTCGAGAAGAAAAACGCCAAGGAAGAGGAAGAACTCAAACAGAAAAAGGAGGAGGAGGATAAACAGCTGGAAGCGGAGGGGCTCAAGAAACCGAAGAAGGATGCGAATAGTTTGAGGGTCGGCGTGAAGGCGGAAACCGAGGAAGAGGAGAAGAAGCAGAAAATAGAGGACGTTGCAAAGGGGAAGGCGGCAGAGACCAAGGGCGGCGGCAAAAAGGCTAGTACCAGCAGCGAGTCCAACAAGAAAGGATCGAAAGTCAAGACCGACGAGTATGAGAATAGCGACCAGGAAGATTTTGCAGAGAAAATTAGGGCGAGCGGAGTGTTGGAATGGGGCCGTGATGCGCGCAAGAGGAAGCAGAGACAACAGACTGAGGCGGAGCAGCAGCAACAGCAAAAGGAGCTCGACGAGGAGAAGCTGTTGGAGTTGTTGGATTGGAGTGATGATGAGGGGAAGCAATAATCCATCTACCTGACCGAAGAAAGGACAGAGTGTCGATGTGAGACGAATACCTGGTTTTTGTTTCGAACGAGTAATGCGTGTATTAATATTAGATGTTTCACTACGATATAATAATTCAGCCAAGGTTAGTCTATTTATTCTACTTTCGCATGACTCCCCGTAAAAATGTTTCATTTTTTGTCTACCTAAACAAGAACGTGTCCGAAATGCAAGACAACCGCCACTAACCATGCAACCATCAAATCATGAACCAGAGCTGTTAACCAAACAAACATTGTTTTTCAACGAGAGGACCAGCCCACTCGCTGTACATCGTTAGACATCATAGAACCGATAACTCCAAGGGGTGTGTAGAGATGCAAAGTCGTACGAAGAAGGTGTAAAGTAGATGTGTCAAGAGCATCCAGTCAGTAGATAGGTAGACTATTTCTTGGTAATCGAGCCGTTGGAACAGGTGGTTCCAGCAGCGACAGCACCCATACTAGTCAATGCGCCCTGGTTGCACATGGACCAAGTCGTCCCGTCAGCACCGCAGACAATAGCTCCGTTGCTAGAACATGCCTGTCCGCTGGTGGCAGAGCCTGAGCCCACGGCTTTAGGCGCTGTGCTACTGGCGGCAGGCGAGACCGTGTTCGTGGCTTGTGCGCTGGTGCTAGATGTAAGAGTGGTAGCAGGGGCTGAGGCGGAGGAAGCAGCAACAGTAGCGACAGCTGGAGCTGTTGTGCTGGTGGCCGAGGTGGCCGCAGCAGCTGGAACGGATGTAGTAGAGCCAGACGTGCCAGATGATCCAGATGATCCAGATGATCCGCTTGTGGACGAACTGCTAGAAGATCCGTCGCCGAGAAAGTCGGCAGATCCAGTGCAGGTATATCCAGTTCCAGTCACGCCGCCAACAACATCAGGCCCTGCTTCGGGGAAGTTGACTTCCTCGCTTTCGATAGTTGTGCATCCACCAGGACCGTCGACGTTGGCAATAAAGATTGGTGGACGAGAACTGAATGCGGTATCGGCACGAGAGACCATCATATCACGAGCATGGGAACGCTTGCTTGAGGAGTCGCCCTCGATTGTAACTTGGGCACAGTTCATATACATCTCACGGTTACCAATCTTGTTGAACCATGTCCAGACAAACAACGCCTGTCCAGAGGGCGCGTCAGAGGGGATTGTAAAGTTGTAACTGGACGTCAAAGGACAGCCGCCTTCCATGGATTGAATGACGGTGAAGGTCTTGCCAGTGTCGTAGGACAGAGAGAGCTGGCAGGAACCGCCACCGTGTGTGGCGCTGCCAGAGAGTGACATGCCGTACTCGCTGCCAGCTGTATAAGTCGCGACAGACACGAACGCATCGTCCTGATAGCCTTTGCAAGGATAATTAGATCCCGACGCGTCCAAGGGGCTGGTATAGGAATAATCTTTCTTGCTTTCGTCGCCGTTGGGATTAAGAGGGCTTCGAATAGGGTAAGGATCGCTCATCTGCATGTGTGCAGAGACTGTAGCGGCCAACAAGGCGCAAATAGCGAATGTGGTCTTCATGTTGCCAGTTGGAAGTTGACGGTGGAATAAAAAAAAGTAACCTGAAGACTCTGATAAGAGTAGATACTGAATGCCAACCAGGGCTAGGCAGTATTCTGAAGAAATGAATGAAGGAAAGTCGAGTTGGTCTAAGTAGTATGTCAGTTGAGTAGACGCGACTGTGTAAATTCAATCAGAGGAAAAGAATGGACGCCCGTGTGTCCAACTGGGAAGAAGTGACGACAAGGCATAAATAGTTTGAATGGGCGGAATTGCCTGATGGAGTGAATGGACGAAGCTCTGGTCTTGAGGGCGTATAGTGAAGGAAGCAAACAGCAGAGCCTGTGAAGAGGGGAAATAACAGAGAGAGCAAACAAAGACTTACCAAAACTGGAAGGAGCGGTGCCTGAAGCTGCGGGCAGTCGATGGACGTTTCTTCGAGAGTTCTTTTTCTGCTCGGGGCACTGAGGGATCTTTATCTTTTCACATCATACAGCCATACTTCTGCTACTTATTGAAGTGACTATCCACCCATTGTTTCTGCTATACGACCCCCTCCTGAGGCTCCTGTCGCTCCTGTCCACTCGCTGGAATGGATGTACATTGACGGAAAGCATCCCCGCCAACCTCGCTAGAAGCTTGTTTGACGAGTACATTCCAAAACAGAAGAAACACCAATGGGAGATTTGATGAGCCTCGTTTCCATTTTTTCGTACTTTCTTCATGCTACATTCGACAAGAATGATCGTCCCAGACCACTCCAAAGTCGACTCCTCCAATATTTCCGAACGTCGGTCCGCCACCGTTTCCAACATCCCCAACCCGTTTCAGCAGGGATGCGACTACCATTGCGAGCCGCATCGACCGAGCCAATCGTCAAGGATGGTGGGACTACAGATCCAGGAACAGACTTCAAGGGTACCGAAATACGGGCGATGATTGACTGGATGAGAGAGGGCCTGAAACGCGGAGTGCTTAGCATTTAACCGCCAAGAATCGACTGATTGGCTGGCTGTGATCTATAACCCTCTCTCTCAAGGCGATTTGTCTACTTCGCGCACATCGACAGGTCACAAGTGAACTGATGATGCTTCATCGAGGAGCATATGATCGAAACAACATCCACTGAGGTGGTATTCTGCACAGATATCTACGCTATTCGCCATTCGAAACACCGCACTAAGTTTCGTGACTCTTGGCGAGGATATTTTGCATGTCGTCGGATTTGGTCCTCGGGTCATGAGACGATAGATCTCAACGGACTCCTGAGGACGTCGGTCAGATTATGGCTGTGAAACGGGTGCAACATACTGTTTCCTATTGCCAGGCAAGTGTGCTTTTGGTTTCCGTCAGGGACCTGACGTAGCGAAGCCGGTCAGTGGTCAACGAGTGTTAGGCTCAAGTCAGTTTTTCCCAAAGGCCATCCATCCCTCTAAAGTACAATTATGTCGGAATACTCATCACATCTAGCAAGAGAACAACATGTCATCGTCATTGTAATAGGTTCGTAGAAGAATCCAAGCTACGTATTCGATCTCCAAGCCCTCAATTGACCGATTGATAGATGAGTCGCGCTAGCTCCAAGACGCGGATTACCCGCGAGCGACCCTCTTTCTTCCTTTTGAGGCTTTCACCCACTCAAAAAGCAGCGCGACAAAGATGTGACGTCGTTTTATGAATCATTGTATCCATTTCAATGAAAATCCAGATTGATTCTCTTTGAATGAAGTCTGTCCCGCTCCATCGCTGGTGGCCGCCTAGACCTTTTGATCGTCACCATGCCTTGCGTTTCTACAAAGTCGCGGAATGCGCGCGCCATGATCGCCAGGCACTTGGCCAGCTCTCTTGTCAGCAGTGCCAGTCTCACAATAGAGGCGAACGCGACGACGCCATGGTAGCAGTGGCGAAATCGAAATCGTCAAGCATGCTGACCAAGGAATTCGTCTCTGCCAGCCCCACGTCAGTCCTGCGACTCGCTGCCCTAGCTTCAATTTCAAATTCTACAAATGCCTTCTTGCACCTCAACCTTGTCGTCGCAACAACACATTTGACAGCTCCGAGACAACCGGTTGGTATGATCATGGCACGGTCATCCACGCGTGTGGCTGCTGTCAAAGCAACTCGCTCCCTACATACCACGAGCGCCGCCACCACCAATACTCCTTCACCCGCCGCGACAGCCGCCGGTGCCAATTCCTCGTTATCAGCTATTACCAATGCTCTCGAATCCGGGCCCAGTCCGAACAAGAAAAAAGCCGCGTCGCTAGACCCCGAGTCGGACGAAGAGGTGCCCGCCGCGGCTGAAGAGGTCAAGGAAGCTTTAGATCGACCTCCTCCGGTCAATAGTGACTACCTGCCTCTACCCTGGAAAGGCAGACTGGGATATGCATGTCTCTGCACCTACCTACGATACGCAAACCCGCCGGTCTTTAGCTCCCGAACATGTCGCATAGCGTCCATACTCGAAAATCGGCACCCGTTGCAAGATCCGTCGCAACCGTTCCATGCGACCAAGAACCGTCCCGATCGCGAACAACCCGCAGACCATGCGCGGGGACAAGCGTACGTCGAGGCGCTGGGCTTAGCCAATGCGCGCGACATAGTAAAGATGTTACGATGGAACGATAAATACGGAATCAAGTTTCTGCGATTGAGTAGCGAAATGTTTCCATTCGCGAGCCATGAAGTATACGGATATAAACTGGCACCATTTGCTTCCGAAGTTTTGGCTGAGGCTGGACGAGTGGCTGCAGAGCTGGGTCATCGGCTCACGATGCACCCGGGACAATTTACGCAATTGGGCTCGCCTCGAAAACAAGTCATTGACAGCTCTATTCGGGATTTAGAGTTCCATTCCGAGCTATTGTCGCTGCTCAAATTACCTCCACAACAGAACCGTGACGCCGTTATGATTTTACACATGGGCGGCGTCTTTGGTGACAAAGCCGCAACCTTGGATCGGTTCCGCGAGAATTACAAGGGTTTGTCTGAAGATATCAAGAACCGGATCGTCTTGGAGAACGACGACGTCAGCTGGTCCGTTCATGACCTGCTACCAATCTGCGAAGAACTCAACATTCCGCTTGTCCTTGACTATCACCACCACAACATCATCTTCGACTCGGATCAATTGCGCGAAGGGACGCTAGATATCATGCAACTCTACGACCGCATACGTGCGACCTGGACCCGAAAAGGCATAACCCAGAAGATGCACTACTCTGAACCAGAGCCTACGGCAATCACACCCCGTCAACGCCGCAAACATAACCCTCGAGTATACACTTTACCCCCCTGCGACCCAACAATGGATCTCATGATCGAAGCCAAGGACAAGGAACAAGCCGTCTTTGAGTTAATGCGCAAATACAAATTACCAGGCCACGAAAATATTGGTGAATTAGTCCCTCATGTCCGCGAAGACGAGAATAAGCCGTGGAAACCGCCCAAAAAGACAAAGAAATCTGGCGACTTTATCGATTTGGCTCAATTAACGCCGCCGCCACCGAGCATTCCGTTGGAGGAGGTCAGTATGGGAGGACCCGAGAGAAGAGTGTATTGGCCGCCGGGGCACGAAGATTGGTTGAGGCCAAAGAAGAGGGTTATTGTGCGAAAGAACGACGCTGTGGAAGAAGAGGCTGCAGCTGTCGGAGCCACTACACCAGCGACGAATAGTCCGAAGAAGAAGGGGGCTAAAGCAAAGGCGAAAGACGTCACCACGCCCAAAGATACACCAAAGGCGAAACAAGCGACGAAGAGAGCGACGCCTAGAAAACGGAGAAAATCCGAAGCGAGTATTGAAACCACATCCAGCTCTGAAAATGACTCTATTGATTCTTCTTCGTCCGATTCTCCGCCGACACCATCTACAACCTCTACACCGGCACGTCGCAGCCGACGAGCGAAAAAGATCAGCTATGCGGAAGATGATTCTGCGTAAACTTGAGATCTTGCTCTAAACCTTCCCTCGATGTATTACTATAACGACTTTCGATATGTATCGTTTATGATGTGATGACTGGGCTTAGGCAAACGGCGTTCGGGTTTTGTTAAAAATCCATGTACTATATTCATACATAGCAACGAACAAACCCCTCGTCGAACACACAGTTTAAAAATAGGGGGCTCTTTTTAAGTTGTAGGTGAATCATAGTGTATTTACAAGAAAATTGCGCAGCATCTAAGAATCATGCAAATACGCCGCCACATTCCCGCCCCAACCACCCCCATTCGCACTCTCCGTTGCAATTGCCGCACCACTCTCCAGGAAGATGTTCGTCACGGACTTGACTTGCTGACCATAGATGTACAGCGCACTTGAATCGAGGACGTTGATGGCATTCTGTTGGCAATCACCGCTGTCGCATCCGCCGCCGTTGTTGAAGAATGCCCACACCATGCCGTTGTAAAGGAAAAGGTCGGAGGAGTCGGCGATACGCTCAAACCAGGCCATGCCGCAGAGACTGTCACCGGAGTCGCAAGACTCGAAGTTCGGGTCCGAGGTGATTAGGTCGGCGCTCCAGGGGACGGGGGCGATGTCGTTGCCGGGACCTTGCCAGTAGGGTGTTTCACTGTTGATGCTGTTAGCGGGAGATTCGAGATGTGGGATAGATGGGTCAAGGTCAGGATAGAAGTACCTCTGCTGGAATGTGGAGACAACGTTCTGTGCACCGTTGTAGTTGTACTGGTACAAAGTGTGATGCTCCATAGCCGTGCCGACCAGCCATGTCCCCTTGGTAGCCTCGACGAGCATACCGCGACCAGTCGAGATGGTCTGGTCGTTGCTTCCATCCAAGTCGTGATCAGCAGTCCATCCCCACATATTCTCGATATAGGCGGAAGACGTGCTGGTAAGGTGAATCAGACCCCAGGCTGCCTTGCACTCGTCGGGGCTGCCACCACAGTTGGTTTCGACTTTGCTTCCTGCAGCACCACCGATGCGGAAGTGAGAGTTCCAGAAGCCGACGTCGCCGGGGCTGGAGCCTGCGATATTGACTTCGACCTGAACGAGAATCAGTTCCATAGCTCCCGTGACGGCGAAAGGAGGAGAGAAACTTACCATTTTGCAGCCTTGGAGAACATCGGCAACGGTAAAGACCATGTCAACAATCTGCGCAACACCGACGTCGCCGGAGTTTCCGACCTGAACCATGATGCCTGGTGCATCGGGGTTGTAGTAGTTGGAGCCTATGGCCGAAATGGCTGTTCCGTATGCATCACCATAGATACGTGATCCGGCCGGGATGAGGATCGTGTCAGTCACGATGTAAGTTCCAGCGGGGAAATAGATGACCTTGCATCCGGCGTATTGCGATAGGATCGAATTAATATTGGCGGTGTCATCAGTAGCGCCATCACCATAGACGGGCAAGTCAGAAACTGATTTGATGTTCAGGACCTGATCAACCGAATATTCCTGGAATGTGAGCGGCTTCTCAGTAATGAAGTAGCTGCCGTCAGACAAAAGTGATGAAGACCGGGGAGTTGTCACGGTCTGACCGGTGACGCGGCCGCCGCTGGAACTACCGCTGGCGTACTAATTTGATGTCAGCACAAATTTAGGTTCTTCAGCATGCGAGATGATGTTCTTACCAGATCACCGTAAACCCAAGTATCAGTAACGCTGCCAGTCAGGACTGTGCTACCGCTCATCTGAACGGTAGTTCCGTCGTACGAAACGTTCTCAAGAACCACGGAATTGCCAGCACCGCCGCTGTTCGTTCCGCTCAGGAAGACATTCAAATCCAAACCAGAGGAGTCAATCACGGTCATGGTACCAGATACACCCGTGGCGTCAATGCCAATATCGGCATATTCAAAGGAGCATGCCTGGCAAACAACGCTGAATCCGCCAGCGGAGATACCCGTGGTAGTGCCGCTGGTCTTGATGTTCTTGAGAATCCATTGCTGGCCCGAGAGTTTCAATCCATAGGCACCACCGTTGAACGTCAGGTCGTTCAGGATGATATTACTGTTGGAGTCGTACTGAGAGGTGACACCAACGTGGCCGGTAGAGTAGTCGGGCATGTTAAAGACAACGTTGGCAAGCTGAGTAGCCTGGCTGACGGTCCAGTCAAGAAGTGCAATGCTTGTGGCGCCGTCGACCGCCGTGGAGTCTATGATCAGGTTCTTGATGCCGATGTAGAAGTTGATGGTGCCACCGTAATTAGGGTCTTTGGCGTAGATGATGTGATCATTGGGAAAGCTGGCTGCGGCCTTGAGGGTTGGCGGATTGATGGGATCACCGACAAGCACGGTGCCGACAAGAAGCTGGATACTGTTGGACATCAAGTATGTTCCCGCGGGAAGGTAGACCACGGCAGGTTGACCGGTTGTACCGTAGCTTCCGGAGCCTCTGGCAGGACCGCCATTTGAGGGGCCGGCTGAACGTTGTTAGTTGAAGAAACGCGCATGACGTGGTTGAGTTGAATGCATACCGTTAATAGCGTTTTGAATAGCAGTAGAAGCGTCGGTAGCACCAGTATTGTCCGCGCCATAGTCGGTCACGACATTGCGAAACACGGAGTACTCGCTCCTGTAGTCTGAGGACATGAAGGACGACAAGCCGTCATGGGTAATGCTTTCATACCACCAAGTAGAAGGGCTCGCTGCTGTCAAGGGAGTGCAGGTGGTCGCAGCAGCAATCTCCGCAGCGGCAGCTGTCTTGGACGGTTGATTAAGCTTCACCCATGGTTGGATCGAGGTGTCTAGCAGAGTGAATGGAATTCCACTGAATCATCATTAGTTAAACAATCAACACATGCTCAAAAACTGGAACCGTACGTCTTCTGAGGTTTGTAAGAATCATTAGGAACGAATTGCGAGACGTTGAAAGTCGCGGCATCGTGGCTGCGATCTGCTCGCGCCGCCAGTCCGCCTGCGGGAAGGGCTCCGGCCAAAAACGGCAATGCCAGCAAAGAGACCAACAGTTTGGCCATCTTCTCTCTCGGCAGTATATACAATAAAAAGTGGACAACGACAATCAAAAATACGGACAAGTTTTTTGCAGAAGGTCACCTCTTAGGTCAAAAATAAAATGATCGATAACTTTCCCCTCAATGAGCGTTGTTGAGAGAGAGCGAATTCAGACTGCAGAATCCGGAAGCCCTAATGATCGACATACCAGAGCACCCGGGCACAGCTCTTACATTTATAGGCATATGAAGATACACCTGAATTTAACATGTCAGGACTATGTTCAGCCCAATTTCTGATTATGGAGACCACTTTCCCTTTTCCGCAAAGTCGGCCGATTTACGTATCAAAGCTAAAGAGGGTTCCATAGTATTCAGGTGGTGTTCGGCGCAGCTGGAACTCCAGCTACGTCCTTGCATTTCAGATGTTCTAATGATTTACGTGATTAAGTTTTCACTTGTTATGTATAATTTACAAGCTAGCGGCCACCATGCGATGTCATTACGTGCGTAGCTCAGGAAGAAAAAGTAGTGAATTCTATGTCGCTGTCCAGTATTCAGGGGTCAAAACATGCCTCCATTGGCCAGTTGGCGATCCGCCCCCGACTGAAACAGTGAAATAGGTCTTTGCTAAGGTTGCATCCGAGAAGCATTGACTCAAATAGAACATTGGCTAGTAAACGTTGCTTACTACAAGTGTATGTGATCTGCTGACCTGCAGGAATTTGGTGATTACTTTAAATCCTTTTACAGTATTTGTCGTCGAAACTCGGCAGTTGACTGGGACGGTGGTCTCAGCTGCACCGAGTCCTCAGCTGCGTAGGGTTATTACATGCTTACCAATATTGGAGTATGGGGTAGGAAGACGAAGATTAACTCATGCGATCTGCAAACATCTACAGGTCGAGCCATCAATCGATGAACACGAGGTAAAAGTCAGGATTTACATGATTTCCTAATTGGGAATATGGGTCTCGCCGAATTCGGCTATGTGTTTGAACACTTCGATCTCTACGAGTACTCTGAACATGTCGATATGAGAACTTGAACTTGAAATTCAAGTCGAGGGTTCATACTTATCATTTCAACTGATTAGGTACGTCGCATCAGACTCGCTTTTGCTGTCCGACTTGTTATAACCACGTATCTGATTCTTTACACCCCACTCTCTAATTACAGAGACTTCCTTTTTATTTGAGTAGACAGCATTATATGAGTACTGACTGTGACCCTACATAAGGCGCTTGTATATTCAAACACCGAGTATGAGTTACGGAGCCCAGTACAGAGATCAGGTACTTCGGCGCTTTTGGGTCCAAAATGTCGGCATCTGCGATCGGTGCCGACGGACAATGCCCCATATTTGTCTGAGGCATAAATATCATTCAGCTACATGATACATCCTAATAAATATACGTAAAATTGAATAATGCAGATTGATCATCAAGTGAGAAGATCTCTGTCATAGAATCAAGGCAATATAAGATGCGTGTCAAAATTTGCAGATCATGGTCAAAAGCCGCACAGGTAGAATTAGGGCTAGGGCTACTCAGGTTTTCCTGAAACGACCGACTGCGCCACGTGAAGCCTGATGAACGTGGCAGATGCATCTAGCATAGCCATTACTACCTCGGGCTGTGACATTCGAGGTGGAATCTAATTGGCTCTACGTGTCGAAGCTGTTTCCAGAACAGTATTGTTTGTGAAGCGAGCGTGTGGAACGTGGTCAGAACGAATAACCGAATATGTAAATAGACAAGAAGATTCCCTTAAAAAAGAAGTATATACATAGAACGTGATTTATGTTTGAATCAGGGAAAAAGAGAATAGACAATATGTACATCCTAAATCCAGTCTAGACAGTCAAAACGAACCGGGCAGTGGCCATTCAAAGAGTACAGCTGCTGGCAGCGCTGACCCAGCCGGTAAGACGGTTCGCAATATCACTTGCATAGCAAGGAGTACCGACACCAACACCAAGGTCACCGGAGGTATCGACAGAACCAGAGTTGTAGATACGAGCAGCACGGTAGAAAGCCTCAGCACCGGTGGCGTTGGCCTCGTTGAGGCAGTTGGCGAGACCGTCACCGGTCTCTGTCCCAGCAGCTATGCAATTATTCTCGTCAGTATTCCAGTATCGTTTGGTGGATATATATATATATATATATATATATATATCTAGGTCAGCAAGGTAGGTGAACTTACTTCCTTGACTAACCATACCCTCGATTTCACTCTCTGGGCAAGGGTTCTGGATCGTAGTTCCATCGTTGCAGGTAGAGGCTCCGTCGTGATCTTGCATAAGACCCGGGTTGGTCACAGAACCGAATGAGCTTGGTGCCCGAACGCAGCCGGTAGATTCCTGCATGATCACGGCTAGGATGAAGCGATGGTCGACGTAGGTTTCGGCAGCGATAGCTTCGATGGTGGTTTGGATGTCGGCGATTTCGTCTGTGGAGTCGTCGGCGACACCGTATTGGTCGCAGCCGACGAGCATAGAGGCGGTGTTGGCTTCGAACCTGATGATAGGAGTTAGTGTTTCTTGATTCCAAAGTCGAGTCGAAAGGCTTTTTAGGCGTACATTTCACTGAAGGAAACCCTGTCGCATGGCATATTAGCTTGAACTCTTTTTATTTCTATCTGTTTCAAGAATGAGCAAATCACCAGTCATCTGTAGATGGCCAACCATCAGCGGTAGTACCATCACCCTGGTAAAAGGTGTAGGAGTCGACTCCGGCACCGATACCATCCTCATCGTTGATAATCGTGACAGCTAGGTCGGTAGCAGTGACTGTTTCGCCAGTGGCAGCATAAGCAGCACCAGCAAGGGCAGTGATAGCGAGAACGGACTTGGCAATCATGTTGAATTCCAGGGTTATGTGAATGATCAAAAAGGAGTGAACTTGGTTAAGGAGTGTTTTGAAAAAGGAATGTATAGGTACCAGACCTAATATTGTTGCAGTCGCTTGATGTAAAGTTGCCTGGATTGATGGTGTAGGAAAAGCCCTGACCTAGAGAGCGCATTCACCACGCCTTTATACATTTTCTCATAGAAACGTTCAACATTTGCATAACTAAGGTCAAGGACTAAAGGGTCTACCTAGCGCTGCCAATATCACTCATCACGAGTCATCCTGGGTTTGAAGTTACAACGTTGGGGAAATAACATTGGATCACACCTCAGCCTTAGCCTCCCTGATTGTATTCCCAGGCTGATGCATTACCAACATCCATGTGCTGATTGTTGGTGGCGTTTCTAGTGGCTACTTCGGATCTCAGGGCTGGAGCCAATCTACCTGGTGAGGTAGTAATGGCGTTGAATAAATCGGGTCTAAGCATTGTTATGGGCTGTGGTAGCTCAATATAGAAGCACACCATCTATATTGACACAAAGCCATTCGGATTCGTGGCTGAAATGGCTGCATTCATGTAAAGTGGCTTATGAGCTATGTGGATTATTGAGAACTGAAGGCTGAAGCCACCGGCAAAGAGCATGAACTACCCTAGGTCTGGCAGCCTTTTGACAAGGGTGATACAATATAGAGAAGCAAAATAAAACACTAACCAAGGACAGAATGGTAGTCTGTCCCATAGTTACAACCACATGACTAGTTAAATTGAACATCAGGTTACTACGTAGTTACACTCTCGTGTTGGTTTGCTACACAGATTGACAATCCTATAAAGCAAAGCAAATATTATATCATAGGCGCCCTCGTTATAGGTGCCGAACCATAAGCTATAAGGAAACGAAGTAGAGAGAATGTAACCATGATTGCACGTCCTACTTCTTCGAAAGATATGATATATCAATATCTCCGGCTCGGATCGAAAGAACCGAATAGACGTCCATGAACTCCGTCACGTTTCATGAACTGAAATGATCTAGAATCAGATTCCAACAGCCCTTTACGGTAAGCCTTGACCAAATCGAGAAAGCGTGTCGAGAACTATGAGTCCTACAGGATTACGGGCCTGGCTGGGGCTGACACCTTGCTTAGTCTGCACTTAGGGCTATGTCACAAATTAGCAGCTCTATGTTTAAGTTCGTGTACCTGCGCGTCAGATGCATGCTAATCCAGATGTAGTACTTTAGGGCATGTCAGCCAAGAGAGTGCCACCTATCCAGTACTCACGTACTTCCCAGTCATCTAGCTAGCACCCACACTAGAAACGCCATATGTTCAATTACATATCTATATATTCAGCTTTTGTTTTTACCAATCATTCAATCAGCGTAGGATGTATGCTTCCATAAGATCGGCTCTGGATGACTTGAACGGCCATACACGAAATGCGGCCAGAGAAGGCTTGATATGCCCTCGTCGACTCGTTAGAACCGAACGTTGAGCTAGAGCGCCCCCAAAACCAAGATTGGTTGCGTATATACTCCAAATCAATGCTACAACACGACAACACATGATGAATGTCACTCTTCTTATTGCTACCTATTCGTTAGAGCCTCGCAAGGATTGTTGCGATGTACGTAGCATTGGACTGAACGTACAGAGGGCCGCGTGTTGTAATACTGGGTCCAGGCATTGTTTTTAACCTCACAACCCCGGACCAGTTTGGTCGATATGTACCTGAATGACAAGCCCACGTGTACATGGCACAGGTAAAGTCAGAGCGCGACAAAAAATTTTCGACTGGCTTACTTTCCTGTCTTAGTTGAGACTTTGAAGGCTAAGAAACTTTACCTCACGACAAGAAGAGGATTGCTAAAGAGCCTCCTAAAATATAACGTACCACAAATATGGAAAGACTTATAGAGAAATCCTCAATAGATTGAGATGTTCCAGTACCCTCAAGAATCTTACACTGGATCTGCTTTCTCGATGAGAGTTGAGCTGATGCTGACATGACTACGCACCTAGGCACTGGCGCCGTCTTGACGAATACTCCCTGGCTTAAACCGGAAATACACGAATGATATCAGAGTTAGGTGTCCATACCAACATGTTCACGAATGTCCCAAAGTCACATCAAATTTTACGTAGTAATTCGCCCGATAGTCGACGAACACAAGCTTCAGACCACGCGTGTAAGTCCGCGCTCCGATCCAAAAATAGCAAACAAAAACGAAAAAAAAAAAATGAATTGACTGCGCAGCTCAACGCCAAACTTGATGCTTAGGTTACGCCACGATCCAATTACAGGTACGGGCAGCACCTAGGTAGACATAAACCCTCAACGTTCCCCATTCGGTACTGGGGACGTGCTGCCTACAGCTGTTGTATGCAGGGACGCGATGATCCGGAAATTTAGGGCCAGTAATCTGTCATCTTTTGGAGTATGAGGATTCCACATTTCAAGCTACATACGTACGACGATGTGGTGGGTGTTAGCAGCTCAATCCTAATCCCGGCAAAGCAACACGCACGTAAATTGTCAAAGGACTCGATTAGAGCGTGACCAGAGATGTTGACGACCCAAACTACGGAATTGTGTCTCGAGGTTCCTCACTAAGAAGGTATCTTGATTCGAGAACCGTACGCGGTGATGACTCTTATCATCATGGAAATGGAACGTGGGGGCCAACACCATCAGGCTAAAATCATATGTGCGCTGCTTACCTACGAATTGGCCTTGCGCAAATACGTTCTTCGCTTCGTGTTGGGGATTACGCGTCGATGTCTTTAGATCTACGATCCTGAAGGAGAAGAACGGTGCTCCCCGCTGGGATTCTGTTCAAACACCATTTGAACGTCGCGATTTGAGCAGAAAATTTGCCATGCAATGAATACATTGTTACAGAAAGATTCAGGGTCTCAGACATGCAACTCGCTGATATCATAGACGCCAAATGGGTATCGCTCACGTACAGACACGAAGACATAAATCCAAGAAATCAGCCATTTCCGCGCCCAAGAACGAAAGAAGGATTAGGTGAGAAGCTGGCTCACGCCATGCGTATGCCCTCGGATTTCACATCTCCCCTCGCCATTAAACCAACAGCCGCCTTGAGGGAAGCAAAGTCATAGCCCGCAGAGCCCATGAACTGGACTTCATGCATCATCAGCTCGTTCCGAAGCTTGCTCTTTCTATTCTCGTACATCTCGCGTGGCGCAATATTCACTATTGTTCCGCGGGTGCGGCATGCTGAGATTGCCGAGTTGGCTGCATTCCTTGCTTTGATTGTTTTAAGCATGGAAGTGCTAGAAGGGTTGTTTGGTGTATGTGCGTAATCGCACTGGTCGGAGACTTGAAAGACGATGTCGGCGCCCAAGTCGTCCGTAAGTAAGCGTACGGATTCAGACACATCGATATCTCCGGGGTCCAAGACATGTGTAGCGCCAAATTGAATCGCAAGTCTTTTCAATGTGGGATCGTGCTCAACGACGATAATTTGTAGTGCGTTTTGAAGAGCAAGCAGTCGAATGAGAAATAGTGAGACGCAATTTGAGGACACGATCAGAACATTGTCCAGAGATCGAAATGGAGATGTACATAGTAAAGCATGGTAGGCTGTTGCGAGCGCTGCGAGATATGTGGCGCTTTGCAGGGAAATTGATGCTGGCAGGGGGTAAAGATATGATGATGGAGCGGAGAATATGGCTAAAGGTGACGTTAGAGTCTGCTGGTAATTTCAAAAGAGTGATAGGATCATACCTTCCGAATTCATATATCCATTTTCTACAACACGCTGCCGCTGCCCATGTTCGCAATCTAGAAGATCATATTCCGACTTCAGTGGGAGCAAGACGACACCTTGTCCCTTCGCAAATTGTGATACACCCATGCCAACTTCCTGAACAACACCGGACATTTCAAAATTCACATGGCTCGTCCCTTTCAAAGAGCCCGGGGCTTGGTCATTCTCAAGCCGGTCATGGAAGTCATCCTGTTTCGATCGAGTGTCGTCGGCAAAATAAGAGCTTCTCCCGGACTGACTGTAATATGTCGGTTTTATCTGAAAGTCGCACAAGAAAACATATCAATTGATGACCTATTATAAGAGCCAAGATCTGGTAAGACCACCGCACTAAATGACTAAATGGGATGGATAAGATCTTACTGTAACCCATCCGTCACGACATGTCGGAATGTCCATTTCCTTGATTGTAGCCAAAGGCTCTTTGAGCCAGGGTGAGGAATTTTTGTAACGTGGAAGTCGAGGCATAGTGGTAAAAATTTGTTCACCACTACTATTTTTATTTTCTGCGGTGCTGCAAAATTCGTCTTTCGAAATAAGAATCGGTCCAATGCTTATAAAGGGCATTCTTTGGTCGCAGTTCCAAGTTTATATATTATTAATTCCAGTATCACATTGTGGCAACAAAATAAGCGGGTGAGATCTCCTTTCGTCTCCGGGTAATTAAGCCGGACATCCTCAACTCCAAATGTTGTCGATTTATAGGTACAGGGACGGGGGGATAATACTTCCTTATCAATTATCAACCCCCTTTTGGAACAAGCGTGCGAGCTGTATCCGGTTTTTGGGGTTCGCATTGTCATGTCCTCGCGCTACAGTGGCGAATGGCATCTTCCCGCCAATCACTCTGGCATGATCGTTTCTCCACAAAAGTAGTCCGTCGAGAGCTCTGATCAAATCATCGAGGACAATCACGCTTAGATCTGATATTCCAGAACAAAAGTCCAACGATTGATCAATCATGATGCCGCAACAGTGTCGTTGCCAAGTATGATGACTCCAATCCGCCAACGCTGCGGGGTCAATGAGCTCCCCGCTTGGTAGATCTTGACGTTTTGTTTTGATGATTTTTTCCACTTTTGATCAAGCTGTGTGACGCAAGCCAGGGCCGCTCAATCGCTGTCCTCGGCTTGTGAATCCTGTTGGGCTGCTTCTTTTTGCTGATCAACGAACGCCTTCAGGATTGATTCTAGACCATCATTGCGTCGCGCTAGGAGCATCACATCATTGATGTTGATTGTAGATCGCCCGGCATGTCTGACAGGTCACACATTTGTTAGTAATCATTCGACCGATATCCTTCGTGTTCGACGAGCAACTACAGGCAGGGAGGTATACTTGGCAAACGCTTCTAAGTCTTGACTGACTGATTCTGTCATCGGCGACAAGTTGTCAGCTAATTGGCCTCGTGATAAGTGTAAATAAATCGAAAGACTAACCAATTTGTGCCCATACCATCTCCGTCAAGGCTCCGATAAATTGAGGAGTGGCATTGACGCCTAATTGCATAGTCTCTTCATCGACAATCTTGCCAACAGCTAGCCAGAGGGCGGATTTGAATCGCTGACAAGCAAGTTGTTAGCCATGTGGATGCAAATTGCATTGTAGGCAGCTGTTGTTTCCACCAGATGTTCAATTGTAGGGTTGTGTACCTCTTCTAGCGCTTGGGTTTCTTCTTGATTCTTATCCGACATTTTCGTTATAGGTTTTGCTGTACTCCGCAAGCTGTCGATGTTAAACCGCCGCGTCTTCTTGAATCTCAATCTGGTAGTCTCGTTTTTTAAAAAAAAAAAAAGGTGTTGTCGTGTCAGACGCGAGCCCGACGCGTCGAGACTATAGTCGATGAAAAACAGTCGGCAATCCGGGGGAAACGTCGTAAAAATGAAGATTTCTTTGATGTAAATAACCAAATCAGGTAAACAAAAAGAACTAGATGTTTCCTGAACTCAGAAAGGTGTCATCTAACACGTCCAGGTCGTGTGGTGAGTGAGATTCTTGACGGGAGGAATTTGGGAAGCCTCCGTAGTCGAGGTCCGGCTTTATCGGAGCTAACGTGTGTCCTGAGGGGCTCCTTCCTCCAGCGCACTCAATCCTCAGCTCAATCAACCCATACTCAACCAGATCCAATGTAAACTTCACCGAATTCCAAGTCTCCTGTTGCGATAAGTATCTCTACCTAGGTAAAAGGTAATGGACCACAAAAAGAGGCGGAAGTCGGCTTTTGGGTGTTTTACCTGCAAGTATGTGCGCATTATATACTGCCGAAGTGTTTCGAGGTTATAAGTTACTCACTTCTGTCACGAATGGCTAATGTGCAACAAAGAATACGCAAAATCAAATGCGATGAGCAAAAACCACACTGTCAGAAATGTCTCTCGACTGGACGTGTTTGCGATGGCTATCCTGCGCAGCCTCCAACAAGAGCCGGTCGTCCAACGCTAATGCTTGCGGTTCCCATGACTCGATACCTGAAGACTGAAGATGAGCATCGAGCTTTTCAGCGATTTGTGAAATTTGTACCTAGGCTTACAAACTTTGCAAGTACTGAGCTGTGGAATACGTACATACTGCAAATGAGCCACGCCGAAGCTGCTATTCAGCACATTGTTCTCGCTGTTGGCCACCTGCTAAGCACTTGTACTCGTACATCCGAAGTAACTGTTATGCCGAAGGAACGAAATCAGCAAATGGTCTATCACCACTATGGCAAAGCACTACAATCCTTGATCAACAGCCCATTGCCAGATACGAATATCGTGCTATTGTCGTCTCTTATTTTTTGTCTTTATGAAGAACTTCAAGGAAACTGCTACCCAGCTATTCAACATATTGTGGCCGGCCGAGAAATTTTATTGAAACACGTCCGCACGCGGAAGCCATCAACACACGGCGATAGTTTGACTCTGATAAAGACATCATCAGGATTAAATCCACTACTTGCAGAGTTGCTGCAGGTTTATAAGCGGCTGGAAACACATGTAGCTGTGCTGGAGGCACAG
This sequence comes from Talaromyces sp. PB3603, assembly GCA_023625915.1. Classification (NCBI taxonomy): domain Eukaryota; kingdom Fungi; phylum Ascomycota; class Eurotiomycetes; order Eurotiales; family Trichocomaceae; genus Talaromyces; species Talaromyces sp. PB3603. The sequence continues at coordinate 626,029 of JAMAFY010000012.1, read as the reverse complement.
GCTTTAAATCCCGTTGCTCGCATACCTCTATCAGGATTCACACAACAGGAGATAGAAAGCTACAGAAGATTCCGAAAGCGTTTATGTTGGGAACCTTATCCCTCTTCTACTTTTGGCCTCGATGGCATCGACTCGATATTGCCAGAATTTGCCAACATGGACGATGCGAGCCAATCTCTGGCCGGACTGGCAGCTATCTGTGTTGCAGGAACAGGAGCAGACTCATCAAATGATACCAATGCCATCTGGCAGACCACATTTCTCATTTCTTCCCGTCGAGCTCATCTACTGAACCACTGGCTTGAAGCGTTCAATCGCATGATGTCAACGTACTCAGCCAAGATCATTACCGTCAGTGACCGGGTCAATTGTCACATCCTCCGACTGTATCAATCGTGCCTTGCATTCATCAATCAAGCCAATGATACGGGACGAGAAACCGTATTCGACAGAAATAAGGTAGTTTTTGACTCGATCATGTTCAGAAAGACCATTCTCATCTCTGTGATGCAGGAGGAACTAGTGTCTCCTCTATTTTTTGTAGCGACTCGTTGCCGTGTGGGCTATCTTCGCCGTACGGCAGTTGATGACCTACGGCGATGTGGCCCAGAGGGCGGATTTCTCGCAGCTATTGCTGAGAAAATAATAGACGTGGAGGAGTCGAATACTGCGGATCAGGAGGATGGGAGGGAAGAAGCAACCTTTGGCTTTCCTGCAGAAACGTCACGTCTCAGACTCCATGGTATGAGTCCTAGGACAAGCCAAGGGCATGATGTGCTCTACCTCATGGTATCCAGTTTTCCATACTATCCACTCGCGCCACAATGGCTGTTACCAATTCATCTCCCTTATGTCAGGGAAAACGGACTTTCGGACGAGGCTGGGCCTTGTCTCGACCGAGCACTTCGTTTTGAGATGTATGTATCCGTCTCCTAAGCCGCCCATCTATTGTCGGTTTTAAGGCGTTATCTTGCTATCTCCATGAACTGCAATTGGTATCTCTGAGCAGAAATATGAATTCTCCCATAACCAGTCAAAACATAATGCGAAGACTATGATGACAAGATCAAAATGTGGAGTTGCGATATACGCTCTGATTCGTTTGGTCGGAAACTACTCCTAGCGTGCATCGGAGATTTGGCTATGTGATTGGTCGATGCACCCATCCATGATTTACTGCAGAGGCTTTCTTTGTTCTGGAGGTTTGAACATGGGGATGATGGTCATATCATTTGTGTCTAGGAGGCTCTGTCAGGGTCAGACTAACAGAAGCGATATGACTGGTTAGGTCGGAAGCTACTTCTAGCGCGTTGCTGCTGGGTATCCAGCTGTCTGCCTTGAGCTGGTCTATGTACTTTACTCGAGATGCTTCCTCTATTTAAATCGACTATCTAGATGAAGATCATGGTGCTATGATTTGTTATTATGAGTCTATCTGAAGACTCAAGCCGGACTTACGATGTTTATGGCCGGCTTTTAGGCCTCATCTGACGACGTTGACCCAGACCATTTGTTTTGTTCATATCGGCTGCCAGATGAGGCTCGCCGCACCATCGTTCACGTCTACGATGGATCGTGTGAGGATTAATTCGGAATTACATTCCTTATGACCGGCGAGAGGGCTTGGACACGTGCATGTCTCGAGCCGTAGAAAAGTATATAAACCCTGCTACAAAGGGCTCATCACTTCGGTCAAGCAGTCAGTCATCGGCTACCACTCGAAGCATCTATTCAGTACTCCGTTCCCTTGATATTACTCTCTCGAACCTACAACCATGTCAGCGACAATTGCCAATCGTAAAGTGAACCAAATCGGCTTTGGTCTGATGGGTATGTGACTTGGCCTTGACCATAGCCAAGAACAGCAACCTTTGCTTCAACAAGAACTAACAACCAACAGGCCTTACCTCCCGCCCAGACTCTCCCTCGTTCGATGAGTCCATCAAAGTAATGAGACGTGCCCTTGGATTAGGTGCCACCTTCTGGAACGGCGGCGAATTCTATGGGCCTCCAGAATCCAACTCGTTACATCTGTTGGAATACTATTTCCGCAAATACCCCGAAGACGCCGACAAAGTCACATTGAGCATCAAGGGCTGCTTCTCGCTCGTAGCAGGTGGTGGGGGACCTGACAATAGCCCCGAGGGCGTCCGAAAAAGCGTCGACAACTGTCTCTCCGTCCTCCAGGGCCGAGTCCCCATTCACATCTTCGAGCCAGCTCGCATCGATCCCAAGGTCCCCATTGAAGAAACCATCAGAGCTCTCGCCGAATACGTCAAAGAAGGTAAGATAGGGGGTATAGGCCTCAGTGAAGCCGGCTCCGCAACGCTCCGTCGCGCACACGCAGTCCATCCCATCGCCGGCGTCGAATTGGAACTATCGCTTTTTACGCCGGACATCCTGAACAACGGCATTGCATCTACATGCGCGGACCTCGGCGTCCCCATCGTCGCATACTCCCCTCTTGGCTGCGGGTTCTTGTCTGATCGCTTCACGACACTATCGGATCTGAGCGAAAACGAGTTTAGACGCCATCAACCCCGTTTCCAGCCCGGCGCGTTCGAGGCGAATATGCGTCTAGCCGAGGAAGTGCGCAAAATCGCCCGGTCTCGACGCGCGGAGTCTGGTAGCGTCACCACGGCACAGGTGGCGATTGCATGGGTTTTGGCCCAAAGGACCAAAATCGGATTACCGGAGGGGATGGTCGTGATACCGGGCTGTACGAGCGTGGCTAGAGTCGAAGAGAATTGCGCAGACATTCAGCTGACTCAGACCGAGTTGGACAGGCTCGACAAGATTGTCGAAGACAGTGAGGTACAAGGAGGGCGGTATTATGAAGCTTTGGCTGAGCTTATTAATGGTTAACCTAGCACCTCCTACTGCTTGTTCAGATTTGCAGATGGCCACATTAGAAATGACGAAGAATAGAGATGAGATTGCAGCGCAATAGATTTGGGATTTCCATTTATACATAACATACATGACATTTTTTAAAAGTCATAGAGAATTGTTGTGAGGGACAAGGTATCGATCAAATGTTTCGAAGAGAGTACGCGTGCACGCGAAGAAGAAAAAAAAAAAAACAAAGGAAATGAGGTCAGACCATCACTTGGGACTTTCTAAACTGACAAACTCATTCTCGTAGCTGCCTGACATCAACTGCAAACCCAATTAGGGTTCGTGCAGGATGACACGACAGATATAGACAGACCTCCTTATTAAATACCAGTTACTATTTTTCCATTTTTTTTTTCTTGGCTCATTTCACCCAACTACTTCTTCCATTTCTAATCTTGACAATTAAGCCTGCGCAACATTCTCCTTAAACGCCTTACTCGTATCTGCCAAATTCGTGGCCGCGGCCGCAGGGCGCTTGGACTGATAGTTTTTGATTGCGGCCTTGATGGCGTCTTCGGCCAGTAGAGAGCAGTGAAGTTTGACGGGTGGTAGGCAGAGCTCGTTTGCAATTTGAGTGTTCTGGATTTTGCCGGCTTCTTCCACTACATCCATCAAGATCGGTTAGTTGTTGAAGTTGGAATGCAAGAGGGAAGGTAGATACGCACAGGTCTTTCCGGCTAGAAGGGTAGTGAGGTATGAGCTTGAAGCGATTGCGCTGCCGCATCCGAATGTCTTAAAGGCTGATTTGACAATTTTGCCGGTCTTTTCATCGACTTGGATATCGAGGCGAATCTGTTTTTGTTAGTAGGGAGATGTTGATTGGTAGGGAAATTAACATACAACGTCACCGCACTGTATTGTTGGTTAGTGGAAGTTGAAAGTTGAATATGGACGGAGGGAGACATACTGCAGGAGCTCCGACAAGACCGGATCCAACATCTGTAGATCTGTAGTTAAATTAGGCGAATGCTCATGATGGTAAAGAGCTTATTTCAATGACGTACTTGCGGTCCAAAGAGCCCACTAAAGAAAGTTAGCATATTTTTCAATACTTGTTTGTGTAGAAGAAGTTTTGGAGGTGCTAGTGCAGAATCATAGAATAGATCTGTGACCAAAAAAAACTTTCAGAAAGTGACAGCCACGTCGCCGTATTGTCAAAAGAGTGCACCGTGCCATGTTTAAATCGCATCAGACCATAGATTGTTGTCGAAGATTTCAAGTGATACGTGTCACTGAAATGATTTGTAATCCGCGTGGAGGCATGCGATGGTGTTGGGTATCACCAGGTACCAATTGCGACATGAATTCGACGCAAATCCATCTGAAATGACGAGCAATCAAGGGAAATGAATCAGCGAGCATGGCGGAATCGTTCACAATCCGTTGCGACAAGGTTATGGCAATTGCGAATATGATTATTCATCATCGACGAGATCCGACGGCGTCATAAACAAATCTTGTATTCGATATCCCATATACCCGGCGAGATCAATGTTCCCTTAACGTGTAACCACCGTCGAATCCAATTCAAGGCCTGGTGCACTCTCCGACGATGCGACATCCTTCGAAACCTCCAAGCCAAGCGAAGAGCGGGGGGAGACAGTGCGAACGCAGCAATGCAGGACAATTCGTACTAACCATTCCTAGGGTTCGTATAATGATCTAACAGTTTGAGTTTGTCAGCAGTTTCTTCAACATCGTCAAGAACGGTTGCGCATATCTTTTTCATGATAACCTCGGCGAGCAGCAACCGCCAGAACTGGGAGAGCCGGCGACCGCAAAGCTGGTCGTGCTGCTGTGAGAAGGTGTCCGGATCGGACAATGTTTCGAACTGGATTCATGTTGAATTTTGAAGTGATTCGTGATAAAATCGATTATGATAATGAAGAGAGGTGTAGATGTAAGAAGTTGTGGCAAACGTCGATCGTAAAAGTGAAGTTTATCGGTGACGTTCAGACGTGAAATCAAGTCACGTGATCTTCCGGTCTCGGGGTTCTGCGGTGCGGAGTTATCTGATCGGGAAAGTTGGAGTTTCCTAGCCAACCAGAGTGTGGATTTGTTATCTGATTGTCGGACATAAAGGCTCTCACCAATGAGACTGCAGCAATATAAAGCCGAGGCCGAGTCCGCGGGATTGTCTGCCATGGAGAGTCAAAAGACATTTTGAGATGAAGCTGGTTGCTTGTCCATGGTTCTCTGTCTCTGAAGGAAGAGCACTTTGTAGTGATCCTACAATGGAGATTCGATCTTCTTCAAGCCCGAGATCTCTCCACTACAAGTAGGTATTTGGGTCTACATAGTATATAGCTACGAAACATCCATGGATTAATCTTCCAAGGTCCTTAGGTTGATCGCACTCGCTAGTATCTTCTGGCGCACGAGCACGGATATCGCAGCTGGTCGTACGCCGTGGCTCCAGACTTTGAATATTGCGCCAAGAGAACTGGTGGAATCGCAGCCTTGTACGGACCGTCTCGATCCTCGACGACTGCCTACTACGTAGTACGTACTCTGCATGGCGTGCGCTAGTCTATCGCCTGAAAGGAACGACAAAAGATTTTAAGTGCGGCGGGCATGGCCCCAGCGAACGACGGACTACGTAGTAAGAAACTTTTGGAGAGATTTGCTCTGGAAAGACCTTAGACGAAGTTAGTACAGCTGTGAATGTGGCTCTAGGTAGATATCATCATTGGGTTTGATACGGGCATGCGGTCCGGCATCTGCTAGTAGTACTGTGAAGGAGTACCTCTCACGGATAGACCAGTTGCCGGGTGCCGGCGCCAAGGCGAGCATTACCTCTCATGAGGCAACGTCGAGTGGGACTTCAATCTTTACACATGCTGCGAAAACCAATCAGACGTGCGGCTTCACGATAATTCCGGACTTGCCAGTGGACACTAACTACGACGGACAACATAGTACGTACGTGCTATTACTAATTGTGTACGTACTAACTAAGTACGGTACGTAGGATAAAACTATGGCATTCTGTGTTTCAGATCCTTCATTGTGCTCTTCCGTGCCGGAGGAATAATAAGCACTGGCAGCTAGCTACATACTAGTAGTAAGTCCGTACTTGCCTCGGGAGCCTAGGATTCCTGGTCCAAACTCAACTCAACTCGGGCCACTTGCCGAGAGGGACCATTTTGTGAAGGCCTTGAGGGCGATGGAGTATGTAGGTAATACGTATCTCGTAGAATCAGAGCTTTGTGATGCAGTCATGCGTCTGTCCAGAGCGAGGTGACGCGTTGGCGCTGTTGATCAAGGGACATGCTGAAATCTCCTCGTCGTCATCATGAATGGAGATGTTATGAGGGTGTGCAAAGAAGCCGGCTCATATATCGACTCCGTACACCAAGTCACGATCTTGCGAATTATGCATCGATGCATGCGTATTGTGCACGAATATGGGGGACTTGATTGGATGATGCGTATACATACCATGTATTGTTCGTGGCGAGCAATTTTTTTTTTTTTTTTTTTTTTTTTTTTTTTTTTATTATTATTAAATTGCCCAATGATACCGCACATACGATCCCGGGTGCTCGGGGTAGTCTGTATCCGGGGCGTATCGAGCCCGTATCGTACACAGACTCAGCTTGAGTCATTGTGAGTTCGTCCTGCGAATCAGCGCTGATACGCCGGGAGCCGGTATGAGCGTGAAATGCACTGCGTATTGTTGTAGTTCCTTTCCCTCCACGACAAGACCCTGAGGACAAGACGGGTAATCCGTTACACCGTACATGACACCAGATCGACTCACAATGCATCATGCTGTATCGCACGGTTTCGTCCGATCGAGAACCCATGCTAGGCTAGCCCGTTTCTATAGATGACGGTTGTGGCAGTGAGAGAATTGGCAAGCATTGCGATGACTGGTTCCGTCCACGCCTTCTAGATCATTTATAACCTAATAAGTCTGTGCTCGGTTAGAGATTTCACCCACCCGATTGGTCAATCTTCATCGACGCAGCTCATCTCCTATTTTTATGCCGACCCAGGTGGCTGTCACTAAACCCGGAGAAGGTTGAACCATGATTCAGGTTATTTGCCTATCTGAACCTTTCTTGGGCGGAATTTTACTCTCGGAAGGGCCCAGTCCCTCCTTCCGTGTCGATGTGCGTGCCCGTATATAACTATTGTAGTCGGGCGCCGTCTAGTCGCGTCTGTGTTTTTAACTTCTTGCATCTTATACCCCTCTAGCAATTGAGACTACGTATTGCAGGTGTCTTTGCTATAGGTGCTTGTCGATATCAGACGGATCACCTCTTGTAGGTAAGAGCAAGTTATCCGTGAGGGGGGTTACTTGCACACACACAACAAATCGACCTCGACAGGGACGAAAAGGGGGGAAAAAAAAAAAGAAAGGGAAACAACACGAGAGTGGCCCAATACTCAACCACATCGTTCGAAGGAAGGAAGGCATTGAAGATGTCGTTCTCGATCAACCCAAACACCCCGCAGTCGCAGGCCGTCGTCAGTCACAACAATGCCGGCCCAGGACACGAATCCACGGCCAACGACCTTGCCGTCGACGCTGCACAAGACTTGGAAAAGAGAAGCTCCGACGAGACGCTGATGGGCCGCGAGGAAATCATGGATGCCCGGGTCGGTGAATTGGCTCGACAGCTGACACGCCAGTCCACTCGTTTCGCCAGCAAAGGTGGTCTCCAGAACCCCTTCGTCGTGGATGACCCTGAGTCAAATCTCAACCCGCATAGTCCCAACTTCCGAGCAAGAGACTGGATCAAGATGCTGTTTGAGTTGAGATCCGAAGATCCCGTCAACTTTCCACAGAAACAGGCTGGAATCTCCTTTCGCAATCTGAGTGTGCACGGCTTTGGTTCCCCCACGGACTACCAAAAAAATGTGTTGAACTCGGTACTGGAGATTGGAACGCTGGTGCGGAGAGCTGCCGGTGTCAAGATGCAGAAGGTTCAGATTCTGCGCGACTTTGAAGGCCTGGTCAGGAGCGGTGAAATGCTGGTCGTGCTAGGAAGACCTGGTAGTGGTTGCACGACACTGCTGAAGACTATTGCTGGTGAGATGAACGGTATCAAAATGTCAGACGACGCCGTGGTGAACTACCAAGGTATGCTTTGCGTCCCCTGGTCAACCTGATGAGGTCTAACGTGCGCAGGTGTTCCCGTAAAGGAAATGCACAACAACTTCAAAGGTGAAGCCATCTATACCGCCGAGACGGACGTCCACTTCCCCCAACTCACCGTTGGCGATACCCTCAAATTCGCTGCACTCGCAAGGTCGCCCCGGAACCGCTTCGAGGGGGTGACTCGTGACCAGTATGCTACACATATGAGAGATGTCATCATGGCGATGCTTGGTCTCTCCCACACAGTAAATACCCGTGTTGGCAATGACTTTGTTCGGGGTGTCAGTGGTGGTGAGCGAAAGCGTGTCAGTATCGCTGAGGCCACATTGAGTCAGGCGCCCTTACAATGCTGGGACAACAGTACCCGAGGTCTCGACAGTGCAAACGCTTTGGAGTTCTGTAAGAACCTGGGACTCATGAGCAAGTATGCATCCACGACTGCTTGCGTCGCCATCTACCAGGCTTCGCAAAGTGCATACGACTGCTTCGACAAGGTGACGGTGCTTTATGAAGGACGACAAATCTACTTCGGACCAGCTACCGAGGCCCAGCAGTTCTTCGTCGATATGGGATTCGAATGCCCTGAACGTCAAACAACTGCCGATTTTCTGACTTCACTGACCAGCCCTCAAGAGCGAAAGGTCCGTCCTGGATTCGAAGGCCGCGTTCCGGAGACTCCTGACCAATTCGTGACCGCATGGAAGAACAGCGAAGCACGAGCTAAGCTTCTCCGTGAAATTGAACAGTTTGAGGCGCAGTATCCTATTGGTGGTCCATCGCGTGATGCTTTCGTTGATGCTCGTCGTGCTACCCAATCCAAACGCCAACGCATTATGTCTCCATACACCATTTCCCTTTGGGACCAGATTGCACTGTGCACCCATCGTGGGTTCCAGCGTTTAAAGGGTGATGCCAGTTTGGCTCTCACCGGTCTGATCGGAAATTTCTGCATCTCTTTGATCATCTCGTCGGTCTTTTACGATCTTGGCGCAGACACTGAAAGTTTCTACGGACGTTCAGCTTTGCTCTTTTACGCCGTCCTTCTCAGTAGTTTCTCTAGCGCTCTCGAAATCTTGACATTGTACGCACAACGTCCTATCGTCGAAAAGCAAGCCCGCTATGCTTTTTACCACCCTTTCACCGAGGCTATCGCGTCTATGCTCTGTGATTCACCGTACAAGATCATCAACTCGTTTACCTTCAACATTCCGCTCTACTTCATGACAAATCTCCGCCGAACTGCATCTGCCTGGTGGACTTACTGGCTCTTCTCCATCGTCACCACCTACACCATGTCTATGATGTTCCGAACACTGGCGGCGACGTCTCGCTCTCTGTCACAAGCCCTTGTCCCTGCGGCTCTTCTGATTCTTGGTATGGTCATTTACACCGGGTTCGTCATCCCCACTAAATACATGCTTGGGTGGTCTCGCTGGATGAACTACATCAACCCAATTGCTTACTCCTTTGAGAGCTTTTTGGTTAACGAGTTTGCCGACCGTGAATTTGAATGCTCGGCTTTTGTGCCTTCTGGAGGTGCGTATGACAGTGTTTCTTTGCAGTATAAAAGTTGTAGCACTGTCGGTGCCAGCACCGGCTCCGCCACCGTCCAGGGGTCATTGTACCTTGAGGAAAGTTTTGCCTACATGAAGAGCCACGAATGGAGGAACTTGGGTATTCTGTTCGCTTTCATGGCAGGCCTCGCTGCCATCTATTTGCTTAGCACCGAGTATATTTCAGAGGTCAAATCAAAGGGCGAGGTTCTCCTTTTCCGTCGTGGACACAAGTCGACAAACTTGTCCTTCCCCGGCAGCTCTTCAGACCCGGAGTCATCAGTTGGTGCTGGCTCTGAAAAGAACGCCAGCGGCTACGCCACTCCTGGAGCTGGCTCAACGGTGAACGCTGGCACTGCGACCCCACCCACCGAAGTTCAAATTCAAAGACAGACGGCTATTTTCCACTGGCAAGATGTGTGCTACGAGGTCAAGATCAAAAGCGAGACCAGACAAATCCTGGACCACGTCGACGGTTGGGTCAAGCCGGGTACATGTACCGCATTGATGGGTGTATCTGGCGCGGGTAAAACTACTTTGTTGGACGTCTTGGCTACTCGTGTCACCATGGGTGTCGTTACTGGCGAAATGCTCGTCGATGGCCGTCCCCGGGATCAATCTTTCCAGCGCAAAACCGGTTATGTTCAACAACAGGATGTTCACTTGCCCACAAGTACAGTTCGCGAAGCCCTCTCATTCAGTGCCTTGTTACGTCAACCCGGACATCTCAGCCGTAAGGAGAAACTTGACTACGTTGATGAGGTGATCAAACTTCTTGGTATGGAAGCTTATGCAGATGCTGTCGTCGGTGTTCCGGGCGAGGGACTGAACGTGGAGCAACGGAAGCGACTCACTATTGGTGTGGAGTTAGCTGCACGGCCCCAACTGCTTTTGTTCTTGGATGAGCCTACTTCTGGTCTCGACAGTCAGACTTCTTGGTCGATTTTGGACTTGATTGATACTTTGACACGCCACGGACAAGCTATTCTTTGCACCATCCACCAGCCCTCCGCCATGTTGTTTCAGCGATTTGACCGACTTCTTTTCTTAGCCAAGGGTGGAAAGACCATTTACTTTGGTGATATCGGCGAGAATTCAAACATTTTGTCAAGTTACTTTGAGCGGAACGGTGCGACTCCTTTGACTCAAGGTGAGAATCCTGCCGAGTGGATGCTTGAAGTGATCGGTGCGGCTCCAGGTTCGCATACAGATATCGACTGGCCGGTGGTTTGGCGCAAGAGTCCTGAGCATACCCACGTCAAGGAACACCTTGCCGAGCTCAAAGCAACCCTATCCTCCAAGGAGCCAGCTACCCAATCCGATGACCCGGGTGCTTATCGCGAATACGCTGCTCCTTTCCGCGTCCAGCTGTGGGAAACCATGAAGCGAGTTTTCTCACAGTATAACCGTACACCGATCTACATCTATTCCAAGTTGGCTCTCACGGTGTTGAGCGCCCTTTACGTTGGATTCTCCTTCTTCCACGCAAAGAACAGTATTCAAGGTCTTCAAAACCAAATGTACAGTGTCTTCATGTTGATGACTGTCTTTGGTAACTTGTGTCAACAAATCATGCCTCTATTTGTCACTCAACGTGCTCTTTACGAGGTACGAGAACGGCCTGCAAAGACATACTCCTGGCAAGCGTTTATGATTAGCAACATTTTCGTCGAATTACCCTGGAACACAATCATGGCCGTCCTGATGTTTGTCTGTTGGTACTACCCTATCGGAATGAACAACAACGCCAAACCCACTGATACTGTCGCCGAGCGCGGTGGTCTCATGTTTTTATTCGTTTGGGTGTTCTTGCTCCTGACCTCTACTTTTGCGCACTTGTGCGTTGCTGGCATCGAGACAGCTGAAACGGCTGGTAACATCGTCCAGTTGCTGTTCTCGCTCTGTTTGATCTTCTGTGGTGTTCTTGCTACTCCTCAGGCTATGCCCGGATTCTGGATCTTCATGTACCGAGTTTCGCCGATGACATACTTGGTGCAAGGCATGCTGTCGACTGGTCTTTCCGGCACGACCGTTGAATGCGCGACTAACGAGTATGTCACTTTTGACCCTGCTCCTGGCTATTCCACATGTCTCGACTACATGTCGAGTTATATTAGCTCGGCCGGTGGCTATCTCGTCGATCCGAATGCTACATCCAACTGCCAATTCTGCACCGTCGCCAGCACCGACACTTACCTTGCGCAGATCAACACCTACTTCTCGCAGGCATGGCGCAACTTCGGTCTCATCTGGGTGTATATCTTCGTCAACATTGCCGGTGCTGTCTTCATTTACTGGTTGGCTCGTGTGCCCAAGGGCAAGAAGTTTGCCGGATCTTCTTGAGTAGTCTTTCCTCTTTATGTATTAATCCCCCCCTCTCGACAGGGAGTCCGCGAATCGCATCTTCTCATTTCTCTCTTATCTCCCTGGATACCGAAAAACTCAAACTTTCCCTTTCGACTATTTTTCTTATTCTTCGAAAACCTGCAATTGCGAACTCGCGTTTTTTTTTGCTTCTTCTGATTTCGTTTCATGTGAATATATTTGTGGTGGTTTTTTCTGGCTACATAATTGGGTTCCGTTTAGAGTACATATTAGAAGCGATAGAATTGTACATCGAATACTTGATTTGATCCACTGTTCTTGACCATGATATTGCGTAAATCAAAGGATGTGCAGTGGGTAGTACGTAGTCCCCCTAATTGCCTGCACGTCAAAAGTACCTAGAGGCGATCGTGTCCGACACAGAGGGTTTAGAAACAGCCACGGCGTACGCCTGCTGGTTGTAGCGGCATCAATGGATACTGCATTTCGTGGGAGCCTACACTTGCTGCTTATATCCTCATATGCCAATCATTTTTTCCTTTCCAGGCGTACGTATCAGGATGTTGAAAATGATGTATGGCAGACTAGCGAACTAAATAACCCTAGCTGACACTAGCCACGGAAAATCCTTGCCGAGAAAGCGACGCTCACCTACTCTTTTCGCGTTCAACTCCTTCCATTGAAATCATTCATTCAAGTAGAAGCTCCCTCAGCACGCACGTGAAGAGTCTATTGATGAACGTTAGGGCCGAAGATAGGATCTTTTGCAATGCCTAGACGGATACATCTCTATAATCTCCCTGTGGAGCTGCTGAGTTTAATCTTGGACTACCTCGATGTTTTTGATACTATAAATCTCATCGAAGACGCAGACTTTCCGATGGGCGCTGTCCGCCGACATGACGTTGATGATAACGGACTAGGGGGAAATATACTGCACTCAATTGCCGAGCAAGGATGGATGCACGCTCCTCAGATTCGAAAACTGACGCAGATACTGGGCGATTGGGATACTCTACACGCATATTTGAATTTGACGCCGCTCGGAGTGGCCGCACAATACAACCGTTATGAGCTTTGCCGCGTCTTCATCGAGGCTGGTGCCAACGTCAATCCGCCACAAGGCACTTCTCCACTCTGGATTACTGTTGGCATACAAGGTACTGGTGACGTGATTGCATTACTGCTCCAGCACGGAGCAGATGTGTCTTGGACAGGTCCTTCGGGCATGCCCGTCATATTCAATGCCGCGGAGTATGCCAACGCTGATACCGTAGAACTCCTCATACGATCGGGAGCAGATGTCAATTTCGTCTCGGAGTCAGGGATAACATCATTACATCTAGTTACGGATCCCGCTGTCGCTAGATTGCTACTTAATCACGGAGCAAATGTGAACATTAGTACCTATGCTCGAGGGTCACCCTTGCTACTAGCTGCACGATGCAGTAATCTGGAGCTCATAGACGTGTTCCTTGATTCTGGGGCGGCAATCGATTACTGCTGCAGTCAGGGCTTCACTGCGTTGACTGCAGCGATATTTTTCGGTCACACTGACGTCGTGAGGAAGCTGATTTCTGCAGGTTGTGAGCTTGACAGACCATCGCATAGCGTGCACAAGTATCCTTTGCTGCTGGCTGTCCGGGTGCAAAACACAGACGTAGTCAGGATGCTTCTGGAAAATGGTGTCGACGTTAAAACGCCGCGAAGTGATAGTGGAGAAAGTGTCTTATCTCTGGCAGTGCGACGGCGGTTACAACTCCCCTTGCTCCGAGAACTAATAGTTGCCGGCGCTGAGATTGACGCCAGAGATCTGAAAGAGCAAACGGCCCTATTCAAAGCCATTCAGGCAAAACAGGAATGCGCTGTCGGGTTGCTACTTGATGCCGGCGCCGACGTTTCTCAAGTTGATAACGAAGGAATCCATCCGACTCTTATCCTTAGTGCTGGATCCGAAACTGCAATGCGGGACATTGTTGGACACTTCACAGAACATGGTATTGACTGGCTCACTGAATGCGATTACTTCATTCATGAAGACGACGAGACTTTATGTTCAAACACATCCATGATCAAACTTCTGCTTAGTCGCGGCACGGATATTTCTAAAGCAGATTTCCGGGGCATAGGTATCTTACATTTTGCAGCTTGGCGGAATGATGAGAATCTAGTCAAGCTCTTGTTAGAGAACGGCGCTGATGCATCTTATAAAGATCCGGGTGGACATACTCCTGCAGCTTGGGCTGCTCTGATGAAGAATCGTGAAATTGAAGCATCACTGCGGAAAGCGGAGGCAAAACGAGAATGAGTTCGACAGCATATTCGATTCAAGGTTACATTATTGGCATTTGCGTCCTCTCGTCTTGCTTGCTTGATAATGCTACATGACCCTATTACTGTGTTAGGCCCATAACATTTGCTGAACAGTATCTGTTCTGCGGCCGAGACAAAAGTCCCGGTTATATGCTCAAGGAGAGTATGAAATCAAGAGAGAAAGAACCGATCATGACATAACTAGCTCCAGGGCAAAAAGAGAAAGGAGTCTCTCAGAGCAAGATGTACGGCCATTGTTTCTGAATCAGAGAATGCTAAATCATAAACGGCTTAGACGCTACTTGAGACGTCAAGCGAGGCATCGACAAGTAAGAAGTTAAATTTTTGGACGCGCAGTATCCATCAAAGAGGCTGGTTTCGAGGCTGCATTTGATTACGACAGTCTGTCGTTACGTCTGTCGTTGCGTCTGTATTAGTGATCTTCCTTCCTACTCCTACTACCGTTTCCTAGAATCCAAAGGCGGCTTTGGAAATACTTGAAGTGCCTGGCTGCTGGCGGGCAACCGGCTCATTAGATTAGTACAGGCTGTGGCAACTTCACAAGATTGAGCGAACGGTAGACCGAGAGCGCCGAGTAGACCGGAATTATTAGCCTTCGTTTTGATATTGCCTTCAACTCTGTGTAGGTCTGCGGTAGTAGATGCACAGCATGTTTAGAGCCTTATAGGTATATATGTATCGTTCCCTCGTAATCGTGGTTGTCACTGACTATTCTTCCTGACAAAGCTCGCTTGAACAGGATACATTGCAACTGAACAACAGGAAAGAGAAAAGCTATAAATTCAGTGCATTCGGTTCCACAGGCTTCTGCCTAGTCCGGGTCTAGGAGACGGTGTGCACTAACGAAAATGCTCCACCGTATGAGATTGTTTCAAAGTCGTGAAAGCCGCACAGCAGATGGCGGCTACTGAACTGCAGCCTCGGGCTTCAGCCTCATTAATCCATGATAAATGCTATGTTGTATAAGCACCTCCATACCGTGATATGGGACCCCTAAATGCTGGGTAGACATCTTGTTTCAATAGTCTCCAACATTTTTGGGTATGATCTGATGTCAAGGTCTCTGAATCTACGGCTGTGTCAAAATGGATCAAATGTGCGCTAATCCTTATACAAATTAGCACTGTAATGAAGACAATATTGAAACCAAAAAAAAAAGGTATTTCCCCCATGATGTCGGCTCCAGATTGACACATCAACAAGTAGAAAATGTAGGACTGAAAACCTCTAGCATTTCTATCGCACACTGAAGAATCTTGACCGGGCGAAAATCCAAGGGATTGCACGAGTCCCGGGCACAACTAGTTACATTGAAAATGCCGGCCAGGATCACTTATATCTTCACAGGTCAGCAAACAGGCATCATTTTACGCTTGCGCCGTACGGGAAACTTAATCTCAACGCACTGAAGTTTAGGCTCCTTCTAAGATCTCCATCAAGGGAGAAACGAGCAAACGGTATATCGTAGAAGGCTTGAAGCTTACGAGATCAAGAGAATGGTCTTCGTACTACGGAAGTACCCCTGCCTAGATGAGTCAGTACACATTACGAAGACCAGCATGGCGGCTAGGATTGCGTCCTCTGATTCAAATGCATTTCGGCGAATTTCCCAGCTGGCCGGACAACGGATGCTAGGTTCGTGCTGAATGCATTAGCTCGTATCCGTACTGTTGGTATTCAGCTAGTACAAAAGTGACTTGAGGACTTGCTTACGTCTCAGCCCAAGACGAAAATGCGATCAATAGGCGAGTCAATAAGCAAAAAGTGATTCGAAAAGAAGGCTGTCTAATGTCAATCTTAGCCTGACTTGCGTGGGCACCGTCGGTACGCACGCTATTAATGAATCCTTTTAAACGGCCTGCCAGGCTAGCAAGCTGAACGCTAAATTAGCCCTTCCATGCTCCACTCCTAGGGCCGAACCATCGCCCCCTTTTCCATCCTACGACACCCTATTGGGTCAGCTCAATCCCGGTAGGGCGTCGCTCTCATTTCGTGCAATGCAGCGTAATCCCTGCCAAACCCAATCCCGCTTGTGCTCTTTTGTGCATCCGTTGACTCTTTCGGGCTATGTGACGCATGCAAGACCTGAAACTTGACTCGACTCGGAGGCAGTCAAGACTTGAGTTGTATTAGGTTTGACACCGGGAAGCTCCATTATGAGCCAGGATTCGTCAAAGTTTATTCGATGGTCTTGTTGACGTGTAGAATGGGGAATAGAAAGCCTACACGTTGTAGGTGTGCGTATAAGTAGAATGGAGGTCGCGCATTTACATGGATCTACGAATTACATTCTACACCTCTCTCAGCCTTACACTCATTTGTTTCATTTTTATTGTTTTTCCTTTTACGTACCGTCGTTCTTTTAGAATTGTTATTACCAACTACTAATACTTTCCCTAATAAACTCTCCACCCATTGAGGCACAACTAAACACAACCCATCACGAATCAGGAAAAAGCTTCAACAACGATGCGACTATAATAGAGCTCAGAGCAATGACAACCGTACAGGACGAGACAGACCGCAGCGATACAGTTCCTACCGTTCTTCTAATTCTTACCTGCATTCTAACAGCATCATCCATCTCCTCGACTATCCTCCGGTGTCTCGCTCGCGCCTCGCAACGAGCCTTCGGCTGGGACGACTGGTTGATTCTCATCACCACCGCGCTTTCCATTGTGCGGACCGGCTTGCAGATCCATGGTGTACAGGTTTACACCAGATCTCTCCAGTCATCGGTACTATCCACAGCATCGGCGGAAGTCTTAGTGGAGGAAGAATGGATCACACATCTACTCTCATTTCCAACTATATGTCTGTTGAAATGCTCGTTATGTGTCTTTCTTCTGCGATTGGAACAACGACCCAAAAGGTTGACGGCGGTGTGGTGCGTGCGAGTAATTATGGCAGGCCTGATTATTACCAACCTGGAACCTGCGATTGTCTATCTTGCTGAATGCTCGCCTGTGAGGGCTTATTGGATCACCGATGCCGGTACTTGTTGGCCCGATACAGCGCGAAAGGCTTCTTTATATCTACAGCTGGGTAGGTTCTGATATCTCATTTCTCGTATATGCCTGCTAAATGAAGGATATCAAGTATACTCGATTCTCTTTGATGCGATAATTACGCTTATCCCTTTGGGCATCATCTATACGTACAAAATGCAAGTACGAGATAGGATCATGATGTGTGCACTTGTGGCCATGGGATGCTTGTTAGTGTTTCGCTCTAAACTCTCGAGCATATGACGACTGACTGGCAACCAGGATCACGGCCAGTGCAATGGTTGAGACATCTATGATGGATCATATCTCCCGAACATCATTTGGTAAGCATCCTTGCTAAATTGTATTAGAAGTTCATTGCTGACAGGATCATCATTTCCACAGACCAAGCTTTCAAGACGGGCATATTCGCAAAGTGAGCCGCCATAATCGAGTTCCCTCTTATAAAGGCACGAGCTAACTCGCAAAACAGCATCGAGCTTCATGTGAGCATGGTTGCTATTAATGCCGCTTGCGGTTATCACGTCTACTCTGCGCCTTGCCTTGAGAAAAGAGCATCAGACATCACAAAGACGGGGGACGACGAAAACAGGCTCAATGGAGACGACGTCAGCACACATTCAGACCTCGACCATGAAGCAGATCTCGACGACGCCAGCAGTGAAATGGAAATCAACCCACCATCATTACATACAAGATACACCAATACCAATACAACCACCACTATGCATACAGACACTCCTCCATCGACCGTGGCCGGCCACGACAACCCAGCAATCTTCCCTTCACCACTGTCACTACTCCGCTCTCTCTCAAAACGAAAGAATCTGCCACCCCCAACTCTCCTCCCATCTTTCGACTCCTCATCATCCTCGTCATTATCAAACCACCCGCCAAATCAGTACCAACTTCACGCCTATCCTCGCCACGACAATGACGACAGAACCACCCTAGAAGAAATCATCGCCTACGACGTAACGGACACAGTCCCACAACAGGACTCTATCCGCAAGGTTACCGAATACGTCGTCGTATCAACACGATTATCGCAGGCGTCGTCTGTATGTCCGCCGGGCAACGGGAACTGGTTTATTAATGGAAAGGTCCCTTGATCGACGTTCCGCTCACCTTGTTTGATGTCTTTTTTTTGTCTTTTTTTGTTATTTTTCTCACAGCGCTCAGGACTCTTGTTTGCTTTTTGGTCTGCATATATCGGAGGAGTAATTAGGGTTGCATATGAAAGCCGGCGGCGGGTTTCTCGGTTTGTCTCTCACGGGCTTTCGGTTGTACATTAGTCAGTCATATGTTCAGATGATGATAGATTACATGTCGCGAGACATAATATTCATTTCATACATTTATCATCTGATTCCCTGTCAGTTAAGGATCGAGGTGTACGTAGAAGATGCAATATGATTGGTCAATCTGAGAATAGCGAAATGCAGAAATTAAACCAATCAGAGGTTTCGCATGGCGATTTCCATTTTAGTTCGCGGGGAACATGTGGCTAGCAACCAATGAGAGTGATTCAGTAACATTGTGACATCGATCTCGCGATATGTTGCATCAAAAACGATGCAACACTATCGCTTTTGCAGCTCAATAGCTTCATCTACAGGCTATACTCAGTCTTGATAAATATTAAGTTACATCTACCCAGAGTAACGATCCATACATAGGAATCCCTTTCAATGGCAAATCCTCAAGCCAGAGCCAACACCACCACAAACAACGACACCGACACACCCACCACACTAACAACAATCCAAGACTTCCTTTTCCCAATCACAAACACCCTCTCGGACCAAACTCTCTACCAACTTTCTTACCAGTTCAGTAGAACTTATAAATATATCGCAGCACATTCCACAGAGCAGTTCTTCCCCACGCCCGTCACGCATTTACCTACCGGTAGAGAGCGCGGCCGGTATCTGGCTGTTTACGTCGGATTGTTTTATTTGCACGTTGGTTTTATTGAGCTTTTGGGCTGTGATGATGATGAGTCACAACATTATCATATTGATAACGATGATGATCAGAGAAGAGAAGGAAGTAGAGGAAGTAGACGGAATAGTCGGCGGTGGTTTACGGTCCGCAGGACATTGGAAAAGGCATGGCCCATCGAAGAGAGATTGAAACTAGAACATCCGGTCGAATTTTTCGGCTGGATTGGGGCTTGTATTGCAGAGGTCGTGGGAGATAGTTTGCGGAGTGAGCTGGGCTCTAGCGGTATCAGTAGAGAGGGTTATTCCTACGGGGTAGAGGAGGATAGGGAGTTGGTGGCGGGGATATCGTTTTGTTTTCCTATTGTGTGAGTCCTTCCCTTTAGTCGCCATTTGAGCTTATGAGACTAATGAGACCAAAAAAAAACCAGGCAAAAATCGTTGGATGAAGCCGTCCTGTTACCAACCGGGAAAGGCTTCGCGCTCAACTCGGACTTGAATCTTCGTCAGGCGCTGTTGGATGGTTACGAATGTCACATTAGGCCGCAATCTCCGCCTCTTCATCAGGAAGAGTCAGTAGAATATGAAACAAACCCATGGGACGAATTCATAGCCTCAAGCGAGCTCCAAGACGAGCGCGAGGAAACCGAACGCACCCAAAAGCGAAGAAAGCACTTTTCCCTCCCCAAGCTCAAAATCGCAGCCATGACGAACGATACCGTCGCGACGTTTGCGTCGCTGGCGTACAGTATCAAATCGATGAATGTGCCCAATAGTCGGGTCGTGATGGGCCTCATCGTTGGAGCAGGGAGTAATGCAACTGTGCCTATGAAGGTATCTGACCTCCATCTGTCGAAGACGGAATATTTCGCCAGATCACCAAAAAACCACGATGTAACCACAGCTCTCGAGGAAGAAACCGAGACAGAAACGCTAGTCAGCACAGAATGGACCCTCCTCCGCTCCAGCCAGCCCCTACACGACATGCACATCCTCTCCAAATGGGACAAGATAGTCGAACGCGCCTCCAAACCCCCCGGTTTTCAGCCCATGGAATACATCGTGGGAGGACGCAACATGGGCGAATTAGTGCGGCTGATTGTCGTCGACTACTTTACGTCTGTGTTGCATATACCGATAGACGTCTTGCCCTGGCGGCTAGTTGAGAGTGGAGGGCTAACGACGGATTTTTTGTCGTTGAATGTTGCTTCTTCTGCTGCTGCTGCCGCCGCTGTTGCAGGGACTTCGGTAGGGACAGGGGCGTGGGATAAAAACGAGGAAGATGAGGCCCTCGCCAAAGAATTGAACCAGCGTCTTTCATCCACCAAAGGATGGACATGGAATGCCGAAAAGGCTGGAATACTGCGAACGGTCGCGTATGCGGTAATGTCGAGGTCTGCGGCGGTAATCGCTGCTGCTACAGTGGGATTATTAGCATGCACGGGCGAAATCCAGCTCAAGGATCCTGACAACAACAACGACGATAATACTACAAATACCGCGCAGATATCAGACAACGAGACGTGGGACCACGGCCCTGAAGAGCTCGTCGTGGCCTATTGCGGAGGCGTGATCCAGAATTATCCACGCTACAAGGACAATGTACAACGACATATTGATAGGTTATTGGTTCATGGAGGGCCGCAGCAGGGTGGGAAGAGTATCTTGTTACGAGAGGTTAGCGATGGTGGCATAATTGGTGTGGGAGTTTTGGCGGGCTCGGTTATGGGGAGGATTGAGGGCATTGTTGGGTCAAAATTGTATGATACGTAAATGGAGCTAATAAAGTTGTAGAGAGGGGATCCCTTTGTCATTGAGTATGCTAACTTTTAGGGATTCGGGACGCACGCCTTATGCAATCTGAGTAGTGTAATCGGAGAGTATGGCAAAACAACATGCTCAAAAAGAAATAAGAATGAAGTTCTTTTTGGTGAATCAAGAAGTATTTTTATGCAGCAGAAGAAAAACAACGCAAAAGCACAAGGGAAAAGTTTGATGCCCAACTCAACCAATCTACGACCACGATGGCCACCTATATAAGACGAACCTAGTATCGCCAGACAGGCTCATCTCCCTTCCAGGTCGTATCAGGCAAGGAAGCACGTGCCGAAGGACATGATATTGGCATATAGCCCAGCTTCCGACACTTTTTATGACATTTGCAGCCATAGTGAACAGAGTCAGTGACGTCCACGATGTTGGCCAAATGCGTCTTGTTGATCCAAGACTGCAAGTCATTGGCAATGCCGTAGCCCAACTTACATTCCTGTAGTCCAAAATCTCTGTCATTGCCGAGTGTCTTTGAAGTATAGAACTCAATTCGGACTTTTTGCGAGCTCGAGTGCGTATAACATTTGAAACCACAGAAGTACGTGCCGCATCCTTTGCAAGTGATGTTGGCCTTAGCTTGAGCATTGTCTTGAGTATCGTCCATGAAGACCATGCCACTGTTCCAAGAACTTTTCTCGTCGAGCATATCCAAACATTGCGTGACGATGCTTCGATGAGGGCAGAGGTCAGGAAAACAAGAACGGCTTGCGAATTGGTCAAGGTCTTTTTTCCAATGCTCTGAGTTGATATGAAGGGTATATTTCTGTCGAAAAACTAGCTGCTGCGTACTCTTCGTGATAAATGGCTGTGTTCCGATCACGAATTTGGAAGCTCCCAGTTTCATAGAACACTCATGAAGCAGGTATTTGTCGAAGTTGATGTTGAAATGACGGTGCCTGTGTTCTCCGGCTTGTTCGGCCAGAACCCTCTGCAGAGTCTCGCATTTTTTGTACGTCAAGGTAAGGTGTGGGCAAATCTGAATCAGCCCCGGTGCTCGACAATACCGCTCCTTGGCCGATTCCTTCAATTCGTCGGGAAAAAACTCTGTCTTGGGATGCAGCCTCAGGCAACCTGAACAAGCTTTCCAGTACTCATTTTCCAATCGTTCAATTAATCGCCAACGATACGACCGGAAATATGGCCATGATTTAATGGTCCCACGTTTCTCGCTGATACGGATGGGCAGAACTTGCAGCAGGTCAAAGTCCTTTAGCTTCAGTATGCCTTGCGACCACCTCCACATACTCTTGCTTGTTAAGGCCAATGACAATTTGTCGACTGGATCTTTGAGGTGATCCATAATGCACAGTACCAAATCTACTGGCAACTTTGTGAATGGCTGATGATTGTGGTGGATAGCGGGATTCCATTCTTTGGTAAAATTACGAATCATCTGCAACGCAGAAAGAGTCTTCTGAGCAACATTGCCTTGAGAATTTTCCTGCCGATTTCTGTCATAGAGATGGGTGTTCGGGGCTTGACCAGAGCTCTGCTCGGTAGCTTTGTATGGCTGCTTCGGATGGGTATTCGAAGTGGGATTGTGCTGGCCAGAACTCTGACTGACTTCCTGAGAAGGATTAATTTGATGCCGATTTTTTGGCTGATTAGTCGACTGCTTTTCTCTTGAATGATGATTCTTTAGATCAGACTATAGACGCCGGAGCGCTTTTTGGCTGGTGGTGTTCTGTATCGCCCTGCCTCCCTGGAGAGCGATCTGCGGAGCCGGTCCTTGCCGCTGAGTCTGGTTTGTTGACTCGAGAACAGATCGACTCTGTTGAGAATGAAAATGGGTTGGACGATTGGCCACAAACGGACGGGCATTTCGGCGAGGTTCGTATTGTGCACGCTTCTGGTTTGGACTGGGCGCCATGGTCGGTATTGACGCAAAATTGACAGTTGGGTGGCTTCAAAGCGAGATAATGAGATAATGAGATAGTCAATGAAACAAGAGATGTTCTTTGTCAGAAAGCCAGACAGAGAGAAGAGAGATGAGGAGATCAAAGAAACCAAAGAGAGAGTGAAGAGGGGTGAGGTTGAGTGAGGCAGGCAGAGAGCAGAAACCAGAAGGAAAGAAGGAAGGTAAGTGCCATCACATGCCTGCCTGAATGGAATCTCAGGCAACGATCACATGGACCCCTCAGAGAGAACAATAAGAACCCTGCAATTATCAATGGGAAATCACTGGCCAGTTCCTCCAATTGACTTTTGCTTCAATAGCAGTCGTTTGCACTCAATTGATTGTTTGCCCAGCCAGTAAGCTGCCCTATATGGAGCTTCAGCAAGTGACAAAAACGTGAGCAGGCTTCACACGACTTGAGATTGCTCTTTGATGTAACAATTTCAAGTAAGAGAGGGGAACTCGAAAGACTCGTGCTCGTTTGTAAGGTAAAAGAACTCCAAACTGTCGTGCGAGTCTGGATCGGTGATTGACCTCCATCTATGGATCCTCTCTACCAAAGTCACCTTTGGCTTTGAATTGCCCAAAGTCTGACAAAAATTGCAGTGTTGGTGAAAGCGACTGCGGCCTCAGGAGCTAGTGAATTTGATTTTCCTAAACGGGAAATATTGAGACCATGTCCATTTCCCGAAATACAGAGCCAGTCTGCTTTGCATCTGATTTGAATCCTCTCACTACTGAATGTCATGAGGATACATTCGACCCGAGCTAGAGGAGACATGGCTACAATCTTTCATTTGGGTCATCCGTTACCTGCAACGTATCGACATAGATTCCTTGGCAGTGTTATGATGGCCCAAAACTGTGCCCCATCTCGAGTATGATAATCGAGTATGATGCTCCCTAGCAATCTCTTGTTCTACTTGCCAGTAAAACTAGATACAGTATCCGAGTCATTGTGATTTCATACCAGTCCATACTTGCCAATTAGAATTGTGTACCGATTCCTTGACTCGTGCAAGTGATATAGGTTCTTGGATGTATATTCTCCTTGTTGGGATGTCATACCTACCACGCAATTTCTGGTTATCGGATTAAAGAAGAGTCTGAACCATTCCATCGAGATAGTATTAATCCCATTTTGATTTATCCTTAAAGATTGCGACTTCTATTTCTATGTTTGCTTTCTTTTCGAAACTGCAAATCACAATACAAACTGGCTTAGTGGCTATAGTAATACAGCCTGCCGTAAGAGGCGGTCCGATTCAGGGGGAATCATGACCGCGTATAAGGAGGCGAACTTCCTGCAAATCAGAGTTGCTCACCACTCTCTAAGTAGCCCTACATATCAGAAAGTTGGACTCTGTACCCAAATCAACGCGTCGGTAAGTATTCAATATACTTGAAAGTACGCTCGTCTGGCGGATATGCCCCCCGAACGCGGTCTCCCGTCGTCGAGCGCGTCAAGTGCCTCCGCAACTCCTCCCACCACCAACAACCCACAAGCAAGAGAAGACCCAGAAGTACCCAAAAGCAAACGATGGTCCGAAGTTTCTGGATCCGGAAACGCCGATTATCGATACAGGGTGCACATGAAGAAGCCCGAAGTCGCTTACTCGTTTATCACGCTTTGCCGACAGCCGAATTTCCATGAAGACGATGACGAGGAAGATGAGGACGAGGACGAGGATGCCGAAATGAGCGAAGCCGGCGATGGCAATGGAAAAACCAAGAAAAAATCACAACAGGTTTGCGACGGCGGCAATTCTTGTATCTGCAATAAACCCATTACAGAGCACCCCGATCACCCGTTCATCATCAGCCGAGCGGGCTTCCACAAATACATCACCGCGAGGATTCATCTTTCGCTGCGATGTCCCGATATGTTCGACATGTACGTCTCCAATGACTTCGAGTCCTACGGCGTCATGGAAGTGGTCGAGAATCTGGTGATGGATTGGATCGAGGCTGGAAGGGCCAAAAACTGGAAAGAGCAGTGGGTAATTGTCGAGGCTGTGGCGATGATGTTGGGAAGTGATGCGATGGAACCTATGCAGATGTTTGTTCTATATTCCCGTCTTGAGAACGATTACTAATAGACCAAACAGGTGTGACGACTCTACACGCGTCCAGGCACTGATCTGCCTCGTTGTACGCATGGTCCTGATGACGATCTCCAACCTAGAGCACATGGGCCTGCTCAAAGCCGAGCCCGAAGTCAAATCTCTCGGCTTTATCATGGCCCTCTACATCGTCAACTTTGACGACTGGCGACAAGTGTTAATTGATGAACCGACAGGCCGCAAATTCGACCCGGACTTATTCGACGCCTATCTCTTAGCCTACGCACAGAAACACAACGTTCCGCTCAACGGACCGCCCACACTTGACGAAACGATCCAATGTATTAACGCAGATGATATCAAGCTCCCGTCTTGCGAACTCAAGGATCCGTGGGGGTGGACCAAGGCGTTGTGCGAATATAGAAAGAGTCATGGGTATAATAAGTATATCATTGCGTCGAGGGTGAAGTCGATAGGCGGTGATCAATATGATATCACCACGTGGTCGCCCGCAGAAAGGAAAGAGCATAGTTTTCACAAGAAGGATCCGTTGGGGAAGAGGGAGTTGGATGCTCTTAAGCAGGGCTTGATCTTGGAGATTGAGCCGGCGTGAGCTGTTGCTTTGGAGCTGCAGACAAATCGGAAATGAACTGTACTATGTGTTCATAATACTCTTTGGTTGTGTAGTAAGACTATCTAAGAAAATGTCAGTGTTTATCGAGATACAATCTAGTGTTCATGCTGCATGAATACTGATTAGGGTTACGAAGAATGATACTTAGGGTAGATAAGGAACACGGTGATAGTGTCAAATGCTAGCGCCAGCGTAACAGCACCGCGCGCCAGACTCCTCAATGATATTTCTTTTCTCCCCCGCACAACATTCGGCTTTCATGGTAATTACCCAGGTTAATCGAGGACAGTCAAAGGAGCCACAATGCCTAAACGAACGTCATCCGCAGTGGCCGAGACCACTGCGTCGCAACCCCAGGCGAAGCGCACCAAGAAAGCGATCACTACTACAACTCTCGACGATGCGCCGCAACGTGTCGAGACTCCCTCCAGAAA